>CM062820.1:1173614152-1174071136 GCA_031772625.1 Pinus tabuliformis
TACCAATGATCCCAGATCTGATCTTTTATTGAAATGTGATTTATTATCTTCTAAAAAGTGTTAATGCATGACTTCTTAAAACACCATTTAAATTACTTTCAAACTTGAAATTGAGAATAAGAACATGAAAATGGAAATTATAATAATTAAGAAAATATAACAGTAAGCACATTAACATAATAGCACAAAAAGTTAGATAATAGAGTTTGACTATCTTCATGTAGGTTTTAGCCCCGTATAGAAATTACCTGCATACGAATTCTAAAACACAAAAAATAAACAATGCGAGAGCATACCACATATACACAGAGATTTTCCCCTGGATCCCAAAACCGGGACTCCTAGCTTGATTTTTCATTATATTCCTTTCAATGTTACAATACATATTTATACATGGCGAAGCATCCAATACCATGGACTGAAAACCATCGCATCCAAAACCATGGACCAAAAACCATCACGTCCAAAACCATGTGCGAAAAATCATGCACAAAACCATAGGTAGGTCCACCCAACCTAATATAGGGTCCAAAAAAAAAAAATTCGGGCCACTGCCCTAGACCCCATAGAGTGGGGTTACATGCACCCCTCAAACCCCTTGTGAATCCCATCGCTACGCGATCGGCGCAACGAAGGGGGGGCTCCGCCCCGCTTCTAACCCCCTGGTTAACTATGTGGGCTAGTCGTGGAAAGAATATAACACAACCCAACACTTCAAGCCTACATCTTCGAGCCCTGGTCTTCAGTGGGGAGGCCTTTATATTAAATCTTCAAAACCATAAATGCATAAGAGAAAATTACTTAAGATATAATCCTGAATAATCCTTTTGGAGTCTGCTCTATCTCAGGAACTTATAGCAACTTTCGGTTCTCAAAAAGGCTTCTTGGATCTCCAAAAAAGTGCCTTCAAAGTTTTAAGTCTCGCTGCCTATACCTTCACAAATACTTCTCTGCTGCATGAAATCTCAGTTCTCCTCCCTTTGGTGCATTGGTGAAAATATTAATTTATAGGTAGGAGGTTGGTGGATCAAATCTTGACCTCACCTCCGGTGGTTTCGATTCGCAACTATATAAATATATATTTTTAAACAATAATGAGGGGGTGGGGTCCCTCAGACCTACTCCTCCCCAACCATATACATTGCAACCATATTAAATACTAAATTATATTTGTTAACCCATTGATGGATGGATAAGGTAGAACGAATTATGGCAGAGTTGGTTATGATAAGGTTGGTGGAGGTCTTGTTGGCGGAGTAGTCCAATAGTTATGGCGGAGGTGTGGTGGGGCCATCATTAATGGTGGGCTCTTGCCTATTTTTTGGTTAAACATTCAACAAATATCCTTTAAATATATGCGGTAGAGGCTTTATCCATAAGGTGCATGCATAGATCAACAATAAGGCATCGGTTTTGTAGCCAAAAGGTTGTGGGATCAAATTCCATCCAATTTGTCGGAACCCTTAACAGCTTTTAGATGAATCCAATGAGGCCACGTGTCACCCTCTGATAGGGCCACATGTCACCTTGGGATTGGTCTGAATGCACCCAACCATAGTCTGCCACTTGTCGATGCAACATTGGTCCATATGCGCCAATCATAACTTGCCGCTTATCACCTTTTCGTTATGCTATGTGGTGGTCAAACCTTGACCTTTGACTTCCCATTGACCATTGACTTTGACTTTGACTTTGAATTTTTGGAGTTTTCCCTAAACACTTTGACTTTGAATAACTTCTTCATATGAAGTCAGTTTTCTCCTCTTCAAGCCGCGTTGGAATAATTTCTGTGAGCTCTATGCGATGGTACTACCTTCGCTCAAATCCAACAACTTTTATTTTTTGGCCTTTTCTAGATCCTCGATCATCCATTGATTAATTTCATATCAGACTAGCACATGATATGAAATGTCTTTACATGATAATGAAATCTAGGCATATATACATATGTCCTTTGTGGTTGAATCTCTAGCTTGGTCTAGGTTAGAAGTATTTATGTTATTAGACATATGATATGCTTATGCATGGTTATGAATTCCTGGATATGTGTGATAACCTACTCATTGATGGTCACGAGTCTTAGGATTTAATGAAATCCTTGTTTGAGATTCTAGGATGCTGATGTTTGGAAATATAGGGTGTTATAACTAAACCCTAGTGAAGTTAAAAGTTGTTTAGTATGTGTGAAATATAACAATATGAGATTTATGTATGAAATGATTGTTGAGATTGGAAATATAAGGTTTTGGAATTGAACCTTAGTCGAATTAGAAATATCTGATGAATATTTGAGATTTGTATAAGATTGTTGTATTTGTGAAAATGGAAATCTAGGGTTTGCAAGTAACCTTATTAGTATTTGGTCATGTTAGTGACTCATTGATGGTTGATTGAAATTATAGGGGCTTGGAACTAACCCTAGTGGAAGCTGGTCAGGTTGATGACTAAGTTGTGATTGACTTTGATTGATTTGTTTGTATGAAATATAGGATTTATATGAATCCCTAGTGAGAAATCTAACATATATATTTTGAAAGGATGTTAGATTCTTTGGAGATCTATATTTGTCTTGAGTTGTTTCTAGGGTTTTCTATATGTTGTAGTAAGGTATGTTATACCTTTGGAAGACATATTGAAACCCTATATGGAATGAATGATCTTATGAAGGAGTATAGGGTGTATAAAGTCCCTAGCAAGATGTTGAAGAGCATATGTCTCTTGTTTATAATTAAGTCTGGGTATCTGATATGAATAAAGTTGAAATGCTTCCATAATTCTGATATGGCTAACATCATGCTTCTATAGTTTTGGTTGTACTTGTTATTTAAGCTGTGCAGGTACACAATCTTCAACTTGGTGAAGATGCACGATGTGAAAATCAAATTCTGAAGGTACACAATCTTTGACTTGGTGAAGATGCTCGATGTAACACACAAGTTGCACTGGTACACAATCTTCAACTTGGTGAAGATGCGATGAGCATGATGGGGATGATGATAACTCTGATGAAATGGTTGGAAGCCACGAAAGATTCTCTGATGTTGAAAAGAATAAGTTTATTTTTCGGAGGAAGAATGAATAGAAGATATCTCCCTAAGATTAAGAGGGAGTCTAGATAAAAAGGTGTTTCTTGGTTGAGAGGGAGTGACAGATATGTCTTTCTGCTTCATGTGTCATGCAGTAGACCAGGACTAACATTCGTAAGTCAGAATGAAGGCCATGAATAGGAAAAGGAAATTGGAGAATGCATTTTGAAGTACTACTAAAAAAATGAAAGCATGATCTGATTGAAGAATATGTTGTTGCATTTGAAGTAGGAAGGAAATCATATGATCAAGGAATCTTCTGTCAAAGATTTGGTTCATAAATCTCTTATGAAAATATGAGAAGCAACATTTGTTGTCTATAAGACCCCGTAGGCTTGTATTTGATTATGTACATGTGAAATTATGTTATTGATTGGGGTTGTGTTTGTAAAGATGAGTCTCTTGAAGGAAAGAATGTTGGTTACCAATCAGTTTGATAGGGAGAGATTGGATCAAGGGCTTCTGAGGCTTTCCAAGTGAAGCATTTCTTGGGGAGACATCTGGATGACACTTTGTGTTGATGTACAATTCCCCAAAGTTGAAAAGGTGGAATTGGTCATTGAGATCTGACACGCACTTGAATTTTGGGTTGGTGGTTAGCAAGTAAGCCTGATGGTACCTAGAGGGGTTGAAAGCTTGAGTCCATCTTAGTCCCACCTAGATAGATTGCCCTGGTCATGAATCTAGTCCATGGCATTGCGGTCCCTAAATTATTGAGTAACTATTTAGAGAGATTTCCCTGGTCAGGAATCTAGTCCATGGCATTGCAGTGCATAAGGTTCTTCATGGTTCATATAGTTTGAGATATTCCATTGTATATGTACATTATGAATACCTCCCTAGTTAACAGGGAGTGTTGGTAAAAGCAACTATGTTCGGTCTTCAATAATGTACTTATGTAATGTACTTGTCAAAAGAATAAAGAAAAGAATTATTATTATTATTATTGTGACTTATTAAGTCATGGGTTTCATGCTTGGGTCACCATGTTTTAGGTCAATGTCCCCATTAAGGACTTCTACGATTTATTTTGGTTCTATGAAATTATTGTACCTTTAAAGATACCCTTCTTGGGCTTTTGAATCATGTAAATCGGTTAAGTATTGAGTCAAATCTAAATTATGTAACCTCCACACCATGTCGTCCTAAGAGAAGATGAAGTCATCCTAAGGAGCCATTCTACCCCACAAGAAGCCTATAAAAGGAAGGACTACAAGTTCATTTGGATCATCACTTCTCATTCTCTCTCTTCGGTGCAGAAGTGCGAAAATCTGTTTACCGAGCAAAAATGCCCAGTAGGAAGTTAGGAAAAGTCTGCTGCTGGGAAGCCGAAGTGAATGCGAGTTTGGGGGAGTCTATGGAATCGAGGAAAATAAAAATTTTGGTGGTGGTCTCTCTCTGTTTCATGTTTTGGGTTGGGAGAACAAAATCTCCCAAGTTGGACTGCTGTGAGAAGCCGTTAGCTGCCGCAAGTTTTCGCATAGTCAAATTTATTGGAAAGAGATCAATCTTCTGGAGGCTAACTTGGTGTGGAGTGAAGGTTTGGTCAAGGTCTAGGGTGAAGAGTCTTAAAGAATACTGTTGAAAGGAATAATTACTTTGACTGGGTTTTCCCTTCGAGGGTTTTTTTTCCTGGCAAGTGCTTATATCTTGTGTTCATTGTTTTATGTGCTACTGCTTTGTGTAATTGCTTGATGAACTAAAGAAAGAAGATATAAATAATCGTAGTAACAAGTAACATCACAAGGAATTATCAATATCGAGAAAATCTTTATTGCCTTTCTTACTTTCCAACACAAAAATCCTTAATTTATCAAACTACTACAATCAAGGTAGCTTTCAAGTAGATATTACATATCAACTACATAAGGGGAAGGCTTATGCACTATAAGATACTTGAAATGTATTAGTATTGTTTAATTATTCTCTCCAATTAAATTAAAATGTGTTCATATCATATAATTGTATTATTAACCAAAGCCAAAGTATTAAATAAACTCATATTACAATTTATTGGTTTTCATTTATATATAACTTCTTCTTTTTTAATAACCATCCATTTTTAATGTATATGAAATATTTTATTTATAAAAATTATTCCTTTTATTTGTCTCATGAAACCAACCATGGTAGAGAAACTTCATTTATAGGCATGAGAACATCCATGGAGCATGACAATTTCAAATAATGTATGAAATGAAACATTCCATCAATCAACGAAACCTAATTATTTATTAATTTAGGAATGTATAACTTTTGAAAACATTATGAAGTAGATATGCACTTTTTGAGCCTTAGATTCCCGTGCTAAGAATTTTCTACAAAGATTAACTTTGTGGGGAATAAATATATACAATGCTTTCCTATTTTATATAATTAGTTATAACATTATTCCATTTGATCATTCTAATTAACTTATAGAAATTAAACACATAAATTAAATTAAATTAACTACAATAAATAGAACACAAAAATTAAGTATAGCAACAACTAATTAAGCTTATTCAATGAAATGTATTAGTACAATTATGGTATATAGGATTAGCTTAACTAGTTGTAATTAGTTTGGGAATGAAATATGGCTTCAATTATTATGTGATTAAATATAGAGTATAAATTTAAAATAAAGATTATGAATTGATTACAGGAAATAAAAAATAAAACAAAAATTAAATTAACAATCACCTATACAAAAGTAACACAGAATGGTAATATGATGAGGAAGAATATTACTATAGTTGTGACATTTGCTCTATAGTTTGTGATACTCTAGAAAAAATTCAATCATTTACCACCACTAGCATCCACATTTTTGAATGGATGTTCTTGTATTCAAAATATATCAAAAGTGTGAATCATCATCAATTTGTTTTCTCTATCCTTTGTACAATCTAGACAACCCTTTTCAAAAATGATTGCTTGAATTTAGGAACTGATCTTAACTGAAAAATTGATTGTAATTACTTATACTCCAATAGGGGAGAAAAACAAGGTAACTACTTATAAAGATACAATATTGTACTAATTACCTTAACCACCATATGAAATATAAAACCCATAATTCATGTTGAAGTTTTATAGCTAAATGTATAATTTTGAATACATAATATGGATTATGTGGCATTCCAACAAGTTCTTGAGGTAAAATAGTAAAAACATTATTTACAAGTTTAAACAAATCCATTGTTATAGATTTTCTTTATAGGAACTAGATATTTCTCGTGATGGTACTTCCATTGCAAACTAACTTTATAGCGACTAATAATTTAGTAAAATAAACTATTGTTGTTGAAATTTATGCAGTAATTATTGTTGATGAAGAATTTTGCAACATCCACTCAATAGTATAACTAGTTGACCTATCTTGTTGGGTCCCACAATTGACATATTTAACCATTCCAACACCTAAATCATGTAATCTTGTTAATTTTCAAACAAAACCCATTCATTTCACATGAGAGTCTGACCATAATGAATATAGTGTTTAAAGAATGGTAAAATGAGTTAAAATTGAAAAATAACAGAAGAAACACATTAAGGTATAGGAAAGAATATATCGTAATGTATGATTGAAAAGGAAAATTACATACCTCATCATCACCCCCAAACCAATCCTCTTAAATGTCCCGTATGCAACTAGTCAGACTTTGATGGGATAAATTGTTTATGCTAATTTATGCAAAGTATTTGACATTCATATGGAACCAACTCAGTTATTATTTCCTCTGGATGAAATCCCTTTAGCATATCAATCATATTCCACCAATTTTCTCACTGGCTTATCGATAAGCAAGTCATTTAGGGAATTTTGAGTTCTAAAATGAGCCTCCTAAAGAAAATAATAAAATAATAGTTATGAATTTTGAAAGAAAGAAAGAAAGAACTTCTTTTTAATTGTATTTTTGGTTTGTCTCCTAATAGGTTTACTCAAATTTCAAGTGTACACTCCCATTGGATTCAGAATTTAATTCTAAATCTAATAAGTACCCACTCTGAATACCTCTCAGTAGACCCACATTGAAAAAATTGCAAATACATGAAAAAAATGTGTTCAACACACTTTTTTTATGTATTTCCAATTTTTTTTAATGTGGGTCTATTCATAGGTATGCAGAGTGGGTACTCGGAAATAAAAAATGAGAAATTTTATTCCACATCCAACGAGTGTCTACACTTGACATTTGAGTAAATCTATAAGGAGATAAACTGAAAATACAATAAAAAAAAGTAGTTTCTTCTTTTCCCTCGAATAATATTTACCCTTGGGGATGACATCATCATATTGAATCCTTTTAGTTCTCTTAAAGTTGATTTTGTTAGTACTTTTTTGTTTTGAGGCCCATTTTTTAGCTCAAAATTCCCCTAAGGCTCCTCTATAATGTTGAATTAGATAAAAATTAGTGGATGCTTAAATCATAAGCCTATCCACTAAAGTCTAAGATTCTAATAAAATTAAAATAGATTCTTCTCCAATATAGATATGCTTGCAAATTTGGTAATGAATTAGGTTCCTTTAATTTCATATTATCATATAATTCTTCCCATCTTCCTTTGAAACCCATTAAATTTGTCTATTATCAATTATTATAAAAACTAAAAGATTGGCTAAATGGTGAGCTTTCATTTAAACAAAGTAAACTATCAAACGAGAATTGTACCGAGTTCTCATTTTTTTGTGGTAGCAAAAGTTTTGAAAAGTGTTTATTTAGAATAAACCTGTTTTTTTGGAGGATAATTTTGATACTTTAAATTTTCTTATGTATCAAGTATGATTTTTTTTTAAATGTTTGTGATTTTCATGTTGATTTTAAAAAGTGTTGATGCAACATCAGCGCCCTTTTTTAGAGGGTTTATTTTTGACACTTTAATTTTTCTAATGTATCAAGTGTAGATAATTATTTTCTAAATTTAACAATTTTTGAAGTAGTCATCCTCTTCACGTTCTTCTTCTTCCGTGAGATATTTATTTTTAAGTGCTTTCTAGGCCTGTATATATATTTTTTTCTTTTCATTTTATTTTTGTAATTAAATCTTTGTTCTTTCACATAGTTAAAAAATGGTCAATATTTTAAAGTTATCATTTTCTATATGTTTATGTATCATTAATTAATATTTCAATGTACATCAGATAATTGTCACTAAAAAAGCAATAATTTTAAACATTTGACAAAATAATGCAAATTTATGAATATCGATATAACAAAAAAATACACTTTTTGAGACCTTTTTGCTAAAAATGACATGTCAAATAAACGATTTTATGGGGAAATTTTAACAAAAAATAAATAAATTAAAAATAACATTTTTTATGAACTTTATGTCAGATAATAATAATATTCATAGTTTTTTTCAAAAAATAATGATTCACATAAAAATTAAATTGAAAATCAGATAATACAAATATTAAACATATAACAACAGTAATTGAATACTTATTCTTCTCATAGAATCTCAAAGTCAAAACATTACAAGTATAATTAATGAAAAATTGTCAAAATTGAGCTTGCTTTGTAAGCATAACTTAAATTTAAGCAATAATATCATATACTCCATGCTCATCATCTTCTAGAGCTTCATTATTGTCTTCTTCCATAGTATTTTGCATTTTTGTTTGGCAATTTTCCTCTTCTGACAGATCTTTGATGTCTACAAATCTCCCAAGTATCCCTTTCTAATCATTCCATATAATGTTAGTTGAGGTTTCTTTGCCTTTTTTTCCACACATGATTCATTAAAATCCCCCGCCCCAAACCAACTTCTTGCATTGCATTAGGAAGAAATTGAATAACATTAATTCTTTGCTAAATAAAATTTCATTGTAGTGAATCTTTTTCAATGACAATGCAATTTCTTTCTTTTTGCAGGTAACATGTTTGAGTTGTACCTAATCATCCAGTACAAAATAAATAATTAAGTAAATTAGTATAAACACATAAAAATTAAAAAAGAATATATTCAAATTCAATTTTATATTAAAAAACTTACCCGAACCTAAGAATAAATCCAAGACCTAATATCCTTCATTGGAACATAAATCTATAAGATAATTAATTAATGTTTGTGGTTTTTTATAAATGTTAACTATTTCTCCTTTTGCATATTTATATTCATATGTTAGTTTTCTTACAACAATATCATGAACCAGTACTTGGATGACTCTTTCGATCTACTAGATTTAGAAGAATAGACTTATAGCTATCATTTTTTGTCCAAAATTCAACATGGATGAACTCACAATCACTTATAATTGGTTGATCTCCACAACCAATAAGATTTGACTTTTTCTTATACCATGAAATAATAAAAATTCAATTAAATTGTACATAAATAAATTTTTTTAACATTAATCAAACATATAATTTCAATCTTACCATGTAAGTTACATCCTTGAGTTTTCTTTTCCCTTTAAGCTTGATAATAACATTGCAAATTGCGTGTCATAATGAAATGTCACAAATATCCAAAATGGTGATGTTGCGACTTGTTGAAACCCCATAACCAAATTACTAAAAGCTTGATAACTATAAGACTCACTATCATATCCAATGTTTGGGAAATTGAAAACATGAGGAATATCTACAATAACTAGGGAATACTCCCTTTTAGGTATGAGTTTTGGAATGTCTTCATAATCATCTCGTATTATTTGATATTGGACAGTCTAGAGTCCATTCCAAATGAAATTATTAAGGCTAGGATCAAGTTCAACATTCTTAAAATGCCACTTTCTTAGCCTTTCCAACTTAATTTTTCCAATAAAGGTTTTCAAACTATCTGGTACTCCATTTGCATCCTTGTTTGACATCATTAATGAAATAAAAAATATATGTATTAGTAATAAACTAAAAATAGTATACATATGAATAAAAATTAATGTATAAATCAACATACCTTTTTGAATGCAATAAAAAAATATTTTAGTGTTTATGTAAAACTTGAATCTGGGTAGTTGTGTACAACTTCATCCTGGCTATCTTCATTCAACAGCTTAACCATTTATTCTTTTATTTTCATATAAATCTTATGATTGAATAAATAAATTAAAAAATGTTAATATAGTGATATGTATAACAAATACTACCAACAACAATATGTTATATTTAAAGGAAAATTATAATCCAATAATAAGTAAAAATAATTCAACAAACTTAATTTTGAAATTTATCACACATTTCATCTAATGATAATTCACCTATCTTCACATGATATAATATTGATTTGACAAGTTTTTCATCCCTCACTCACATTGTTCTCCAAGGTGTGATAGACATATCATTTGGAAGAGGCTTGATTTGAGAACCTATCTTACTTTTGGTACATATTAATTGTTTAGACTTTTTAACCTTCTGGTTTTTTTATGGCAATATTATCCCACATGTCAAAAATCTCATTAATCAATTCTCATATCTTTTTAGTTCTAATTTCCAACTGAAAAATGTTATCCATACCTCTGAATATATATGAATTTATTTTTCCACCTTTTGAATTGATTTTTCCCTCAATTTGATAACCTATTTCCATACAACATTCCTTCTGAAATTTTAGAATAACCCTTGTCTTACCCCCACCACATTTTTTTCAAATCTACTATGAATAAATGTAACCCTTTAGATGAAATTCACAGAAATCCTATACTCATTATCTGTATTATGATCCCATGCCAATAAATTTTCTCTTATATTTGTTAAAACAACATAAATGATACATTTCATTGTTGCAGAAATCCAGTTATTGGGATATTCCTCCATTAATTGTCTTCTAGCCTTTGTAGGATGGTTTCCCCCAATTCCATAATATTTGTATTCAAAACATCTTGACCTGTCAAATACCTCTTTGTTAGGAACTTGAATTGGATCAACAAGAAGCACATAATCAACCACATGTGCAGATGGATTGTACCTGATCAATGTTTTAAAGTTATGAACATGCAGATGTTGTGACTTTCTAATTTGATATTTATAATTTCATTCATTTGGATTGTAGAATTGACTGACATTAAGTTGAAATGTATGACCTTTATCAATCAAGTTTGTCTTTATCAATTGATTTTGAATGGAATTTTGTTTTATTTTAATAATGTCATCCTCTAAATCAACTCCTTGTGTTACGATTTCCCTGTTGCCTTTTGATCTTTCACTATGATTTTTATTGTTGCCCATGATTTTTCAGAATGACCAACTTTTTATTTCTTCCTCCTCTTGGTTATCATATTTTCTTCTAGATAAGAAATCACTTCATCATTAACTAGAAGAGAGACATTCCTGGGAATTTTTCTTTTTGGTACTTTATGGATTTTCTCATTTTCAATAGTAGTTTTAATCTCCTTCTGAGTAATGGCGACATATTCTTCAGTGTCAACTTCCACATCTTCAAAAATAACATGTTAACTTTACTAGATTGATCCACTATATGCATTCTTTGTTGATCCCCTGTATGTACTCTTGTAGTTTCATGAAGTATCATTCTTTTCTTCTTTCTCCTATCTTCTTTTGTCTCTGTGTGGAAACAACTGATCACATTCATAATATCTCGCTCTACATAATAAATCCCCCCAACATAATATAAAGATTCTCAGCAAAATCCTATCAAACAAAATATAATATGTAAATAATAAAACAAGTTATAAAAAATATAATGATACTTACAATAATGCAAAACACATAAATATAAATAAGCAAACTTAGAATGTTATGTGCAATGTTGTTTATGATTTCTTTACACATCTTTGTAGGATATTCATCTATGTCATATTCGATCATTAAGAAATGATATCTAACATTATCAAGTGACTTGGTCATTTTTCTAAGAACATAAACAATATATGTATTCACACTAAACATATGTCTCATACTTTTCCCATCACCTCATAACTTCCACCATTATATATCATACCACCATATATTGACACACTTTTGTCACTTTCTCTATCTTTAACCTGTCATGTAAAATTTGTTTTATTTATTTCTTGTGTTGTCTCCCACTCTGAAATAATCTTAAATTCATTTGTGGGGCCAGTTGTTTGAATTTTACCATATGTCTCAGTTCGGTTTCGTTCAACAATATTCATAGAGGATCCAACTGCAATTTTAAATGATGTAATTGTTGCCCTTGTTCCAAAAACATTCACAGAGACCCTCCTTGATGCCATTTTCCTATTAAAAAAAAATTATATACATAAATAAGTTAATTAAAAAAAACCATATCTTAATTAAAAAAACAAAAAATTAAATATATTCATTATAATTTAACCAAAAAAACATAAAATAAAAATCTCTAAATGTAAAAATAAATCAATAAAACAAATATAAAAATTAAAATTATTTTATTGAAAAAGAATTGAAATTTACTTTTAAAATTTTGAAATAAAAAATTTAAAAAGACAACTAAAATTTAATTTTAATTTTTTAAAATGAAAAAAAAATTCAATAAAAAATATTTAAGACAAAAAAGTTAAAAAAAATTGCATTGGGTGGGTACACCCACTACCTGTCGGCCCCTCGCTGAGCAGGGGGTGAGGCTAGCCCGAGTGCCCCTGTGCGCAACATTTTTATTTTGAAAAAATCTACTTTTTTTAATATATGTATATATATTGATCAAATAGTTTTTAATTTGGTATCCCGGAGGAACCTAGCAACCCGCCTGGCACGTAACTACTAGCAAATCTCTAGGGGTTTACGATATGGCCTCCTTACCGTAAATGTGTCACCTCATGGGGATTTGAACCTGGGTTTATCTTGTTTTAACGATTTCCTAAATTTCAAATTAATGAGTTGAGCTAACCCCCAAGACAAATAAAATAAAAATAAATAAGTAAAATGACTTTTTTCCAAAAAAAAAGGTTGAACACTTGTTTTTCCATTTCAAAATCCTAAAAAATATGTTTTTTCATTTTTTTTTCTCCTAAAACTCCTACAAATATGAGTTTCTTTTTGTATTTTTCCTTATAAAAATCTAATAATTTTTTTTTTTTTATGTGGATTTTCCCCTACAATATGATAAAACAAAACCTTCGAAGAAAAAGAAAAAAAAAATAGTTTTTAAGCATAAAAACAATAAAACAACTTATTTTCCCAAATTCCTCTCTAAATGTTCAAAATAGAGGGAAAACTAACCTTTGAAATGTAGAAATCTCCTGTTAAATACCTTGTCGATGACAATGTAGCTCCTCTGCAAATTTTTTCCAAGTTTTTTAACGAACCTGCTATAAGACTTGATGTGATGTAAGGAATAGAAACAATGAAAGTTATTATATAGCAAAGATTATGGGATTACTTTATCATTTCTTGAATGTGGGATTAAAATTAAAATTAAGAAAAATTAATATATAGTTAATATTATAGGTTTACACTAACTTTTGTTAAATGTGGGATAAAAAATAAAATATAAATTATAAAAATTAACTTAATTACCTAGTTAATGTTAAATAATTTAAGTAAAAGATTTATTTTAATTTTGAAGGAATGCATTAAAGGAAAATTTGTGTGGAAAATTTGAATAGAAAGTAGGGTCAAAATTTTCAAGACAAAATTTTAGTAGAATGTTTTCAAATAAATTTTAGAGGGAAAATTTGGAGGGAAATATTTCAAATGAAGTTTTTAAAGGGAAAATTTTCAGCGAAATATTTTGGGGGATGGGGGAATTTGGAGGGAAATTTTCATTCTCTAAGCTATAAATCATCATTGGGAGAGAGTGCACTTTTATCATTTAACACCTTTTGTTTGAACATCATGGATTCTTGTGATAGTGAAGTTTCTCTTTTTGGAATATCAACATGTTCCTCACATAACAACTCTATTTATATTTATGAATATAATAAGAATTATTTAACTATGAAAAGAGATTCAAATTTTCCACTTAGTCCTAATCCTAAGGACTATGAGAGTAGCACTAACAAAGGGAAGGATGAATAATTTCTTGTAAATAGAGAGTCAAATTTTCCACTTAGTTCTAATGCTAAGGACTATTAGAGCAACACTATTGAAGGGCAGAACAAATAATTTCTTGTAAATAAAGAGTCAAATTTTCCACTTAGTCCTAATCCTATGGACTATGAGAGTAGCATTGATCAAGGGAAGGATGAAGAATTTCTAGTAAATAGAGATTCAAATTTTCCACTTAGTCCTAATCCTAAGGACTATGAGAGAAGTACCAAGGAAGGGTAGGAAGAAGAAATTCCAATAATTAGAGTCAAGTTTTTCACTTATTCCTAATCTTAAGGCTTATGAGTGAAACAATGACAAAGGGAAGGATGAATAATTTCAAATAAATAGAGTCAATTTTCCACTTAGTCCTAATCCTAATAATTATGACAACACCACTGGTGAAGGGGAGGATGGAGAATTTCCAGTGAATAGAGAGTGACATTTTCCACTTAGTCTTGATCCTAAGGATTATGAAAGCACCACTTACGAAGGCGAGGATGAACAATTTTTTGTAAATGATAATTTTACTATGATTAGAGAGTTAAATGTTCCCCTTAGTCCTAATCCTAAGGATTATGAGAACACCATTGACAAAGGGGAGGATGAATAATTTCTTCCAAATGATAATTTTAGAGGCACATATGTGAATAATGCATTTTCTTTGAGTCAGGATTTCAAAGGCACTCATGGTGATGATGAATTTCCTCCAAGCGAGGATTTCAAAAGTAGAGATGAGGATGGTGAATAATTTCCTCCAAGCAATGATTTGAAAGGAAGAAACAATGATGATGAAATTCCTCCAAGCGAGGATTTCAAAAGCATGGATGAAGATGGTGAAGAATATCCTCCGAGTCAATATTTAAAAGCACAAATGATGGCAGTGAAGAATTTCCTACAAGTGAGGATGGTAATGAATATTTTCCAAGCAATGGTGGTGATGAATTTCCTAACAATATTCAAAATGATAAAAGTGAGGACAATATTCCACCTAATGATGATGAAAATTATTATAGAGAGGAGGATGAAATGATGGATATGTTTCCAACAAATATTGTATCTAGGAGTAGGAGTAGACCTTTTCATATGAATCTAAGATATTATAGTCATACAAGGGGTAGGGCATAATATCTCATGAGAATACGTTCTACCAATGATTAGATTTCAAGGTAATGTTGTCAAAAGGATTGCTTGAAACATATGGATTTCAAGTTTGCATTGGAGGAAAGGAGGAGATATTTGTCAATGAATAAAAGAATGCAAACTTCATATTTAGTGGGGTGCATGCAATCTACATTGGCAGGTTATGATTATGATATTGGGACATTATTTCTTTTTATAAAGGCTTTCAAAATGTTTCATTCAATTGGTAATTTTCATTTCTCAAGAATCAAAGAAAAAATGGAAAAATATCACACATTTTGTTCATAACTACGTCATAGATGAGAGTTTAGGCCATTACCAAACACTGTAATGTCATGGATACAAGACTTCTTTTCAAAGCATGGACATTGTATGCCAAATAAAGGCACAATACATATACCAGATAATTTCTCAAGACAATAAATCTACAACTTATATAAAGAATATGCAAAAGGTGCTAAAGGAGATGGTAATTTTATGACATATCAATATTCTGTGAAGATATGGAGGAAATAATTCAACAATGTTTATATTCATAATAAGTTTGTCTTTTGGATTAATCAGATTGTAGAGATTTGGTTGACATTTCAAACCACCTAATGTGGTTCATCCTCGGGACAAATGGTGAAAAAATCAATCTTCACAAAGGTTTAAATAGCAGAGAAGCATCCTTTCCTGGAATTAGCCATTAGGAACTAGCCATTATAAACTAGCCATTAAGAAAAGGTTGTTAAGAATTAGTTAAGGGAATATAATATTAAATTATTAATTGTTTAATTACAATTTCAAGGTTCATATGTACTAAATAAGTGTTTATAATGATACAATATATTACTAAATTAATGGCATACAAATTTATTTATTAATAAATTATTTTTAATAACAATATTAAAGCTAAATAATAGAAGAGTTTATTACTAGCTATAAATTAGTAAACAAGGAATAACGAAAACAAAAAGAAGGGAAGCAGAGAGAATTATATTAATAAAGTAATTATTAATGATTAAAATATAATCATTAATAATTACTTTATTAATATAATTCTCTCTGCTTCCCTTCTTTTTGTTTTCGTTATTCCTTGTTTACTAATTTATAGCTAGTAATAAACTCTTCTATTATTTAGCTTTAACATTGTTATTAAAAATAAATTATTAATAAATAAATTTATATCCCATTAATTTAGTAATATATTGTATCATTATAAACACTTATTTAGTACCTATGAATCTTGAAATTGTAACTAAACAATTAATAAATAATTTAATATTATATTTCCTTAACTAATTCTTAACAACCTTTTCCTAACGGTTAGTTTATAACGGCTAGCTCCTAATGGCTAATTTCTGGCAAGGATGCTTCTCTGCTATTTAAACCTTTGTGAAGAATGATTTTTTCACCATTTGTCCTGAGGATGAACCACATTAGTTGGTTCAAAACTTCAACCAAATATCTACAATGTGATTAATCCGAAATACAAACTTATTATCAATATGGATCAGAAAAGTCTAAGATCTAACAATGTTTGTATCCCTAAGAAGGAACAGATGGGGTTTTGCAGTACATGTTCTTCTCTTAAATAAAAAAGGGATATTTCAAGTGGCAAAAAGAGGATCTATGCATTGATAACATTATTTTTAAAAATTGTATATATACCAACAATGAAAATGTATTTATTAATAGGTTTGTTTTATGTTATGTGCAGATTCCATTGTCAAAGCACTTCAAGAGCATAAAATTAAGAAAACAAGTGAAATATAAAAGTTGTATAAGCATCAAAATAAGTGTTATGATACTCCAAATAAATATTTGGGTTTGATGATTTATGGTATGGACCAGAAGAAAATACTTCTACCACATTTTGTCTGCACACCAAAAACTTTATAGGAGGAAAATTGTATTCAATTTCACTTGGTTGGTTGTATGGATTTTAATGGGAAAATGTTGCCAAGGGATTACTTCACAGCTCCAAAAATTCATAATGATGTGAATATGAACATAACCATAACTCATGATGTGATTTCTCATTGGTCTAGTAATATTCCTAAAGTGTTGTATCTGCAATTAGACAACAATAGTCATGAAAACAAAAATCAAATTGTTTTTGGATATCTAAACATGCATGTTCAATTGGGAAATTTTCAAAGGTAAGGGTTGGTTTCCTTATTTTTGGGTACACTCATGACCATATTGATCAGATGTTTAGTTATTTTTTAGTAACATTGAGGAGGAAGGATGTTGGCATCCTCCCATTATTAATCGAATGTATTAAGAAATCATACATTCCAGAGCCTATTTTTCATGTTTTGGAAGAAACTATTGACATACGAAGGTTTATTATGGGATAACATGGTGAGGAGAAATAAATTGAACAACTTAATGACATTAGATTCCAACATCAACTTCATATCAAAGAAAAATGATGGTAAAACACTTATATGGGGCAAGAAGTATTCAGTTACTGTAGAATGGGGGTCGTCATCAGGTTTGGAATTTTTGAAGTTCATTGCAGATCATCCAATATTTGCATCAAATATATCGTTATTATAATCAGTTATTGAAATCAATAATGCACGAAGCATAAGAGAGATATAAATTATTATGAATAATTGGAAGAAATTAAAAAATATATTAGAGATACATATGAGTACTTTGATGTTGCTAACTATGTTTGGTGGGAGTCCTTTTTCAATAATCAAAGTGATTTGATTTCAAGATCAAGGAATAAAGATACAATTTTGAAGACTCCATTTATTTGGCCACAAAATGTGCCAGATGAACATGAGGAAAGAAACATTGCTGAACAACAACAATCTAAAGGTATTATTAATTCTTCATAGGTATAGGAAAGAGAAATGTGTATGTTGGCATTATGATGTATCTATTGTACTTGATGGCAACCCACTTGTAGCAGAACAACTCACTTATACATGGTAACTAGATGAATCTACAGAAAAGATATTAGATGTGACAGAATGCATTGAAATGCAGGGCAACTTCAAGGAATCATTTCAAAAGGCAACTCTCTCAGATGAAAGATCACAACATAGTAGGTAAATAACAAGAATGAAGAAAGAAAGGTATACGCAGGTTCACTATATACCAAGCCGCATATACACGCAGGTTCTCTATATACAAAGGCGCGTATATCGTACACACACACTTTCACAAAAGGAAAGGCGTGTACATGTTGGAAAACTAAGTTTTGGTCTATGGTATTTGGTCCATGGTATTTGGTCTGAGGTATTGACCCCAGGTATTTGGTCCGAGGTATTGGTTCTAAGTGGTTTTGGACCATGGTATTGAGTAAGGCCTAAGACTATAAAAGGAGGAGAAGATCAGTAGGCAAAGACACTTAGTAAGTCTTGAATATCTGAAGTAGTGTGAGATCCAGTATGCAGGTTATGGGTTTATGTTGCTTTGCTTGATCTGAGCCAAGGAGGAATCTTAGCAGTTGATGGAGGACAAGATCTAATGATGGATCCGAATCTTATGGCATAGAATGAATTATCTCTATATGGTTTGATCATGCTTTTTCTAGATCTGTATACTGATGCTTGTGATGTTCTGTAAATATTATGATCTGGGGATAACTGAAGTCTAGAATAGCTGCAAAATTATGAATGAATATTTACAGATGTATATGCAGGTTGACTTTGATAAAAGCACATATACACGCAGGTTAGACACATCTAAGTAGCGTATACCATATGAACTATCATGTTTGAAGTTATAAGTAGTTCTGGTTGTTGATGCAAAGTTCTGGGTCCCGGTGACTGTTTACTGGTGACAGTATTCTGCATATTCAAATTGGTTGATTGTGATTAGCTTCAGTATTGATGGATGAGATTTAATAATGGATCAGGATCATAATGACTTATCTTTATGTGATCTGATGGACTAGATCTGGTTGCTAACACATGTATTATCCTTTTGTATGTAATGATCTGGGTATGTCTGAAGTTGGGAAGTGCAACAAAGTTGTAAGATGACATATACGCTGGTTCGCTTTGGCGAAGTTGCATATACACGCTACTTCGGCTCTTCCAAGTAGCGTATGCACTCTGACGCATGGTTTTTGATGATACAATTGACTCTAAATATTGTTGCAGAGTTCTGGGTTCTGTTCTGTGTTCTGGTGACTGTGTTTTGATGATAGGGTTTCCATGATTAAGTTGTTGGGTGATTCAGAGAGTAATGATTGAATATTCAATGAATGGGTAATGCAATAGTTGTATTACAATGGTGATTGATTTTGAGCTTCAATGGTGCTGCGTTCCAAGAGTATCCAGTTTGAAAATTTATGAAACGTGGTACCTGGAGGAAGAAAGAAGGTCATAGCCTTCTATAAGTCAGCACCTATGTACTAGTAAATATATCGGCTAGTACAAGAGCTAGGGGGTTGTAGCTCCCTTCCAAGAGAAGCTAGAGAATGAGAGAAGGTTGTAGCCTTCTGTAGGTAGAAGCCTACATATTGGTATAATACTGCACCAGTACAAAATATTGTAAAAAGAAGTTTCTTATTAAAAGAAAGATAAAGACGATTGCAGCAGGTGACTTTCACCCACATTGGGTTTCCACCTAAATCATGGTGTTCATGTGTGATGATCTATTCTATTTTTATTACACCTGGTTACTGTTTATATGGTTAATGATGTTCTGATGCACTGATTAAAGATCAACATATGATGAATTAACTGAATCATAAGTTTGCTGGATATACGCTAGTTTCATTAAACACAGTTGCATGTACACGCGAGTTCCCTTAACTGAAGTAGCGTATATGAATCTGATTATGGAAATGAAAAAGTTATTGATTTGCTAATACTGATTCACCACCCCCCTAGTATTATTTCCAACAGTGTATTGGTTCTAGAATATCACGTGCACAACATGAAGCCATATAATACCTTTACTGGGGTTTTGTATAGGATGTTAAATAGGGTTGAATGATTGTAGTGTTAGCAGATGGAGATCAACATGGATATCGATTTTGGTTTCCAAGGTTATAAAGTTCATTAAAGAAAATGAATATTTTACAGCTATTGGAAGACATTGGTATGCTAGAGAAAAAGAAAGGGTACAAATATAAATCATTTTGGCATTGATCTTTTAAAATTGGAGGATTTTGACTTACTTGGTTATAGCTTCAATTTAACAAAGGCAAGAACTCTTTGCTTCAGGACCATAGAGATTTTGAAGAGGTTGCTACTAGACGAAACATTGTTAAGATGGGAATATGTTGAACCCAATCATAGATCTAGAAAACTCTCAAAACCTAAAATGGTGGGCATGCATGTTGACTCAGATGGGGCACTAGTTGATGAAAAAGAAGAATATGGGTCATCTTCATTTGCATCTAGTCATTCATCAGAAGATGTTTTAGATTTTGATGGTGTGCCGAAACATATGAGTGATTTTGAATAATTGTCTAAGACATTTTATGTAAATGATGTTTGCATGGTAACTTGAAATAAATAATTCAACTTCCATATGATCTTACATGAAGTTATGAGTTGTTTATATGTTTGTTGGATTATATGTTTTAATTATGGAGAATTCATTTGTTTAGAATATCCAGAATCCAGTAATAACTTAGAGAAATAATTTATGTTTTATTCAATCTACTAATATTTATATTTCGTTTAAATGTATAAAAAATATTAGAAATTAATTTTGAATTTTTAAATTATACAGTGATATTGCCATGATATTATTTATTGTTATCATTTGATATACCATAGTTAAAAAATTGTTGCAATTTTAATGCCTCATTAAAAGGGGATACTTCATTTTCATGGTTGATTTTTAGGTTTTTGTTGCAATGGGATAAGTTTTCTTAGGCTAAGATTTAAAAAGAGCTATACTTTTAGCCTTTAAAGTAAAAACTATGCTTGGAATAATGACACTTTCATTCAGGTGTTCATTAGTAAAGTTTTTTTTAGTCATATAATTTGTTCATAATGTCATGGTAGAAATATGTTGAAAACTTAATGTTTTAATTCCATGGTTGAAAATTTGGTTTTTCTAAGTTATGATATTTTATCTTTAATGCTATGGTTGAAAACAGTTAGAATTTTAGGGTTTTTTAGAGTCATGATATTTTATCTTTAACGACATGGATGAAAATCGTTGGAATTTTAAGGCTTTTCAGAGACATGATATTTTATCATTAACGTCATGCCCAAAAATTGTTGGAATTTAAGGTTTTCTAGAGTCCCAATATTTTATCTTTAACTCCATTGCTAAAATATGTGAAATTTTACCCCAAAAGAAAATGTTATTCTAGCATCAACACTTTTTGTTTTTAGTGTGTTTTTCATCTATTTTGCACAAAAAAATTCATTTTTGCTGCCATTTTTAAAAATGTTGAAAAATTACCCTAAAATAACATTGTTTCAGCATAGACACTTTTCGTTTTTGGGTTTTTTTCATGATTTTTGGGGTTTTTTAGCTAAAGTTCTCCTTTCGAGTTTACAGTTCCTGATTGATAGTTTACTTTGTTTCTATTGATAATCACATAAATATATCACCACAATCCATCAAGATCATTCCTCGTATTTATGGTGTAGGAGAAAAATGGGTCACTCACTTAGAAGTGAACATTTATGACTACATCATCCTAATGAGGGATGCAACAAGAAGATCTAGTGGTGTAATTTGATTTTTTGTCATGAAAGGTATAAATTGGTTATTCTTGAGAAAATAATATGTAAATGCATCTTTTTTATCAATAAGCTTTTAAAGAGTTACAAGATAACAACTATTTGATGAACCCAACAATGGAGAAATAGAACTAAGAGAAATATATATTGAGACCCCCTGTCATGCGGAAAGAGTCGACAGTGCAGACACAAACTGACCTCCCTAGAAGCAAAAGCTTTCTAGTGACAAACAAGACAAATAAATCCTACCTTTCTTTAAACATGCATTGCAAATACAAGTAATCAGGGGATCTTTAACATACCTTTAGTCCAACGCTTTGTAGTAGTCCAGCCTCGCCGATCTGGATGAGCTCCTCCTCTTCGAAACCTGCATTCACTAACAAGCCAAAAGATTAAATAGCACCTGATAAACTCATAAAACAATACATATCTATCATACAGACCAAGGAGTATATGAAACAAACCATGAATAACAATCTGTTGAGAAAAATAAGTTCATTTGCATTAAAAGGTAACAAAAGGAACCATTGCAACCTGAGCCTTGGTGTTGTGCAAGTCCCTCCTAGGGTCCAGCAAGAGTTTTCCTTTACTTTGATCAGCTCACCCACTCTCAAATAAGGCTAGGAACGGATGGGAATCTCTCCTCTCAAGCTTTACAAGGGAGTCCTAATTCCAGCAGCATCTACCCTTAGGAATGTTCAGCTTTCAACCTCCCTCTCTTTGGCCCAATGCCTGTATTTATAGTGCTCTAGAGGAAGTTATTCAGGTCCACCATCAATGGGATAAGCCCCTCTTTGGATGGGATAGCTCCCCTCTTGATGGGATAAGTTCCTCTTTGGTAGGGATACATGAACCATCTGGAGGCGCTTCATACACGTCAAACAAGCTTCTAGAATGCTCTAGAAATGACCACAAGTAACTTTTTTGGAGTGAAACTTGCACCTTTTGACCTTTACAGGAGTACGCACCCATTGCTTTACAGACAGAGCGTACATGTACGCAGGTATTGTGAACTTGGGGTGCGTACACGCAGGTAAGGCTAAGAGAAACTGCATACCCAGAGATATATAGTTTTTTAATGACTTTCTCTCTTTTTTGGAGTTTGACATGGAGAGCAGAGGCATGAGGCTTGCCAAGGAGGATAGTATGATAGTTGATGGAGCCATACTAATTGCAAATAGTCATGGTGACATTTTTTAGTGTAACATATTGCCCCCTAAAGTGCGAAGCCTGTAGTAGATTAGGGTTTCATATCATCTAGGAAGGGTGAAGTACTTTATCATTTCAAGGATTATCTTGTGGAGAGCCCAGTCAGAACCTGCAAGTATTCAACACAAAATACATATATATGATCATATCATCGCTGAGGTAGGCATTCCCATACTCAGATTGAAAACTTTAACTAATTGACTATCTACTGCTCTGATACAGGAATGATTCTGCAATACATCATAATCATAGACTTTTGTAGACACAGTATGGACGCAGCCATCTGTTTATGATTAGTCTACTGTATAATGAATGCAAAACTCCTCGCAGCCTGGATGGTGGAAACTAGATCTAGGGTCTTCATTTCTATTTCTCGAATTGGTACGATTCTATCCATGCGAATAAATGAGTTGATGTCGAACATGGTAGAATCCACTTGATTACCAGTCAATGATGTAAACTGTTAACAAGCGTGAGAGAGACCACCAGTGATGTCAATGGTTCTCAAAGTACCCAGTACAATCCATGAGATGTGAATGAATGAGTTGATGTCGAACATTTCACGGAATCCTTCGATCGAAAGTCAATGATGTAAACTGTCGTCAAAGGCGAGAAACCTGCCATTGATGCATGCAGACTTCAAGGTGCTGATGATTCCTAGGTCATCTTTCTAGATAATGTGCTGATGTCGATAGAAAGCGACCCGTCGCAGGCAAGCCCACAACACGAAATCATAGATCAAGTTGAAGAAATGTAACTGTAAGGACTAACTCAGGGATGGTCAAAATGGATGACGAGTATTTTGCAGATGAATGTTTATTGCAGAGACCTCTTGAACACATAACGACACGACAGATGGCTTGGTGACATTTGACCCAAAGTTAATACCCGGCTAAAGACTTTCAATGTGGTTTGATCAACTGTGAAGCAAAGTATTTCCCAACCCAGGTGAATGAAAAGTGTCATGTTCAATAGTGGTAATAAGGCTTCTTCTGAGACAAAGGATAACAAATGGGCTCATTTTTCTCTCTTTTCCCCCAGCATTTCTGGCAAGTACCTCTTTATTTTTTACAAGCTTGAGGAGGATAACATATGCTTGATTATAAGCTCATCCTTCGGGTGAGTCCAACTTAGTTTTGATTCGAACCCTAAGAAAGAGTGGTCCGTTCCTTTTTGTAATCGAACAGGTCCTTTACTGTGAAATTTTAACGAGTCCAGTATAGGAGAAACTCGGCGTTTTTCATTTTTAGAGAGTCTGAAAAGACTAAAGAAGACTCCAGGTTGAACTTTTTCGTAAAGTTGTGTCTCCCAAGCCCGAAAAAGTATAAAATCATACCTGAGAGAACCGCTTAGTCTTGCGACCAAGGAGTACTTTCATGATTAGTGCCTTTGACCTGAAAAGTAAAAAGCGATCAAGGACACGTCGTTTTATTTCCAATATCGAGTTTGAAACGACAAAAACCCGGCAATCTTTTCCTGTTTTTACGGTCAGAAAAGGGCTATAAGGGGACCGTCTTTTAATTCCGTTTTAACGAGTGTAAAAGAAACACTCGGCAATCTTTTCATGTTTTAGGAGTCAGAAAAGGGCTTAAAAGATGACTCTGATGTTTTGGTTCATGAAAAATGATAATTCTCCCTGAAAATCCTTTTGTCCTGCACAAAAACAACACATTACTCATACCTGTTTAAGATAAGCAAAAATGCATTGAGAAATATCCTTCCATGGTGAAAAATAAACAAACTTAGCATTCATTTATCCAAAAAACCTATAAAAAGACCTTTTACCATGTCATTTTTACCATTTTACTGTTGAGGGAGAGAAAAGGGCTTTTGGCAAGAAACTTCCCGTGGATTTTGCCGAGAATCCGACCGTCGGAATCGAGTGTCGTCTCTTTCAGGTATTTCACAACATCCTCCTCTTTGTTTTCATCCATTTAGAATTTCATTTTAAGCCCTAGTTTGATTTTTTGAGGGCTTTGGGGTTTTAGGATCCACCTTTCGGGGTACGCAGGTGCCCCATGGGCGACCTGCGTACCCTGACATTTTCGTTAATGGGAAAATGGCCGGAGTACGCAGCCTACCTTCAGAACAGATGCGTACCCACGCTCTGTTTTCTGAACGCGGGGTGCATACTCTGGGCAAAGTGAATTTAAAACCCTAAAACTCAAAACTAAACCATCAATTTTTGATTTAATGAATTCTAATGAATGTTTTTTGGTGTGTAGATTTCCCACCATGCTTGATTGGCGCGAAAGAGAACACGAAGATGTCGATTTGGCCGCAATAGATCATCAACCCTCCATTGATGCTTTGAAGGCATGCGACCTCTACAAATACTGGGCCATACCTGGCATGAGGGCCCAAGTGCGACTCTTAGAATGGCTGGTTGAAAGGTGGAATGTTCAGGATCAATGCTTCTACATCGGAGGGCATCAACTCGAGATAGAGCCCTCTGACATATATTTTCTCACTGGTTTGCCTAATAGGGGCGAGCAACTGACTCTGTCCGGGACTAGGCCGGGTGGCCAATTCCTTGCTAGCCTCCGGCTAGAGTGGTGCAACAATCAGAACTAGGAGAAAGGGATAGAAATCAAATACATATCCCTGCCTGAACTTATGGTAATTGCCTTTACAGTTACCAGACTTTGCGGCGCAGCCGCCTTGCATATTGCCACCAGGTCCCAAATGCGGATGGTGATAGATTGCTACCGAGGCACCATTTTCAACTGGTGCGACGCTGTGTTGGCCAATATGAAGGGCCAACTGACTAGGGCAAAGAACGGGCAATTAAAGACCTTTGGGTATGGGCCTCTAGTTGTGAGCTTTGCCCTAGAGAGGGTTCCGATGCTGATCCCACAGCATCTCACTGTTCCAGCTGGGCCTCCTCGGGAGCCAAAGTTGATGCGATGGGTTGCGGTGATGGCCCGGCATCCTGATGAGGGAGCGGGAGTTGTTCGATTTCCTGCGGGTTATTTTCACTGGTTAGAGGACCAGGTCTTTGCGATTCAGGACTTTCCTTATGCCGGAGTAGATTTTCGCGGTGATCCGGACATGGTTCTTCCACAGGGAGAACAATGGGACGACAGAGGTACTTCATTCTTCACAAGTTTTTAAATTATTTACTTTTTTTTGTTTTTTTATATCGTCTCAAACCTGACAGTGACAAATTTCAAAATGCAGATGTAGGTCCACAGTGTCCGGCCAATCTCCGGCCATTCGAGAGAAGAGTACTAGTTGCACCAGCACCAGCCCCACAAGATGCGGCCGCAGAGACCTTAGCCGAGCTGGAACAGGACCTAGAGCGTCTCACGGCAGACATACTAGAGACGACTATAGACGATATTCCTATCCGACTTCAGCACTATGTGGTCGCAGTCCCAAGACCTTTCAGGAGGTTCCTGTGTAGGGTAGCGCGGGTAGTGGTCTCGTATAGAGAGCACCACCAGTGATTGGCTAGTCACTTTTTGTAGACACATGTGACATTTTGGTTTTTTGTACTTATCATCATAAGGTGTTTTTCAACCTATGATCGAAGACAATGTATATTTTTGACATACTCCTATCTATATATATATCATTATTACCGGCTTATCTTGTTAAACATGTGTGATGAAATGCTTTTAAATTTACATTTATGATTATCGCAAATGTCTGTCTAACATTCGAGAAGCAATTGCATCTGCTAATGTATTTAATGACCTTGGAATATGTTGATATTCAATGTAATCAAATTCACGTTCCAAGAGGCGCACTCTCAAAAATAACCTTAATAACACTAGATTTCTAATGGCATATACTCTATTAAGCTGTAATACAACGAGTTCAGAATCTAACCTCACTATCAAACTCTGAATCCCAAATGAAATGGATTCAGATAATAACTCAATCACTGCACTGTATTCTGCAATGTTGTTTGTTGTTTGACCGAGGCTCACCCCATGCATAGAAACTAACTCGTCAGAGGGCGAATAGATAACCCAAGCTGCGGAAGAGATATTCCGTGTACTACGACAAGCACCATCAGTGAATCCAATGTACGTTTGGAGAGGCGTCGACATCTGCAATATCAAGAGTAAAACCAAGATAAGCCAGAATAACGACGAAAAACACACTCTCTAAGCTAAGCACACTGTCTATACTAACAAACACACCAGCTAGAAAGAAAAACTAACCTAACTAAATCTCCATACCCATCATTTAAGCATAATACCTCTTTAGGTAAAGTCCATTTCTGGGCTTACCCAAAGAGTCCCCATCAAAATCTACCAGCTCATAGGCCCCTTTTGCTAGCTTTCGCTTAACAATGTAGGGCCCATGCCACATGGGAACGAATTTGCCAGCACCTAATTTATCGTTAGCTTGATCATATAATAGCACTAGGTCTCCTTCCGAAAAATTACGAGGGGTCACGTTGCGATCATACTGAGCTTTCATTCTTTTTGTGTGAGTCTCGATTGCCAAAGCAGCGTCACGTCGAGTCTCATCTAATTTAGCTAAGTATAATAGACGCTTCTCCTCTTTGGAAGTAGCTGGAAGTAATTCGATAGCCATTTGAAGTGATGGGATTTCGCATTCAATGGGCAACACTGCTTCCAAACCATAAACTAGTTGGAAAGGAGTGAACCCTGTTGATGTTTTCACTGAGGTTCGGTACACCCAAAGTGCTGAAAATAACATGTTGTGCCAATTCGACCGATGAATACCAATGATTCGTCGGATCATGATAACTAGAACTTTGTTGATGGACTCAACCAAACCATTTGCTTGGGGATAATAAGGAGTAGAACTATCATGACGCAAACCAAGCTGGCTTGTAAGTTCTGTCATCATAATGTTTCGAAAATGGCGCCCATGGTCAGTGATTATCGCTTGTGGGACACAAAACCTAGCAATAATATGATTGAATACGAAAATCGCAGCTGTCTTGCCGTCTGCCTCGAATGTAGGCATCTCCTCGGCCCACTTAGTAAAATAATCAACCGCAAGGATGATATACGCATGCCCCCCGGCCGAGTGAGGGTTACATGTAATAAAGTCAATACCCCATTTGGCAAAAGGACCAACGGCAATTATAGGGTGGAGAGGAGCAGGTGGTGTGCGCATCTTGCGATCAAACACTTGACAGTTGTGGCATTTTCGGACCGCAATGATACAATCTTTAAACATGGACGGCCAGAAGTAGCCAGCACGCAACACCTTCTGAGCTGTGGCATACCCAGACATATGACCGCCACATGCTCCAGAATGACAGTCATTCATAACCCTTTCTGCCTCTTCGTGAGTTAAGCAACGACGAAAAACCAAGTCCGTCGCACGATGATAAAGAGTATCTCCAATAATTTTGTACTGTTGGGACTGGAATCGAATTTTCCGACGTTCCGACTTGGAAGCTTCGGACCGAAAGGATTGGGTTTGGAGATAGATGATTATATCCCCATACGACGGATCTAAAGTGCTGATGAGAAACAAAGATTCGTCCGCAATGGGTTCCTCTGCCACAGTTTCCGTGTCAGCACGTGGGAAGTCACATATCAACTCTGCAAAGACTAAAGATTTCTTAGACTTAGATTTTTCAAACTCTAAGTCGAACTCTTGCAGGATAACGATCCATTTAGAGTACTTGCCCCCTAGCAATTGTTTAGTCAAAATATAGATCATAGGGTTGCAATCTGAAATGACTGTAGTTTTGCGGAGAAGAATGGAATGACGAAAACGTTGGACAGCCTGAACAGCTGCCAGGGCCAATTTCTCCACATGCGAATATTTTAGCTCAGTGGGATTTAACGTCCTACTAAGATAATATATCACATGTTCCGTTTCGAATTCATCTTCCTGTACTAAGACCATTCCAATGGTGGAATGAGCGGCGGCGAGGTACAAAAAGTAATCTTGGTTGTAGTTGGGAGGATGCAGCAACGGTGCATGGGTCAACACGTGCTTTAGCGCATCAAAAGATTTTTGAGCTATCTCATCCCAAGAGAATTGAGCATTTTGTTTCAACAACCGGGTAAAACCCTTGGTAATCTCGGCGTAGTTAGGAATGAATCGGTGTAAAAAGTTTTCTTTCCCTTGCAAACTTTGGAGTTGGCGCAGACTCGAAGGAGGAGGCAATTTGATGATAGCTTCTACCTTCGAGGGATCGACGCGAATGCCGGCTTTTGAAACTACAAATCCTAGCAATCGTCCCACTTCTATACAGAAGACACATTTGTGTGGGTTCAAACGTATACGATAATGCCTACACCTCATGAAGATTGCTCGTAAATGGACAAGGTGATCGGCTCGACGTAAGGAGTGAGCGGGAAAATCATCGAGATATGGTTGCACAATGTGTTTGATGTCATGAAATGCATAAGACATTGCCCTTTGGAAAGTGGCTCTGGCATTCTTAACCCCAAAAGGTAATTTTCAATAAGCAAATGTCCCCCATGGACAAATGAAAGCCGTTTTTGGTTGATCGGCAGGTAGAATATTGATTTGGTTGTAACCGGAAAAACCGTCCATAAAGGAAAATATTTCACTGCCGGCACAATCATCAATTAATTGATCGATATAGGGCGTGGGATAGTTGTCTTTGGGACAAGCACGATTGATATCCCTATAGTCGATACATATTCTTATTGTTCCCTGCTTTTTGTTAACTGGAACAATATTCGATACCCAATCCGTTAACGGGATCGGATAAATGAAACCTGCTTTCAATAGCTTCTCAACTTCTGCTTTAATTGCAGCTGCTTTCCGAGGGTGTATCTAACGCAGACGTTGCCGAACAGGTTTAGCGTCCGGGTAAGTCTTGATCTCATGAACAACAATGGAGAGATCAATTCCTGGCATTTCCTCATAGGACCAGGCAAACACGTCGCGGAATTCTTGAAATAGGGCCTTGTATATTTGAATTTCGTCATCTGAACACGAGGCACCTATATGAATGTTCTCAACAATTCCAGCTTTGACTGAAATGTCAATGGCAATAGTTTGGGAAATGTTTCCCAAATTCAACTCTGAATCAGGATGTTTCATGGGATTCTGAGCGTCCTTGACATATTCAGCCGTAAAAATTGATGAGAAATCGTTTTCAAAACGATCATCCTCAGGTAAAAACGAAGATCTATGATGGAGATCTTCCCATGGTAAATCGTCTACACACAGGATTTCACAAAGTTGTTCGTCAGATGACACAACTTCGGGAAACGTTATTAACTCCGAGGTTGACGCGAAAAGGGATTCCTCACGGACCACATTCATTTGGTCGATTTGGGTTGAACTTGGGTCGGAAAAAGACTGCACGGCTTCATAGGCAATTTCATATGGACTCAAAGGCATTGCATCACCGAACGAGTCTATCTCAGATTCAGATGGGACAATCCAAGGATCATCGTAAATTATAGTATCTGACGTAATCATATGAATGAATGCGAATGAAGGGTCTGCGTTGATTGGAGGAAAAGGAAAAGTTCCCAGTAAACCAGAATCTTTAACTAATCCAACGCCAACATCCTTATAAGGGATAGTCGTTTTACCGACATGCTGGATACTCTCTGAAGAGGCTGGGTCGGATGAAAAATAAGCCAGCTGGTCTATTGTCATGATCTTGCCATTATGTGGAAACTTTATGACTCTGAAGACCGATGAAACGACCGCTGTCATAGCGTAAGACCAACTTCGACCCAAAAGAAGGTTGTAGTCTAGAGGGGCATCAACCACCTCCACATCTAGACTAACGGTTTTTCCTTCAACCCCTATAGGCAAATCCTGTAAAATGCCAAACGGATGGAACCCACGGCCATCAAAGGCCTTAGGAATTGTCAGGGATTGGTTCAGCGAAGGAGAACCAAGTGATCTCCAACACTGAATCGACATAATACACGTGGAAGCGCCCTCATCAATTACAGTCCGATGAATAGGCCTGTTTTTGACTATCACTGGAATCTGGAAAGCCATTTGATGAGGGAGATGCGGTGTACTATTTTCTAAATCAAAGAATATCAGGTTCGGGTCCTGAACATCAACAGCTCCTATAGCCGACAAAAGTAATTTTCGCTGTGCTGGGCATGATTGCAGCACTTCTAAAGCCGACATTGCTGAGGGTGAAACAGCTAAATCCTCAACAATGTTGTAATTCTGGGCCGCTCTCGCATGTGGATTGAAAGCAGACCTTCGAAGTACACCCTTGGCGGGCGGTTTTATTACTAATTCAGGGTTAGGTTTCTCGATCTGTAGTGGATCAGAACCGGGAGCTGAGGTTGATGGATTTGATTGAGAAGATTCTGCTTCTTTCGATCCATCAACAGGACTTTTACTACCATAATCGTGAGATCGAGTCGCAATCCTTACATGAGACATCATCAATATGGGTTCTTCAGTGGCACTCGAGGAAGAACCTATCATCTTACTCTCCTGCTTTGGAAATGGATCTTTCAAAACAGCAGGAGTTGAGGAACCTTTGATGATTTTCACAACTTCAGCCCGATGGGGGCAATCTCTTGTAAAATGATCCTCTTCACAAATTAGACAAGGATATCGAGGTTTGCGCTTTTCGCCATTGGTTTCCGACTTTTCTGTTTTCTCCTTTGGAGTCTTGTCTGCTTTACCCTTCTTCTTACCCTTCTTCTTCCCATCGTTTTTTGATTTAGCCGTAGATGACTCTACAGTGTGAATATCGGCAGAAATTTCAGGAGAAGACTCTCCTGTCGGGGAATCTGGTAAGGTTATAATGGGCGAAGAATTCTTTGAAGATTTCTTCTTGCTTTTAGTATTTACCGTACCAATCATGCCATCAGCAGCATGAGATCCCGAAGGAGTAGCAGCGATTTGATTTGACTTTGGAAGATCTGGGATCTTTTCATGTAACGTACCTGACTGAGTGTAAACTAAGTCAAGGTACTGCGCTTGAGCAATTACTTGCTCTTCAGTAACTACTCCGGCCTTAGCTACATCTTCAGTAATCTTTGGTAATAATGATTTAACAAACCATTCAGCTAAGATTTGGTCTAGAATAAAAACTTTCACTAATCGCCGTCGACGTCTCCATTCATGGATATGATCAGAAATATAAGTGGATGTCGACTGTTTTAGTGAAGTTAGTAGCTCCGTGCCATTATCATATCTGACCGGCAACTGAAAATGAGTTAGGAACGAGGTAGCTAACTGACTAAAATTGTAAAAAGAGGCCCGTGGTAACTCAATGTACCACTTGGCCGCGAGACCAATGAGCGTACGCTGGAAAAGACGTAAGTGGATCGAATCATCCGAGATGGAATTTGAAGCACACCAGAGGTGGTAAGTCATCACATGATTGGACGATCCTCTCCAGACTTACCTTCGAACTTGGGTATATCGTTGGGCAACTTATTTGGCATTGGCGGCCAGAATGGAAGATATTGGATTGGATTGTTCGTTAGGCGCGACAAGTCTGGTAAATCCAAAGTTGCGATAAACGGTAACTGCCGATTAGGATCCCTAAAACTCTGGGTCACAAGACCAGTTCTAGGAGGAGGATATCCAGGATAACTTGGAATAGGAATCGCATTCGAGATATTATATCCTCCTGGAAAACCAGGATTAACCGGACCGTACTGGGGTTGCTGAGGTTGTTGATAAGTGTACCCAGGATACGGTTGATACTGGTAAACCGTCTGTTGGACAGCAGGCCCGTATTGGTACTGTCCCTGGTACGGTTGATAAGCGAATTGTGGTTGACTAGTGACAACCGTACTTAAACCAGGCTGCCCCACAGGCATCTGAACCGTAGTTTGAATCGTGGATCCAGACAATGGTAAAGATGTCTGCGGAGTAGTGGCAGAGACAGTAGAAATTGGAGTTGTCGATACTCCAGAAGCAAGTGTGGTGGAAGGAGCAGATGTTGCGGTAGTTGCAGCAGTCGTTTGAGATGGAGTACTAGGTGCAATTGGCGACTGAGTAACTACCGAAGGTACAGAAGTTTGAACATTAGACTGGACTAGTTGCTGGGATGGACCAGCAACTAAGGGTTGTCCAGCTTGAGATGACAACTGTACGTTTGGCTGCAACACTTGTTGACTTTGCGATGGATCCCACACTATGTTCATTCCGGGGTATTGACCCATAACAGGTTGAGGATATTGAGATCCATAACTGGATTGAGGGTAGGGTTGATAACTAAAAGGCACAGCTCCCGTACCTTGAACATATGATTGACCTTGAGGTGGTTGATAACCTTGACTCGAGTATTGACCTTGAGGTTGATACCCTTGAGTTAAATACTGATACTGGGGTTGACCTTGACCTTGAGGTTGATACCCTTGAGGTAAATATTGATACTGAGGTTGACCCTGGGGTACATATTGAGGCTGGGGTTGACCTTGAGGAATGTATTGTACTATGGGTACATACTGTCCTTGAGGTTGCCCCCCAGACGCAACTTGTGTACCTTGAGGTTGCCCCCCAGGCGTTAATTGAGGCTACCCCCCAGGCGGTAATTGGCCACCTTGAGGTTGAGAACCGGGAACTGAACCTGATGATCCGGATTTAAACAGGAATGCAACAAATTACAAAGATAACCATATACACAAAGATGCAGCGGATGTAATACTTCATTTCATTAATGGAAAATACTGAAATATGCTTACAAACAGAAATGGAAATAAACTAGCTAGGGCGATGGTAGCTTATCTCTAAGAAGAGATGTGATGGCTACATGCCTCTGAACTGTGTTACAATGAGGCTCGAAGGCCTATTTATTGTTGAGAAACAATGGAAAAAACCCTTATCATTCCAAAACCTAACCCTAGGAGATGAAACGCCAAACTGTGGGCCCCGTTTGGGGGTAAGTTGGTACATCAACTTCCCGGGGTCGTAACTTTGGCATATGATCTCCGTTTGACGCGTACAATAGCTCATTAGAAAGATCTATTTGAGCACTATCATTGTTGGAACAGGCAACACCAGTCCATTCCATGGACTCGTGTTGCCCCCGGATTCCCCAAAAAACGTCGTTTAGGGCCTCAAAACGGCTCCGGAAGTTCAGGACCCGAAAAACTGCTAAAAATAGTAAGTTGTGCTACAATTAAGGAAACTGAAAATGCTGAGAAAGACAATGGTGGGGGTCCAGGTGGACTTGGCAGGTGGCCACCAATATCCACCTGGATCATTCCTCCCCCCTTAGGAAGCAATGGTCCCCATTGCGTTGAGCTCCTCCATGAGATGAGGAAACTTCTGCTGAACTTGTTCCCTGGTGAGCCACTTGCCCTGCTGAAGGAGTTGGCCCGCTTTGACAACTCGATACAGTTGGATATTCTGTTGGCGAGTGTTCTTGATCTGTGTGTCCATGATCCGATCAGTTGCAGCTTGTTCCATGCAATCTGGATTTAATTCTGTGGGTTTGAGCTGTTCTGCAATGTCGGATGTGTCTAGCAATGGTGGAAAGTATGGCCGAAGGCGGTCCACATTGAATACTGGGTGCAGGCCAAGGAATGGGGGAATGCTGAGCTCAAATGCATTGTCTCCCATAGCCTTAGTAATGGTGTAAGGACCATATCAGAGTGGTCTCAATTTCCGATAGGCTCCAGTAAGGCGTTCCTTTTGCAAATGCAACCAGACTTTGTCGCCCACCTGAAACTTGTGTGGCACCCGATGTTGATCATGTCGCTGCTTGTACTTGGCATTTGATTTCTCAAGAATGTCATGGACCTGCTGGCGAATATGTTGGATGCGCTCAATGAAGCTGGTGGCCTTATCTGTTTTGGACTGGACATGAGCTGAATTCATGTGAGTAGCTGCAAGTGGCATGGCCACATCAATGGGGCATAGTGGCTGGAATCCCAAACCCACCTGAAAAGGGCTATGGCCAGTGGAGCTGTGAAGAGCTCGGTTGTAGCTGTGCTGAACATAGGGGAGGCTCTCGTCCCATGTGCGTGGATGCTTTGAGTTATACATGCGCAGAATGTGCACAATCATCCTATTGACAACCTCTGTCTGGCCATCAGTTTGAGGATGGAAGGCTGTGGACTTCGTGAGTTTGGTGTCCAGCATTGACCAGAGACTGGACCAAAAGGTGCTGAGAAACCGACTGTCCCGATCTGAGATGATAGACTGTGGGATCCCAAAGTGCACCCACACTCGTTCAAAGAAGAGTTTAGCAGTGGCTTCTGCTGTGATATTCTTCTTGCAGGCCATCATAATGGCCATCTTTGAGAACCTGTCGACGACCACAAAAACACAGTCATTTCCATGCTTAGTGGAAGGAAGGCCTGACATGTAATCCATGGAGATGGATTCCCAAGGTCGACTAGGGGTAGGCAACGGGGTATAGAGGCCTTGCTTCTTAATGGTCGGTTTGGCAATGGCACAGGCAGTACATGATCGGATGTACTTCCCAACATCCTGTCGAAGATTCGGCCAATAGAAATAGTTTTGCAGTACTGCCACTGTTTTCTCGACCCCGAAATGCCCAGCAGCCCGACTGTAGTGTGCTTCCCAAATCATCTTGGCACGCTCGCTTGAAGGAACACAAAGGTGACCGAGGTGGCATAATAGGGCATCCTGGAGGTGAAAATCTGCAACCTGCCGACCCTCCAAGAGTGTCTGGTATGTGTGGCCGAATTCTGGGTCGCTTTTGTAGAGAAGTGGCCAATCAGAAGTCTCGTGCCCGCAAGAGTTGAGCACGGTGGTTAGCGCCATGATCGGTGGTCGACTGAGGCAATCTGCAACATTATTGGTGCTGCCCTTTTTATACTTGATATTCAAGTGAAACTGTTGCAGGTATGTAGACCACTTCTGATGGCGATCATTCTGCAATTTCCCTTGGGTCTGTATGAACTGCAGAGGTCGGTGGTCTGTGTGGATGACCGTTTCCTTCCCCAAAATGTAATGCTTCCATTGTCGGCAGGCCTGTACAATGGAATACATCTCTTTATCATAAGTGGGGTACTTCCGGACTGTGTCTGAAAGTGTTTCACTGTGATATGCCACTGGATGTCCATGTTGAGTAAGGACTGCCCCAATAGCATAGTCAGAGGCATCTGTCTCGACCTCAAATGGTTGTTGTAAATCTGGTAACGCGAGCACTGGTGCCGTGCAGAGGCGATCCTTCAACTCCCTGAATGCCTTTTGTTGAGATTCAGACCAAAAGAATTTTGCTTTCGCCCCGCCCTTGGTGACTTGACTCAAGGGCCAAGAAATATGAGAAAATCCCAACACAAACCTGCGGTAGAAGTTGGCAAGACCTAGAAAGCTGCGGAGCTCTGTTAGAGTGGTTGGAGAGGGCCAATCCCGAATGACTTGGACCTTGGCTGGATCGACATGCACCCCCTGTTCATCAATGATGTATCCCAGATACTGAACCTCGGTCATGCCAAAAGTGCATTTCTCCAAATTGGCACATAGCTTGTGTTGCCGCAGTGTTTGGAGAACCTGTCGGATGTGGTGGAGGTGCTCTTCCCAACTCTGGCTGAAGATCAGAATGTCATCCAAGTATACTACTACAAAGGAGTTGGTGAATGGCCGCAAGATGTCATCCATTAGCCTCATAAAGGTTGCAGGAGCATTCGTCAATCCGAAAGGCATGACCAACCATTCGAAGAGGCCCTCCTTGGATTTGAAGGCAGTCTTCCACACATCTGAGGGTTCAATTGGTACCTGGTGATATCCTGACTTCAGATCGATCTTGCTGAAATATTTCGCCCCCTTTAGTTGGTCTAGGAGGTCATCAATCCGCGGGATCGGGTACCTATTACGGACAGTGATCTTGTTCAGCGCCCGATAGTCAATACAGAGTCTCCACATCCCATCCTTCTTCTGTACCAACACTATCGGGCTCCCACAGGGCAAAGAACTCAGATGGATGTGACCTTTCTGCAGGAGCTCCTGAATCTGCCTCTTGATTTCATTGTTCTCCAGAACGAAGCGCCGATAAATTGGTCCATTGGGTAGCGGCGCACCTGGGGTCAGATCGATGGAGTGCTTGACTTGACAGTGCAGAGGAACCCCTGCCGGGGAGGTGAAGATGTCTTCGTACTCCTCCACAATCTTGTCCATCTGTAGCTGCTGTGCAGAGGGACCCCGTTTGGAGGCCGCGGCCACTGTCTTCTTCTTCCCTTGAGGGCGTATCATCAGGAAAACAAATTTCCTGGTTTTGGAAATGATCTTACTGCATTGTTTTGCAGTAATCAAAGAGATGGTGGCAGGTGGTGCTACCTCTGGTATCCTGAACAACTTATTTCCCAATGTAATAATAACAGCACGGGGCCTTGATTCATACACAGCATGTCGCTTCCACAAGTATGGTTGTCCTAGTAATACATCACAAACTTCAAGGGGAGCAATGTCACACAATACCTCATCCGTGAAGGGCTTGATGTTGTATGGAAGGCGACACTGCTGGCTCACGCGAAGATCTCGCCCTTGGTGAAGCCACCCAATGGTGTATGGTTGTGGATGTGCTGTGGTCGGTAAGCCCAACCGCTTCACGACCTCTGCCGAAATGAGGTTCTTTTGACTCCCGCTATCAACAATGAACTGTATCGGGGAGCCCTTTACCCACATTTGGGAGTGGAAGAGACGCTCCTCCTCCTCTGGATCTTCGGGTTCATTTTTCTGGATCTTTGCGGTAGCAACAGTGGCGCTGGGATCCGCATCAATGATCTGCTTCCCTTTTTCATACCCCTTATCGGGTTCTGACTCAGAGTCGGAACATGCATCTGATTCTGAAACCTTTAGCTCAGCCACCAGTGACTGCTTGGCCCGACACTCACTTGTGTTGTGAGTGGAGCTCTTATGGAACTCGCACCATTTTCCAGTGTCCTTTCTCGGCTTCGCGGCGTTGCTCTTTGCTTGCAGCTTCGGCTGGTTGTCTTGGGCTGTCCCACCTTGGCTTTGTCCTTTGTTCTGTGGTTTAGGGGCACCTTTCCCCTGCTTTGGATTCGCAGATCCAAAGTCTCGCTTCTTTTGTTTAAACTTCTGCTCGACCTTGACGGCATACCGGTATGCTGCGCCGAGCGAGGGGATGTTTAGGAACTGTATTTCTTCCTGGATGTACTTTTGCAGGCAGCCACGGTATTTGAGTATCAAATGTTGCTCCGAATCCTTGATACCCAACTTTGTGCGAAGGGTATGGAAAAGATTGGTGAACTCTGGCACGTCTTGGTCCCTTCCCTGCCGCAGCGTGGTCCACTTTATGTATTCATCCTCATAGCTTCTGACAGGGTAGTACTGCTCCTTGATGGCATCCCGGAACGAATCCCAGGTGGGTGCGGCTGAAAATAGTGAGCCAGTACTTTCATCCTTCTACTCGCAGTAGGTTTCCCACCAGTCCTTGACGTGGGGGGCTGCTTTGAGAAGAGCAAAAACAATCTTTTCCCGACTCGAAAATTCATGAACAGAAAAGTAACCCTCTAGCAGATTTAACCATTTATCTATGGCATCGGCGTCTATCTGACCCTCGAATATGGGGATTTCAAAATTAACTTGTACCTTAAAGGGTGTGGCGTTTCCAGAGGAGCTGCTGGAAGCCGATGCGCCGCTTCTGGGTAGCCGCTGAAGGATCTGCGCAAAGCTGTCCATCATCGCGTTCCGTTGTCGCTCGAGCGCTTCTTCGAGCAAGATTTTGATGGGATCTCCTGCCCCCTCGTCTTTCTTCTCGTCTGCCATGGGAGGCCGTCGGGATTTGCGAGGCTAGTCTTGCAAAGGTTCAACCAGTTCAAGCCCTAACTCCTTATATCCCGACCTTGTTGGGGACATGCAAAGAAAAACAGAGAAAAAGCAGACCGCTCTGATACCACTGATCTGGATTTAAACAGGAACGCAACAAATTACAGAGATAACCATATACACAAATATGCAGCGGAAATAATACTTCATTTCATTAATGGAAAATACTGAAATATGCTTACAAACAGAAATGGAAATAAACTAGCTAGGGCGATGTAGCTTATCTCTGAGAAGAGATGTGATGGCTACATGCCTCTGAACTGTGTTACAATGAGGCTTGAAGGCCTATTTATTGTTGAGAAACAATGGAAAAAACCCTTATCATTCCAAAACCTAACCCTAGGAGATGAAACGCCAAGCTGTGGGCCCCGTTTGGGGGTAAGTTGGTACATCAACTTCCCGGGGTCGTAACTTTGGCATATGATCTCCGTTTGACGCGTACAATAGCTCATTAGAAAGATCTATCCGAGCACTATCATTGTTGGAATGGGCAACACCAGTCCATTCCATGGACTCGTGTTGCCATCGGATTCCCCAAAAAACGTCGTTTAGGGCCTCAAAACGGCTCCGGAAGTTCAGGACCCAAAAAACTGCGAAAAATAGTAAGTTGTGCTACAATTAAGGAAACTGAAAATGCTGAGAAAGACAATGGTGGGGGTCCAGGTGGACTTGGCAGGTGGCCACCAATATCCACCTGGATCACCTGACATCATATAAATGTCTCCTACTCCCAACGGTCTATTACCATTGTTTCCAGCTAATAACCCATGTTCAATGGGTTGAGGAGATGCTCCCGCAAAAGTACCAGACAATGACTGATACCCAGAGGGAACAGAAGGACCGCCATACAAGAAAGATTCAGGAGATTGAGTGAACACGGACGACTGACCAGACATATTTACAGGAGTATAAATACCTCTAGGTGGAAAAGGAGTTTGAGGTGGAGAAAAGCTTATCCCTGAGTTGTCTAAATAATTGGTTAACGAAAGGTACCAAGTAGTACTTCTAGGAGGGCTGTAAAAGATGGATTCACGCTCCCTTAGATCAATAGTAGGTTGATCTTCAAGGATAGATACGCCTAATTCTTCCTCTGGAGCAAGTTCTTCAATAGCTATCAAACCAGCAGGAAGATTTTTGGTAATGACTCTTTCTACCCCAGGTGAATCCGGTGCACTAGAAGTTGGAGTAACAGGTTCAGATACTTCAGGTTCTTCGCCTATATCACTAGTAGATGAAAAACTACTAGCAAGCTCGGAAACTGCAACTGCTTCGGGATTATAACCTGTTTCTAGACCTTGGTAATCTGGATGGACTACCAATGACGATTCTCCTTCTTCAGGTGAACCTACTTTACTGCCACTAGGAGTTACAAGGACCTTTAAACCTTCGTAATGACTCGGGACGTCTTGAGGAGGTTCACCCCGAAGTCTACGGGACTTCCTCAACAATTCGGCCACGGTAACAATCTCAGGAGACTTGCCCCGAAGTCGACGGGACTGTCTCGGTAATTCCGCCACAGTTAAAAACTTTTAACTACTGCACACGCAAACAAAGTAAAATCTCAAAGCAAACCACCTAAAGTCTCTAAAGAACCAAACAAATTTGAATCATACGCCTAAAGAATCTAGGGCGTCAAACCATACACAAACAGTAGCCTTCCGAACCAAAAACACTAGTTGGTGATGAAGCCCAACATCGCCGAATTCAGTACAGAAGTGGAGGGTGGAACAGTTACCCCGGCAACCTGCTTAATGAATAGACCGGCACAAGTTCCTCCACTTTAACCGTCTCGAGTGAAGTGAACCCCCCGGAAAATCCAAGTGAGTCTAGTCGACGTCTGCTCCAGGTACAGTGGGATCTTCCCTCCACCGTCACCTCGGTAGAATCCTAAAGATAATGGTCACTAAGGTTACCAACAGCAACGAATGCACCTGGGGGAACAGTCTACACTCCGACAGCACGCAAGGGCAGAGTATCAAGCTCAATCCCCTTGCCGGCTCCTTGATAATAATCCAAGGTTTACCGACAAGTGACCCCTGGCTCCTCGACAATGGTTAATCCGAGGTTTACCGTTTGTAATACGTGCGTGTCTGGCGTCGTTCCCAACGAGGGAGGATTGATCCCCTCACTGGTTCGGACACGAGCTCGTGCTTCTCCTTTAAGAGGAGCTTTCCCAGAGTACAAATGAAACAGTTGGATTTATCCTACCACAAGATGAGCTACTTGTTTGGTTTTGCTGTCTTGGAGAGTTAATTACTCTCCTACTCCAAGACACTAGCCTGATCTATATTGGTGTTTTAGAGCCCTAGTAAATAAAAAGTTACTAAGTTGATTTTAATTTAAGCGTTAATTTTATGGCTTTCTTTAAGACAAAAGGTAGTGGAGATGAAACTGATGGTGTGTAGACTCGACCGAAATCCACTAAAAAGATGCACTTAGGATGATTTATACTAATTTTTTCATTTTCAATGAATTCCCTAGCTAAGAGAGTTGGAGAATGCAAACTTGATATAAAAGCAACTTTCTTGGCAATGAAAACAAAGAAACAAACTCTTTATCTTTTCAAAACATACAAGACATGACCACTAATCACTTCACTAAAATTCCTTTTTCTTTCAAAGACACAAATGCTACGAAAGCAAACTTTCCTTCAAAAGATATTTTTGTATTTTTCCTAATTAATCAAGCATGTAAAACTTACTTTAACAAAAATCAAAGTTTAAAAAGCTATGGCAATCAAATCAACTCAATTTCACTCAAAAGAAAATCTAAGAGAAAAGCACCTAAAAGTAAATCTAACGAGTCAAAAGCTTACTAAAGATGATTCCTGGATGTTTTACTCAGTCAAAATGCAACTAAGGACTAGTTAATGCAGAACCAAAAACTAGTCACAACAAAAATCAAAATTTTTTGTTCTTTTCTCAAGAATAAAATTCAAAGTTCAAACAACAAACTTTTCGAGATTCGCAAAGAGAAGACACAAAGGTAGGTCTCTCACAAGGGTGAATTCTATGACAGGCCCGACTCCTAAGAGGACTGAACAAAACCAGGGAGATCCGAAGTTTGACAACCTCTAACGCCAAAGTCACTACAGGACCAGTTAAAACTCAAACCCTAAGGCAAAATCCCTATGAATTTCACTAAAACCCTCGACACTGACAAAACAAGCTTAGGTGAAGATTTATGGCAGAAAACCAGTGGATCTGGGCAGAAAAAACAAATTAAAGACAAAATCTAAAAGGCAAAAAGAAGAAAATTGATATTTTCTTAATTTTGACAGGGTACGCAGGCGACCTGTTTGCACAGGTGTGGGTACACTCTGTGCACAAAATGACAGTGCGTACAGGTACGCACTGTGCTCAACTCAGAGGCTGCGTACTTCTAGCAAAACAAAGAAAAACTAAAATCTAATTTAACCCTAAGCTAGCCCACCCAAAAACACAGTCAGACAGCCAAAAACCAGAAAACAAATAACTTTTCTCAGATCAAAAGTTGATACAAAGGAAAAAACATTCACATCAATGGATTCCCCAGTGGAGTCGCCATTTTGTCATGTGGAAAGAGTCGACAGTGCGGACACAAACCGACCTCCCTAGAAGAAAACGCTTTCTAGTGACAAACAAGACAAATAAATCCTACCTTTCTTTAAACATGCATTGCAAATACAAGTAATCAGGGGATCTTTAACATACCTTTAGTCCAACGCTTTGTAGTAGTCCAGCCTCGCCGATCCGGATGAGCTCCTCCTTCTCTTCGAAACCTGCATTCACTAACAAGCCAAAAGATTAAATAGCACCTGATAAACTCATAAAACAATACATATCTATCATACAAACCAAGGAGTATATGAAACAAACCATGAATAACAATCTGTTGAGAAAAATAAGTTCATTTGCATTAAAAGGTAACAAAAGGAACCATTACAACCTGAGCCTTGGTGTTGTGCAAGTCCCTCCTAGGGTCCAGCAAGAGTTTTCCTTTACTTTGATCAGCTCACCCACTCTCAAATAAGGCTAGGAAAGGATGGGAATCTCTCCTCTCAAGCTTTACAAGTGAGTCCTAATTCCAGCAGCATCTACCCTTAGGAATGTTCAGCTTTCAACCTCCCTCCATTTGGCCCAATGTTTGTATTTATAGTGCTCTAGAGGAAGTTATTCAGGTCCACCATCAATGGGATAAGCCCCTCTTTGGATGGGATAGCTCCCCTCTTGATGGGATAAGTTCCTCTTTGGTAGGGATACATGAACCATCTGGAGGCGCTTCATACATGTCAAACAAGCTTCTAGAATGCTCTAGAAATGACCACAAGTAACTTTTTTGGAGTGAAACTTGCGCCTTTTGACCTTTACAGGAGTACGCACCCATTGCTTTACAGACAGAGCGTACATGTACGCAGGTATTGTGAACTTGGGGTGCATACACGCAGGTAAGGCTAAGAGAAACTGTGTACCCAGAGATATATAGTTTTTTAATGACTTTCTCTCTTTTTTGGAGTTTGACATGGAGAGCAGAGGCATGAGGCTTGCCAAGGAGGATAGTATGACAGTTGATGGAGCCATACTAACTGCAAATAGTCATGGTGACATTTTTTAGTGTAACACCCCCACATATTTGAAGTACTTTGATGCAAAAGAGAACATTGAACCCACCTATGAAGAGCATTCAAGAGAATTTATGCACCATTAAAGAAACAAATTTAGGATCCAAATGAAGTTCATAATCTTGATCAAAATTAGGAATAGGAAGTGGAGGCAACTAAAAGTTGTGTTGATGTGATGTGGTTGGGTGATTGAATGTAGGGCCTCTTTTGAATGAATTCTTGAAAAACAAATGACTCCTATCAAAGTAAAGGTGTTAAGAAAGAAATATGTTTCTCAAATTGAATGAATGTACCATAAGTTCTTCAAAGAAGAGTCAAATGGATGGTGATGAGAAAGATAGGTTCTATAAAGCAAGAGTGAGTGGGTCGAGAGAGAGAAGTAAAAATATTGTTTGTCCTAACTTATTTAGGGGCCACGACTAGCTTTTCAATATCACAAGATAGACCCATGGGGCATTCTATACCCAATGACTCTATTATGAGCCTTATGCCTTAAAAATGGTAAGAAGTAAATCAATATAATATACTTCGAGGGTAGAGCCTCCTTTTACAATGAATACAAGATAATATAAGATATGGTGATCCTAACACTAGGTCTCCTTGGTATATATACAAGAGAAAAAGGGTGCAATTATAATGAAAGGGATTAATGAAGGTTCTAGTCTACATAACAATATAACAATAGAAATGTAATAACTCAATATATAGAGCTTAAAGGGGTTTTATGGTTAATATGATGCATGCTTATGACTTAACATGATCCTCCCGATCAAACAAGTCTTATCCTCAACACTTGACTAATTGTAGATGTTTCTACATGAATAACTCATCTTCCCATGTCCCCTTTTTCCACTGGCAGGTTATGATTTTTTAGGCACTTAATCTTTGTTTCATAGATAGTTTCTAGTTCTAGCATGATTTTACCTTCTTAATTAATCTTTGGTAAAATGTTTTAGACTAGGATATTGTCACTAGTTAACTTATTTATGTAAGAAATATGGAGTCAACTCCAATTTTTAAGCCATTCTTGAATCTTATGCAATACCTTATAGAGGCCATAATAACTTGGTTTAATTTATCTAGACATATACACCATAAACCATCAATTTTTGTAACCGTCATCATTGGTGAAGAGAAAGCACTATGGCTTGGTCCAATGATGCCATCCTCACGCATATCTTGAGTTATATTCTCAATTTCACTCATATATGAATATGAACACCTATAAGGCATAATATTAAGTGGTACATTTCTAGGTTTCAAATTAATAACATAATCATGATCTCGAGCAGGTGGAATACTCTTTGGAATCCCTCCAAATACCTTGGAATGATTGTTGATAACTTTTCAGAGATCCACTATAGTAGAGGATATAGATGTGTCAATATCTACTGAGCACAATGATGTAATTACACACTAGTGTCCCTTTTTGAGTACTTTTTCCATCCTATTGGAGCTTATCACTCTATAGGGTTTCCCTTGGACTCCTCTAAATTCAATTTCCTTTCTCTCTAAGTAAAATATCATGAAAATTAATGATATTAAAAATTAAGGGCCATTGTTCCCAATGATTGTAATTATCGGATCCCTAAGACAACATCAATACCACTTGGTCTCTTCGGAGACATCCGATAAAATTGGAACAATACAGAGAAGATTAGCATGGCCCCTAAGCAAGGATGACATGCACAAATCGAGAAATGGTCCAAAAATTTTTTATCAAGGGGAAAAGAATCAATACCACTTATTTGGATTGAAATCATGGGAATATCCACTAAATAATCCCCCATATTAAACTTCATACTATGGCACTTCCATGAAAAATTTATGGTACCTGCATTTGCAATCATCACTTGAAATTCTAGTTTTGAGAATACAAAGCTATTATGTTTGATTGGAAATTTGTAACTAATGAAGTTATGGGTATTTCCAAAGACAATCAACACTATTATCTTTTTCCTTTTTATATACGTTCTATCTGGAGGTTTTTTGGAGTATTCATGTTAGAAAATGTATGACATGATATTGTTGGAGTAATATCTTCTAGCTCTAGATCTTACGAAATTTCCAATTCTTGATCTTCTTCATGTTCCCGATCTAGTAGAATAAATTTTCCTTGTTGTGTTTATACCCCATACTATACTTGTTATCACAATTGAAACATAGCCCTTTTTCTCTTCTTTTCTCCACTTGCTAAGGATTCAATCTTGTCGGTTGAGTGAGGTTAGGATAGGGAGCTTAATGCTCTCTATAGTTGTGAGTTACCACTCTTTTAGTGGCCATATTTCTACTTTTAACTTTGATTTCCATACTAAAATCACACTCCAGGGATATGGGTACAAAGAGATGCACCTCATGTTGGATGCTTTCCATTAAATTTCCGATAATGAAGTATAACAAATTATCCTTTGAAATGTTCCTCACCTTGAGACTAAAATTTTGGAATTGTTGAATGTGGTTTGGGTGAATGCATGAAGATGGGTTACACTTTTTGGAAAGTGCACAAGTTGGGAGGGAGTAAAAGGAAGCTTGCTCGAGTAATATTTTAGCCATAAAATGAGCTATTTGAGGCCTTAAAAATAAACCCTTGATCTAACTCCTATGTAACCCAAAATTGCATATGAGCTCAATCAAACTATTTTTTTTAAATTCTTGCTGAAAATGCAACGGGGAGTTTATGGTTCAAAGCACTTGATCGAGCCCTTGTTTAACTATGTCAAGAGCCCAATCGAGGGTTTATGAAACCCTCATTCGAACTATTTCAAATTTTACCTTAAGCATTTGATCAAGCTTTTTAAGTGCTTAATCATGCTGTTGAGGGTCTTAAAAATATCGTTTTAGTTCCCTTCTATAGATTTCTCTGCAACACTATTTTGTACCTTAGTGGACATTATGCAAAATTTGTCCTTAAGTGGCGGAGTTGATCATGTTGGATTTGTGAAGGAATCCTCTATCCAATGGCATATGCCTTTGACTTTTTGGAATTCGTATGATATTTTTCATGTAATTTCTTTTAAACATAATGCTTGAATTTTTTTTGGATAGTTTCAAAGGCATTGAATAAAAATAATAACATGAAATATACAAAACGAAAAATATTTCATAAAATACAAATATCTTCTTTTATGAGTCTTCAAAATGGTACTCTTGGTTTTTGAATTTATTTAAATAGTTGTATATCTATCTATATGTATATATATATATATATATATATATATATATATATATATATATATATATATATATATATATATATATATATATATATATATATATATATATATATATATATATATATTTACGTGAACATGTGTCTGCAAAATGCAATTGAAAATGTACATTACCAACTTCCAAAAATATAGACTAAGTTATGCTATGTGAACAAACACATACCTCTTAAGTGTGAAAAAATTTGCAAGGACGAGCATTTCATTTAATGGAAATTGATAGATAATATGACACTAATTTTTTTTGCAAAAAATATCATTAGGACAAAAACATAATTCTCCACAAAATGTTTTTTCACTCCGAATCAAAATTCAAAAAGATTGTATGAATTCTGAGGGCTTCATAACAATAAAAGAATACAACTTTGAAATTTCATTGCCACATTTGGCCCAAAAGTGCAACCCATCTTCATGCATTCACTTGGTTTATTATTGGACTTGTTTTCCAAATATTTATCAATTGACTAAAGAATGTATTTCTCTTATTATCCCTATAATGTGTTATCAATTCCTTTATAAAAATGGACAATTATACAATATAATCCTTTTCACTTTCACAAAGCTATTGATACCATCCAAATTGATATTTTTCTAAATACATGGATACCATATTTACCTTTTGTAAGGATGCCACTTGGTGCATTTAAAAGTATAGCTCCATTTGGAATATCCATTTTATAGTATTGTTACCATCAATGATTAGTGGAAACTGGTAACCACCCATGGTATCACCTATGGTATTGAATGATGTAACTGAAGGAGGCACTAAAAATACTATAAATATTGGGCCTCACCTTTCAAAAAGTACATTAAATGTTCCATGATGTATATGTAATATTGTTTTCATTCCCATTTAATAAACAATTAAATTTTTGTCATATTGTTTTATTCTCTTTATTTTCAGTGTTGTTTAGTGTTTCGTTGGGGATGTATTTAGTTAACGCAAACTTTTATCACTATTCTCATGCTTAGTTTCATGGCAAGCTTCTCATCATCCAATCCTCTTGGATATTATCCTCCAAGATATAGATTAGACAACATTCTTCTCTCATGCCTTCGATGTTGACTGATCTAAATATTGGGGGTTAAGATCTAGGATGCTTGAACATCAAGAGAGGAGGAAAGAAAACATATAGATCTACCATGAAATTAATAACAAGAACATTGGTAAAATTTTAGGAACTGAATACATCACAAAGAGAGAGAGATATATATAATTGGAGAAGTATGATTCTATTAAAAATAACCATTACATTCAGTGAGGCCAATTTTGGGATGTTTCCTTCTTGACCTTCACTATCATCTTATTTCCTTCTTGTAAAGTGTCTTGTTGATAGATTCAACTTTGGTTAGGTTTAAATTTATCAGTTACATATTGATCAAGTACCATTTTACATAAAAAAAATTATGACTTTATGACTTATACATTTGAACTTATGGTATAACCCCCCTAAGATTCTAATCAATATTGATATGGATCTTGGGAGCTAAGATCTAGGAGTTTTGAATTCCTAGATGCCTTCCATGAAGCTAAGCAAGAGAACAGTGATTAAAGATTGTGTTAAATTAATACATCCCCAACAAAATAATGAGAAACAATAAAAATAAAGAGAGAAAACAAGACAATATGATAAATTTTGAGTCTTTATTATATGGGAATGAAAACACTATTACATCTATATCATGGAACATGGAATGTCCTTTTTGAAAGGTGAGGCCAATTATTTATAGTATTTTTGGTGCCTCCTTGACTTATATCATTCAATATCATATGTGTGTACCACTTTCCACTTATATAAATTAAACTTCCTTATATAGATCTTTGAAATGATGTAGTTCCTTGGTGCTACATTCAATCCTTGATGACTTGGTCCTTAGAGTTGATGAAAAATCATTATTTTATGATTCAATATTTGTGCTCTCAAATTATGTAACATAATATTTGTATGTAATTATGGTTCAACACATCTATTCTCCTTATTTTCATAATTTCTTGGGATCTCCATATGTTTTATACAAAGAATTTCCAAGAAATGGTTTTCCATGGAAATCATGGATTTTTTATTTCATTTCTATTTTGTATTTTTTTCCTTGATTTATTTTTGTATTTTTTTCCTTGATATATTTTTATATTTATTCCTTGTCTTCCTCCATATTTTGTTCCATTTTTTTTTTACTAAGCCTTTCACTTATGCTAATTGAGTTTCCAACTTGGATACCTGGTACTAGGAATCATTTATTTCCTATTGAGTTATGGATGATATTTTTGTAGTTTTAAATGGTGAAGTTATTTTTGAAGCACCCTTAGGAGCCATATGAGTAACTAATAATTGTCCTCTTTTTCATATTTACCACAAATTTTGAATCACCAAAAATATATATTCCAATTGAAAGTTCTGGTAATATTAAGTTGTGTACCTTTCAAAACCCTAAACTCTATACTATTTGGTGTTGTGTGTGGAGCATGATTGTTCAGAGGTCTTGTTTCAGCCGGATGTATACCCCAGGAAGTTTTGTACACCCCTCCACGCGGGGGGGGACTTGTCCCCCCCGCGGGGGTCCGGGGGGGCCCATCCCCCCGGCTGGGGGTCCGGGGGCCAGCAGTCCCCCGGCGGGGGCTCGGGGGCAGCGCCCCCGAAGCCAAAAATAAATGTAAAATTGCCTTGTAAAAGTATAGTAATTTCTAGTCAATCTGGGCCGTTCATTAGGCGGATGATTTGACGGTAGAACTTATGTTTAGTTTAGGGTTTTTTGCCCTAGAAGGCAACCCCTCTATTTGTATGAGGGTATTGTATTTGAGGCTGTGAAATAGATGTGTATTCTGTGAGCGAGAAACAGAGAGGTGAGACTGTGAGAGAAAACAGAGGATATTACAGCGGATTTGCTGTAGGTTGTGTCTCTTCATTTTGCTGGATAATAGAAAGGAAGGACTGGCTGTTCGGGGTGGACGTAGCCCAAACTGGGTGAACCACGTATATCTGTGTCTCTCTTGTTTTGTGCGTTTTCTGTGTTTATATTTCTGCAATATTTTATGTGTTCCATTGCTCCGTAATATATAATTTTCTAACATTTGGACATATGACCTTTATCCTGATTTATCTTTTGAATATAAAATTTTATCTTGTAATACTTGTAGAAATCCCCAAAAATATTGCAACTGTTAATGAAATCAAACTAATAACAAAAGATATAATATTTATTTTACTAAAAATTTTGCGAAATGAAAAAAATGAATAGACACACAATCACAATGTATCAATCACACATGAAACACAATTTATCTGGGGAACCCAACTAGGAAAAACCCCTCTTGCTTGTATTATCAACTGAACAATATGATGTATTACAAATAATATTTTTCAATCTTGAAGCCTCTGCAATATTCATCATCTCCTCTTGAAGAACTGCCCAACACTTAGCCAAATCAAACTCCAAGAAAGCTCGTGTTTCCTTGTGCAATTTAGCCCCTAGAAAATAGGAAATTCTCCTATTTCCTTGTGCAACTCCCAAGAGAAATAGGCTTGCTCAATTCTCAGGCATTTACACAAAACCTGTTATATAATAGTGATTACAATTGTGCCTCCATCCAGTCTCAATAGGAAATTTTAATTGCATGACGAACTAGAACTAATTTTAGTAGTTGGAACTAGTTCACTGAGAGTCAATTGAGTTAACAAAAGTCAAACTGCTCAACTTGTCTCTAAACTATCTATATTCTATATTAGAGATTAGTTAACTACACAAATTTGTCTCTAAACTATCTATATTCTATATTAGAGATTAGTTAACTGATAGATACTAGTAATTAACTCAATTATATTTCTAAATTATAGGAATCAATTGCACACAACTCATTGAAACCCATCTAACTCGAATTAACTAACAATAAACTAGTGATAGGCCACATCACACATGTTAAATAACAACTAAGACAAAATTTGAATTTGCTTTGTTGACTAGGCACAAGTCAAAATAATCCCTTCCTTGCTACAATTTTAACACTCCCTCTTAGTGAGGAATGGATTTTTGACAACCCCAATCCTCCTTCTATGGAACTTGAACTTTTCCCTTGATAGGTCCTTGGTCAAAATATCTTCATCCTGCTCCTCTATAGAAATGTATTGTAGCATGACATTCCTCCTCTAGACACAATCTCTAAGATGGTCATACTTGATGTCTATATGCTTAGACCTATCATGAAACACTAGATTCTCAAAGAGTTTTATACAACTCTGATTGTCACAATGGATCAACATAGGCTCCATCCCCTAACTAAAGAGTACTACCAGGAACTTCCTCGTCCAAATAGGCTTGCATGCTGCCTGACTGGTAGCCATATACTCGACCTCTATTATACTAAGTGCCACTGACCTCTCCTTCTTGTTCTACCAAGAAACTATAGTTTACCCAATACTAAATACTTCTCCTGAAGTGCTCTTTCTATCTGAGGGACTCCCTACCCAGCTTGCATGTATGAAGCCTTGAAGATTCACTCCATTAGTCTGTCTATACCACAATCCAAAGTTTGTTGTGCCACTAAGGTATCTCAAAGCATGTTTTAATTATTTTCAGTGGACCTTGGAAGTATCCACCATGTGTTTACTCAATTGGCTCACAAAAAAATAAATATCAGGCCTTGTGTTCACCAGATACATCAAGGGCTAAATCAATTGTCTGTAGATAGTACCATCTACTGCATCTACTGTGGAGGCAACCTCCTTCCTCCTATTAGTACCTAGAGGAGTATCCATGGGTTTCCAATCCTACATGCAGAATCCTCGAAGGATATCAGAGGTGTACTCCCCCTATCCAACAAATATATCTCCATCTCCTTGCTAAACCTCCATGCCAAGGAAATAGTGCATCAAACCCATATCCTTCATCTCAAATTATCTAGTAAAGTCCTCCTTTAGGTACTGGATTAAATTGTCATCTCCTGCCAGAATTAAACAATCCACATAGAGTGCCAAGATTAGCAGACTACCATCTCCCATAATATAGTAGAGATTGGCATCTCCTTCACTCTTGGTGAAGTCCAATCCTCTGAAATAATTATCTATGCAAGTGTATGAGGATCGGGAGCCTACTTGAGCCCATATAAAGCTCTCTTCCGCCTACACACATGTGTTTCTTTGTTGTTTCTCAATGTAGATCTCATCCTCAACCACACCATTGAGAAAGACAGTCTTGACATCCATTTTATGGATCCTCCACCCCATCTACACAACCAATGCGAGTATGGTCCTTATACATGAGTACCTTTCCACTAGGGAAAATGTCTCCTCATAATCAATCCCCTCAATTTGAGAGAATCTCTTTGCCACAAATTTGGCCTTGGACTTCTCAATATTGCCATCTACTGCATTTTTCACCTTATATAACCACTAGGAGCCAATAAAAAATTTTGCCTCAGGTGTAGGCATGACCTTCAAAGCATCATTCTTCATGATGGATTCATACTCCTCCACCATGGAATTTACCCACACCTACTGGAAAGTAGCCTCTTCAAAAGAATATTGCTCAAAATCTATCAATTTGGTCATGAGTGCCCCGTATCCTATGTATCTATCTAGTGATCTATGTTATCTATGTGAGGAACTAGGAGCTCCAAATTACTCCTAAGCTTCCCGCGCTAATCTATCAACCATCCTGGTCCTCTTCCTCCATTATTCAAGAGTTGATGGTGAGTGGAAGCCTCCACTCGACCTGCTCTCTACTCCTCATCATGTGGTTGCTCCACATCATCCTCCTGGAATGCTCTCTTTCCCTTGGGTAAGGACTGACTTTGTGAATCTGACTAAGGCTCCTCCTTGGGAGCTAGAATCTCCTCATATGGTGACATGCTCAACTATTACTCTAGAGAAATCATCATGGATTTCTCCTCATCAATTCTCACATCCCTTCTCAAAATAGTTCTTTTGAGAGAGGGAATTTACACCCGGTAAATTTGTTTTGTCTTAATTTATCCCACTTCTTCCTATAATATTTGGACACATGATAATACACTATGGACCCAAAAATGTGAAAGTGGGAGACATCTGAATTTCTACCAGTGAAATCCTCTTCAGGTGTGATCATCCCAAGAACCCTGTGAGGACTCCTATTCTTCAAGTACACAACTGTGTTGCATGCATTTTCCCAAAGTTATAATGGAAACCCTTGGTCATGCAACATTTCTATAGAAACCCCAATAATACTCTTTTTATTCCCCTCTGTAACCCCATTATGTTGAGGATTATGGGGTGTAATCAACTCCCTCCTAATTCCCTCTTTGGCACATAAATATTTGAAGGAATTTGAGATATACTCTCCTCCATTATCACTCCTCAGAGACTTGATTTTATTCCCTATCTCTTTCTCCAATAAGGCCTTGAAATTAACAAACTTGGAATAGAATTCATATTTTTTCTTCATGAAATAGATCCATCACTTACGGGAGAAATCATCAATAAAAATCACATAATACTTGTTCTTACCAAGTGAAACTGTGGAGAAAGGGCCACACACATCTGAATGAAATCTCTCCAGAATAGCTCCAACTCTATTACCTTGGCCCTAAAAGGAATTTTTGGCATATTTACCAAGAGTGCATCCCTTGCACACATAAAAGTTTTCAAGGGTGATTGAAGGTGTCCCAGTGGTGATCTACTTGAGTATTTCCAATGCACCATGATGTAGGTGTCCCATGTTCTTGTGCTAGAACTCTCCAACATCTCGACCCTGAACCAACTTTGCCTTGCTACTCAAGGTTGTGCATGCATCCACCCCTAACTTGTAGAGGTTTATGCTCCTGACACCAATTTTTTTGACCTGACCTAAAGTAGAATGCTTAAGGTAGGATTTCCCTTTGTTGAACACTACATCATACCCTTTGTCTTCAAGGACTACTACTGAGACAAGTTTTTTCTTCAATCTAGGGATATACATCACATTATTAAGGTGGAGAAGGGAACCAAACTCCCTCTTAAAGATTACTATACCAACTCCTTTGCTCATATATCTCCCATCATCTCTAAGCTCAATATGGAGTTTCATGTATTTCTCCTCCAATCTACTGAAGAACTCTTTATTCCATGGCATGTGCAATGAAGCCCCTGAGTCAATATACCACACACTACCTCAAACTGAGATTTCCATGCAATCTATTAGAGAGAAATCCAATTCGAATTGAGAAGAGACAACCTCTCCTCCTGTTGTTGCTGCTACATGCTTGTTGGATTTCTTGCTTGGAAATTTTGTAGCATAGTGCCGAAATTCGTGGCAATGAAAACATTTGATCTTGCTAAGATCCTTCTTTTTCTTGCCTATATTCTGACTAGATTCAAGTTTCCTAGGGCCTTCTTTCCCCTGGCCTTCTTTCCTTTTCCAGCTAAAGCAATGTTATCCTCCTAATCAGTTTTAGATGAGAATGCATCCCTTGTGTTCTTCCTTATCTCTTCCTACACAAGATTTGGCCACAAATTCTCCCAATTAGGGAGCTTATCTCTACCATTCCTAACATCCTAGAAACTATGCCATGATTTTGGAAGCCCAAGAAGAGCAAGGCTCACATATTCTTTTGGTGGAACTGTCTCTCCACCACCTCCAAGCTCATCTCTCACCTAAGAAAAACTAGTTAGATATGTAAGTATGGTCTCATTTTTACCCATTCAAACGTTCCTCAATTTTTCCTTCAAAGCAAATATTTTTGCATCACTGTTTCTTTTGAATAGATTAGTGGGGGTCTTCCACATATGGAATGGAGTTCCCTTCCCATGAAAATTTGGAACAATATGGTCTCTAACTCTTCCTATGATCATCCTACTAGTATTATCCTTCTTCCATTGAGTCAATTGTTGTGCCTATGATGTTGGAGGTTTAGCAATATCAATTTTAATGTATTCTAAAACCCCATTATCATCTAACACAACCTCCATTATTTCCTTCCATGCATAGAAATTTGAAGTCCCTTTTGTTGAAATATGTAACTAGGTTTGGTCTTCATAATGGTATATGTAATCACGATTTTATGTATTTGATGAAAAGAGAAAAATAAATTTATTATTATTGTTCTTGAAGCATGGGTTTCATGCTCAAGGGAAATTTATTTGTAAGTAAAGAACCCATTGAGTGATTTTAAGGCTTGTCATTTAGTCTATAAGTCAATTGAGTCATTTTCATGTATTGAAGACCCATTGGGGCATGTCACATATTCTAAAGAAAATTTATTTGAGTCAAAAGACCCTCCAAGACCTTGTCATGGTGCAAAAATCAAGTCGGCCTACACAAATGGACAAGTCAGCCTAAAAGGAGCAATTCGACCTAGTGAAAGACCTATATATAAGGGAGAGTTCAACGTCAATTAAGGCACTCACTCACACACACAAGTTTGTTCAAAAAGGAAGAAGTGTAAGAAAAGGAAGGACAAGAAGAAGATAAAAAAAGAGATATATATTTGTAATATTTTTTGGGCTATTAGTCTCCACACATGTGAAGGAATTAGGGAACCCATCGTAGCAGTAAAGGTTGAGTTGCAAAAGTCGAGTTAAGACATCAAGAAGCACACCTTGCAAGCTAAGTTCTCTAGACGAGAGAATCAACTCAAGAAAAGAGGAAAGGAGGAAGAAACTATCATAATCTCCACACGCGTTAAGGTTATGGTTGCTTCAAAAGAATCTACTAGAGGTCAAAGTTGTATAATATTCTACTGGGGGTTGAATTTGTAGAATATTTTCCTGGGGTCGAAGTTGTATAAGAATTTGTTGGAGGAAAACACTGCAGACGTTGTTCAGGAATTGCTAGAAGGAAAGATCATCAAGAAGGAAATATTTTAGCTTGGTCTTGGAGGATCTCGGTCAAGGATCATAGGTCTTGTAATTCATCAATTGAAGTTCTACAAGAAGAGAAGAATTCTTGTGGGTTTTCTCTCAAGTGGAGAGGTTTTGGCCATGGCTGATCGCCTACATCTTATGTCCTCTTATCTTATTGTTCTTTATGGTTTGGTAGTTTTTTGATGAAAAGAACACTAAATATAATCAAATGAAAGAAGAAGCTAATTAAGTTAAGTAAAAATAAATCTAAAACATTTATCAAAGTAAGATAAATCACCTATCTTGCTGCCCCTAGATTTATGAACATGATATCAGAGCTAAGGTTAATACATCAAGTAAAGGAAACTTAAAGAAGGACCATTAAAAAAAATATCAAGAAAGGTCAAGGCATTAAAGAGAACATCTAATCATCAAGAAGTGATACATAAGGACTGAACAAAGGAGCCTAAAGAAGGATTATTCATCTCAAGAATCATCACATCTCAAAGAGAATAAGGCCTAAAAACCCTAGCTCATCCAAAGAATGGTTCTACACTTGAGGCATTCTTGATAATCTCACAACATCATCACAAAGAAAATATCTCAAGGATTCTACCTCCACTCAAAGAAGAACTACAAATTGAAGCATCTTTATGTCTATATATTTGAGGGAAGTAGGAAGAAGCACTACCATCATCATCAAGGAATCAAAGGTGATATCCCTCTTTTTTGAGTCAAGGATCACTTTTTGTTGGAATTATGGTTGATGTGTTGTCCTTGATGGAAACCTACTTAATAAAGATGTCAACATTATCATGATGATTATTGAACTAATGTAGATTGGTACAATTGGTATGGATAGAGAAATTTCAGTTCAGAGACAAATGAATAATAAAAGTAATGTTTGAGAAAGTATACATGAATCCTATGAAGAAGGATCACGTACATACGTTGGTCCTATACGTGAAAATCACGCACATAATCTGAACCATGGTAAATTGGTTACCAGGTTTCTTTACCATGATATTTGCCCATAGTAACTAGAGCGACAATGGTTATTTGATCCCATCAAATAATACTAATGACATTACCAAGGTATTTACCTAACGTATTGGCTAAGGAAAAATCTATATAAGGAGATGGAGATCAAGATGTTGGGTGTGCAAGTTGTGAATTGTTTATGAGTGATCTGATCTAAAATAGGTGTGCACCAGGAAGCAAGGAGAAGGCTCAAATCTAAAAGATCTGAAGTATGTTGACATATATGCTTGATTGATTTACTTATTGCAAATGTCAAAGTAGATAATAATGATGAATCAATAATTATAATGATGTTGTGATCTAAATGAATTATTCAAAAGTCTGTAGTATTGACAATAAAGGTTGCAGAAAGTGAAATTGTGTTTGCAGCAAAAAAATTTAGATCTATATGCAGGTATGTTTGGGAATAACCACGTACATACACAGATTTGTCTCTATAGAGTCGTGTATATATTCTACAAAATATTTTTCAGTATGTGAAGATATGTACATGTGTGTTGTATATGGTAAGTGAGTACATATGCAAACATGCCTTGTGGAAGTAGTGTATACAAACTAAGGTTTGAACTGATGCTTGATGTTTACAGTTGATGATGTTTGGTTTATTTGATGTTGTCTCTTGATGAAGTCTTGATCATGTCGACCTTCATTTGATAATGTTGATTGAGTTTGTTGTTCATGATTGAAATATTGGTTAGTAATGATGCTACAGTTTGGTGATCTATGATTGGTTCAATGATCTGTGAATAGTTCAGTACTTGATTCAGTAATTGGTTTAGTATTACAAAACTTCATGATTCAACTTTCTATGATTTAAGATTTGTACACAGGTGTGATTCAAAGGAAGCGTGTATATACGCGGGTTCTATTCAGGACAATAGAATATATTTTATAATATTTATTTAGTGTGGTTGAGTTCTATATTTAGTGGTTACATGCTTCTATAAATCAGTTGATCAGTGACTCAGATTCAGTATTTCAGTGTGTTAAGTTAGTTTGGGTTTATTGTTGAAATGGGTCTAGTTTGAAAATATGATGAAAGGTGGCCTATAGGTTGTGTGATGATTGTTTGATAGGTGGATCTAGTTTGAAACATTCTAAAAGTAGGTCCACTTGGAGCTGAGGGCTCAAAAAGGGGGTAGGAGCTTCCTTCCAGTAGTAGCTGATAAATTTTTTTGGGGGGGTTGTAGCTCCCTTCCAGTAGGAGTTGGATAACAAGTGGAGGTTGTAGCCTCCTGCAAGTGGGTTCCTACGTACTGATAAGAGCCTGCATCAGTACAAAATTGTATTGAATATTTTTCTTTATAAATAAGAAAGAAGACAAAGACAACAACAACTGTGGTTTTCTACCACATTGGGTTTCCACCTAAAATCTTGGTGTTCTATGTGTGATGCTCATTTGCTGTGATTTATTTATATTATTTAGTGCATACTGAAAATAATTTAAGTATTGGTTGAAGGTAATCATCTGATAGAACACATGAAAAATCAGTGAACTCGATATACACTATTTTATTTCTTTGAAGTCGCATACATACGCATGTTGCTTCAAGAAAAATAGCGTACATAATTTAGTATATGAAATTTGAAAGTTAAGGTTTTAAAAATATTGATTCACCCCCCTCCTCTCAGTGTTTTTCTTAACTATTAGTATCATAGTAGGTCCCTCAAGAGAAGCTTGATGGCTTAAAGGGAGATCTATCAAGATGAGTAGTCAAGAAGGAGAATTTTATATTAAGCCATCTTTGTTTAATGGAACTAAATTCGTATTTTGGAAATTCGGAATGAGAGAATAATTGCAGGAACTTGGAGTTGATGTATGGGATATTGTAGAAGGTGGGTATCAATACCTAGCCTCCATTCCCACAGATGATGCAGGGAAGAAACCATATGAGACAAATGCAAAGGTAGTCAATGTTATTTTAGGAAGCTTGATTGAATCAGAATTTGTGAAGGTCATGCAGCTGAATACTACAAAGGCTATATGGGACAAGATTGTTCAAATCTATGAAGGTGACACTAAGGTAAAAAATGCTAAACTTCAAACATTTAGATTTCAATATGAAACTCTGAGAATGCATGATGATGAAAGTATTGCAAGATTTTTTCTTAGGGTAGCTGAGAAAGTTAAATTAATGAAAAATCTTGGTGACAAAATAAAGGATTCTACTATTGTTGAGAAATATTTAAGATCTTTGACCTCAAAATTCGAGCCCAAAGTCTTTACTATTGAAGAGATGCAGGATTTGAAGAATCTCACTATTGAACAACTCCATGGGATTTTAAAATCCTTTGAAATGAAAAAAGGGGGTCCATCAAATATTAGAGAAGTTGCATTCAAATTTACATACAAAGGAAAGGAAAAGGAAGATCCTAAGCAAACAGGTTATGTTTCATACAAAGAAGAAGAAAATTTTGTGAAGAAACTTTAGGTAGGAGTTGGTAGTTTTAGAGGTACGGTTACTTTCAAATGTGTTTCCTATGGAAGAGTAGGTCATTATGATACTAAATGTCTTTATAAAGAAAATCATGAGAAAGGGAAGAATGTTCCAAAAGGAAATGTTAAAATAAGTTTTGATAGAAATAAAATATTTTATACTCATGAAGATAGTGAGTATTCTTCCAATAATGAGGATGTTGAATCTGATCAAGATTATTAGTTGCTTATGGCATTTGAAGAAAAATGTGTGGATGAATTTGATGATGTTTTTATGGATGCTCTAGAAGAAAAGGAAATATGTATGTATAAGGAAAATACTCTTGTAGAAGAAATAAATCAGCTAAAAATCTATTTAGAAGAAGTTAAATTAGTTGAAGAAGATTTGAATAAAGAAGTTCTAGAAAAGGAAAGGAACTATGAAAATTTAGAACTTGAAATAGTGGATCTAACAAAGGAACTTGAGAAATCAAAGGCTCTAAATTTTAGATTTGCTAAAGGATCCGAGACTTTAGAAGAAATCATCAAAGTACAATGCTCTCCTCTAATCAAGGTAGGTCTTGGATATAGTTCAAATGGTGGAACATCAAAAACTTCTGAAACGGGTACTAGAAGCTATGTCAATGTAGTAAAAGAAAGCAGACATGAGAATTATAGTTCTCAGCAAAAGAATGAAGGATAAAGTGATTCTCATGCAAAACAACCTTATTTTAATCAAAGGGAAAGCTACTCAAGAAGCTATTATACTCCCACGTATTCCTACTTCAATGGTCAATGCTTCACTTGTCACAGTTTTGGCCAGAAAGCTATTAATTGTGTTGCTTATAAAAGTATTATGATTAGAGAAGAAAGAAAACAAAAGAATGAGATAGGGGAAAATAAATATTCTTGTAATTTTTTCTCACCTCTTTCAGAATGCAATTGAATTTTCTCTTTTCAATAACTTTGGTCATAAAGAAATTGAATGCAGAGGAAGAATGGGACCATCTTACCAAGATGAACAGAAGAAAATACCACCCAAGTTATGGAAAACGAAAATTATAGATGTTGAAAATTGTGTTCTAGATTTGTATGAAGGGGATCAAGAGAATATATGGTATATTGACAAAAAATGTTCAAAGCACATGATAGGTGAAAAATATAAGTTTATTTCTTTTAATGAAATAAAGAAAGAAAAGAATGTAACTTTTGGTAATAACTCTTATACTATTATCAAGGGAAAAGGAACTATGTTGTTGAAGAAAAGGGTCAAGGATGGAAATGTATTATTTGTTGATGGGTTAAGACATAACTTATTAAGTGTTAGTCAAATGTGTGACCAAGGGAATGAAGTTATTTTCAAATCAAAAAATTGTGTGGTAAGAAATCTGGATACATGTAAGATCATAATAAAGGGAACAAGAACTCCAAGCAATGTCTATGTCTTAGAAGGCAGCCAAGAACATTATTATTTAAGTAAATATGAAGAAATTTGGCTTTGACCAAAAAGGTTGGGGCACCTTAGGTTTTCTCAATTATAAAAATCAAGCAGAATTGGAGAAGTTCATGACTTTCCCAACATCTCTCCACCTAGAAATAACATCTACAAATCATGTCAATTTGGTATGAAAATTAGAGTTTAGTTTATAGCTAAAGAAGGTACTCCAAGTAAGCCACTTGAACTTATTGGTACTAATTTGTGTGGTCATACGAGAAAGAAGTCTCCTCGTGGTGAACAATACTTCATATTATCCATTGATGATTTTACTAGAATGTCTTAGATATGCTTACTAAGATATAAATATGAGGCATTTGATAAATTTAAAGAATTCAAGGCTTTGGTAGAAAATGGGTTAGATATAAAAATCAAATGTCTTAGATTTGATAGAGGAGGATAGTTTATATCAAACGAGTTATTCAATTTTTATGAATAGCATGGCATTAAAAGACAATTTTCCATAGCTAAAACTCCTCAACAAAATGGATTGCCAGAAATAATGACTAAGACTGTCCAACAAATGGCACGGTCCATGCTTGATGAGTTAGGAACACCTCACACCTTCTGGGAAGAAGAAACACATACAATTGAAGCGATACTTAACAAATATCATATTCGAGTGAACAATGATAAAACTCCACATGAACTTTGGTTTGGTAAGCCTGCAACTATTAAACACTTTAAAAATTTTGGAAGAAAATGTTACATAAAGAAAAATGATGATAAGCTTGGAAAGTTTGAATCTAGAGCTAATGAAGGAATCCTCCTTGGATATTCTTCTAGAAGAAAGGGATATAAATGTTATAATAAAAGGCTTCAAAAGATTGTTGAATGCATTGATTTTGGGATTGATGAAGAATCCATAGGTACCAAAAGAGAAGCACCAGCAGATGAATAACCTCTACCTACTACAAGCCAAAGGTTTGTAGGAGAAGGAAATAGATAACAAACAATAGAAGGAAATGAAAATACATATATAGTAGAAAAGACACCATCAAGGTATGTTCAGAAAAATCATCTTGAATCTCAAATTCTAGGTGAAAAGGAAGTAGGAATAAAAGGTAGAATAACTCTTGTTGGAGCTTCTAATCACTTGGCTTTACTGTCCACAATTGAACCTCGAAATGTGAATCAAGCAAGAAAATATGAATGTTGGATTAAGGCAATTAATGAAGAACTTGATCAAATCGAAAAGAAACATACATAGGAAATAGTACCAAGGCCTCATGATAAAAATGTAAATGGGACAAAATGGGTATTCAAGAACAAACTGAATGAAAATGGAGAAGTAATCTGAAACAAATAAATATTTGTACGCAAAGGCTATGCACAACATGAAAGGGTAGACTTTGAAGAAACATTTTCACCAGTAGCTCGACTTGAAGCCATAAGAATGTTTCTTTCATTTTCAATATTTCATAACTTTAAATTATAACAAATGGATTCTAAATATGCATTTTTAAATGGAGGTCTAGAAAAAGAATTTTATATTGATCTACCTGAAGGATTCATTCTTGAAAATGATAAAAAACTTGTTTTCAAACTTAAAAAGGAATTGTATGGGTTAAAACAAGCTCCTCATGCATGGTATTATCATCTTGATAGGTATCTGCAACAAGAAGGTTTCAAAAAGGGCTCTGCTGATAGCAATATATATATCAAATTTGATACATAATTTTTTTTGATAATTGTTGTTTATTTAGGTGATATCATATTTGGAAGCAATGTAGAATATATGAGTCAAGGATTTTCTTCAGTTATGCAAAAATAATTTGAAATGTCTCTACTTGGTGAACTAACATACTTTCTTGGCCTTCAATTTCAACAAACTAAGAATGGTATCTTTCTCTCTCAAAACAAGTACCTCAAACATATTTTGAAGAAATATGGAACGGAAGACTACAAGTCTGTATGTGCACTAATGGTAACATGATGCACTCATAGTCAAAATGATTATTCTCCTTCAGTAAATCAACCAGAATACATATCTATGATTGGTAGCTTACTCTATCTTACAGGTAAAGGACCATACATTATGCATGAAGTTAGCATTGTTGGACAATTTCAGGAAAAGCCTAAGGAAACTCATTTCTTAACATTTAAGAGAATATTCAAGTATATGCAAGGAACTCAAGATTTTGGTTTATGGTACCCCAAAAACACAAAATTTTCCCTTCATGCTTACACAAATGTAGATTGGGGAGGAAATGTTGATGATCGAAAAATTACTAGTGGAGGAGCATTTTATTTGGGACCCCGCTTAGTCTCATGGTTCAGTAAGAAACAAAGATCTATCACTTTATCTATTGTCGAGGTATATTATGTTGTTGCTACATCTTGTTGTACTCAACTTCTATGGATGATCCAAACATTGCAAGATATTCAAGTCACTTATCCTCAACCTATACCTATTCTCTGTGACAATACTAGTGCCATAAGTATCTCTAAGAACCCTGTCATGCACTCAAAAACCAAGCACATTCCAATCAAATATCATTTTTTGAGAGAGTAGGTGCTTGAATAAAAGGTCAAATTGGAGTATGCTCCATCAAATGAAAAAGTTGTAGATAATTTTACAAAGCCACTTCCACGTGATTCCTTTGAATATCTTAGAAAGAAATTAGGAATGGCTCCTGCTTCATCTCTCTACTAATTTCTCTAACAGATATATCATGTTCAAGGGGAGTTGTGACTGTAAATTACTACAACTTACCTTCTGTACGTATATGATGTGAAGGAAAATCACGTATGTATGTAGGTTTTGAGTTAGACAATCGCATATACCTCTCCGTGATTGAAAAGGAGTGGTACAGACTCAAGAGGAGCTTCATATATGCTTTCATCATTTCATTTTTTATATTATGGGTTTGACATTGGTTTGCTGCAATCTTTTGGTTTAAGGGAAGCACCTACTATGGTTCTTTGTTGACAATATGACTTTTGAGTATTTCTTTTTGCATGGTGATTCTTATCATTTGTAATGTATGGTTGTTACTATTACTAAATATACATATGTTGTTGTCACTCTGTTACTGATTACTAGTGATGCTTGGAAGTATTTCATATATGGTCACTGGTTGGTGATATTCTAGAATGATGCTACACTGTCTTATCCTACATAAATTCTTAATGATGATGATTTTCATGTTGTTGTCTATGTTCCTACCATCAGATGATTATGTTGCAATTTCCTATATGGTGCATGGTGATTGCTGATGTTTATCATGATCTTTCCACCTCCTTGTTGAGGTTCTTGTTTTTTATTATGTATGTCATATATGTCTCTTGATGTAAAGGTCATGAAAAGACCCATGTTTAAAATCATTGTAAAATTCAACCATGAATGGGCTATTGGGATTAATTCATGTCTTCTATGTAATCCCATTATGTTAAGGTACTGATGTAAAATTTTGGGTCAATATGTCAACCCAATATGTTGGGTTTTGGGTCAATATGTCAACCCAATATGTTGGGTTTTTGTTGTAACTCATAATTCATGGGTGATAGAAAAGGTCTTATTTTGTTGAGTCATAAAGTCTTGTACTCTATTAAATATCTTCAAAAGGTTCATCATATTCTTAGGGGGAGCATGGTTTATATAAATATTTCATTCAACATATCAGACCTACAACAATCAACACTACAAGGAAAATACTTCATTAAGCCTGGTTCGACCCTTTTCTCTTGATGTCAAAGGGAGAGAGAACCTTGCTTTTGAAAAAGAATTCTTGGAGAGAAGTGTTTTATGTTTGAAAGAAGACTTGGTGATTGCAGTCATATTTGCATGTGGTGTCCAAACACCAAAGTGGTTGTCATCAAGTCCAAAGGGGGAGATTGTTTGCATTATGGCTAATGTGTTTCGCTTGATGGAAACCTACTTAATAAATATTTCAACATTATCATGATGATTATGGAACTAATGCAAATTGGTGTAGTTGATATGGATGGAGAAATGTCAATTCAGAGATAGATGAATAATAAAATTAATGTTTGAGAAAGTATACACAAATCCTATGAAGAAGGGTCACATACATATGTTGATCCTATACGTGAAAGTCGTGTACATAATCCGAACCATGGTAAACTAGTTACCAAGGGTATTCACCATGGTATTGGCCCATAGTAATTGGAGTGACAATGGTTACTTGATCCCATGAAAGAATACTAATGAAATTACGAAGGTATTTACCTAAGGTATTGGCTAAGGAAAAATCTATATAAGGAGATGGAGATCAAGGTCTTGGGTGTGGTGCAAGTTGTGATTTTTTTATTGGTGATCCGATCTAAAACAGGTGTGCACTAGGAAGCAAGGAGAGGGCTCATATTTGAAATATATGAAGTATGTTGACATATATGCTTGATTGATTTACTTATTTTAATTTTCAAAGTAGCTAATAATGATGAATCAATAATTATAATGATGTTGTGCTCTAAATGAATTATTCAAAAGTCTGTTGTAGTGACAGTAAAGTTTATGGAAAGTGAAATTATGTTTGTAGTGAAAATTTTCAGATATATACGCACGTATGTTTGGGAATCACTACGTACATATGTAGATCTGTCTCTGTAGGGTCATGTATATATTCTATGAAATATTTTTCAGTATGTGAAGATCTACGTGGGTGTTATGAATGGTAAGTGCGTAAATACATGGATATGCTTTATGGAAGTAGCATATACAAACTAAGGTTTGAACTAATGCTTGATGTTTATAGTTGATGATGTCTGGTTTATTTGTTGTTGTTTGTTAATAAAGTCTTGATCATGCTTATCTCTGTTTGACAGTGTTGATTGAGTTTGTTGTTCATGATTGGAATATTGGTTAGTAAAGATGCTATAATTTGGTGATCTATGATTGGTTTAGTAATCTGTGAATATTTTAATACTTCATTCAATAATTAGTTCAGGATTACAACACTTCATGATTCAACTTTCTATGATTTAAGATATATACATAGGTGTCATACAGAGGAAGTGCGTATATACATGGGTTTTGTTCAGGACAATAGTATATATTTTCTAATATTTATTTGGTATGGTTGGGTTCTATATTCAGTGGTTAGATGGTTTAGTAACTTAGTTGATCAGTGACTCAGATTCAATATTTCAGTGTTAAGTCAGTTTGGGTTTATTGTTGATATGGGTCTAGTTTGAAAATATGATGAAAGGTGGCCTACAGGATGTGTGATGATTGTTTGATAGGTGAATCCAGTTTGAAACATTATGAAAATAGGTCCACAAGGAGCTGAGGGTTGCAGCCTTCAGAAAGGGGGTACAAGCTTCCTTCTAGTAGTAGTTGGTAAACAAATTCAGGGTGTTGTAGCTCCTTTCCAATAGGAACTGGAGAACGAGTGGAGGTTCTAGCCTCTTGCAGTTGAGGGCCTACATACTGATAAGAGCCAGCATCAATACAAAACTCTAATGAATGTTTTTATTTAAAATAAGAAACAAGCAAGAGACAACAACAACATTGTTTTCTCCCACACTGGGTTTCCACCTAAAATCTTGATGTTATATGTGTGATGATCATTTGTTGTGATTTATTTATATTATTTATTGCACATTGAAAATAATTTAAGTATTGGTTGAAGGTAATCATCTGATAAAACACATGAAAAATCAATAAACTAGATATACATTGTTTTCTTTCTCTCAAGTCACATACATATGCATCTTTATTTAAGAAGTAGCGTATAGAGTTGATTATATGAAATTTGAAAGCTAAATTTTTAAGAATATTGATTCACCCGCCCCCCGCCCCTCAGTATTTTTCTCATCACTTTTGAAGGAATACATCTTCATCAAAAATACATCTTGTAGCATCAACATCATCGAAGGCATCAAGTTGAATATATCATCATCAAGAAGCATCTTCACTTGACAAGTAAGTACACTTAATTTTCAAGTGAAGCTTATTCTTTGATGATGATATATTCAAATTGATGCATTCGATGATGTTGATGCTAGAAGATGTCTTCCTTCAAAATTGATGAGAAAAATACTTTGGGGGCCGGGGGGAGGTAACTCAATATTTTTAAAACTTTATCTTTCAAATTTCATATACTAAATTCGGTATGCTAATTATTAAAGAAACCTATGTTTGTACACAACTTTAGAGAAAGAAAACAACTTATATCCAATTTACTGATTTTTCATGTGTTCTATCAGATGATTACCTTCAACCAATACTTAAATTATTTTTAATATGCACTAAAGAATATAAATAAATCACAACAAATGAGCATCACACATAGAACACCAAGATTTTAGGTGGAAACCCAGTGTGGGAGAAAACCACCGTTGCTTCTATGTTTTTTTTCTTTCCTATCTATAAAGAAAAATCTTCATTACAATTGGAAATTGTTGGTTACATAACTGTTATGTAACAGTTTCCAATTTACATAACAGTCTTTTTCTTTCTCTGAAGTCGTGTACATATGCAGGTTGCTTTAAGAAGTAGTGTATAGAATATAGTATATGAAACTTGAAAGCTAAAGTCTTAAAAATACCAATTCACCCCCCCTAGTATTTTTCTCATCGCTTTTGAAGGTATACATCTTCATCAAGAAGACATCTTCTATCATCAAAATCATCGAAGGCATGAAGTTGAAGATACCATCATCAAAGAAGCATCTTCACTTGAAAAGTAAGTACCTCTATATTTGTGTCTGAATATTCTATCAAAATGACTTATTCTTGCAAGGAAAGAAACAAGTTGGTTGGGTCATCAAACTTACTTGCATGGAAGAATATGAGATATTTGATCCTCATAGAAAACGAAGTTGTTGAACATGTTAAGGGTTCAATCATTAAACCTCCAAAAGAAGAATCTCAAGTTTTAGCTAAGTATATGAAAGAGGAAGTAAGGGCTCAAATGATTCTTAGAAAATCAATTAATGATCCCCTCATACCTTATGTTTCAAAATTGGAAACTATTTTGTAACCAACTCACAAAATAGAAGAAAATATAGATCAATGACTTCAAAATCAGCCTCTTCAAGGGGACAACCTCCTTTACATTACACTGTAGATTTTAACCCCGTACAGAAATTACCTGCATACGAATTCTAAAACACATAAAATAAAAAATGCGAGAGCATAACACATAAAACACATATACACAAAAATTTTCCCCTAGATCCCAAAACTGGGACTACCAGCTCGATTTTTCATTACGTTCCTTTCAATGTTATAATACATATTTATACATGCCAAAGCATCCAATACCATGGACCGAAAACCATCAAGTCCAAAAAACATGTGTGAAAATCATGCACAAAACCATAGGTGGGTCTGCCCAACCTAACATAGGGTCCAAAACCAAAATTTTCTGGGGTGCTGCCCCAGACCCCATAGAGTGGGGTTACCCGCACCCCTCAAACCCCCTGTGACCCCCCCACTACACAATCAGCACAACAAACGGGGGGCTCCACCCCCCCTCTAACCCCCCGGTTAACTACATGGGCTAGTCTTGGAAAGAATATAACACAATCCAACATTCTCCCACTTGTTGTTTTCTTTCCACAAGGGGCCACAAGAGAGCTTAGTCATTTATCTAGCCCTGCAACACCCATTGTTTCTCTACACCAAGAGAACTTATCAGAGCTTATAGATTTTGTCAATGCATCTGTAGTATTCTTCAAAGTGTCCACCTTTACCAGCAACACCTTTTTGTCTTCTATCATATCCCTCACAAAGTGATACTGAACATCAATGTGCTTTGTCTTTGAATGATATGCAAGGTTCTTTGCCAAGAAAATTGCACTTTCGCTGTCACAGTCTACCCTTATAGCTCCCTGTACTAACCCCATACTTGAACACAATCTTTGCAACCAAACTGCTTCCTTGCTTGCATGAGTGGCTGCCATGCATTCTGCCTCTATAGTTGATAGTGCCACTACAGATTGTTTCTTACTCATCCAACTGACTGCACCTCTAAATAGGTTAAACACATACCCACGTTTAGATATTCTCTGATCCAGATCTCCAGCTTAGTCTGCATCAACAAAGCCACGAATATCCAACACTCTGTCCAATCCTAGTCTTCCTTGGTAGCACAAACCATAATCGCTAGTGCCACACAAATACCTGAAAACCCGCTTCATTGCTATCCAATGCTCCTTTCCTGGTTTTGACATAAACCTGCTCAATACTCCCACTGCATGTGCAATGTCTGGTCTAGTACATACCATTGCATACATTAGGCTATTGACTGCATTTGCATATGGAACACGGGACATGTCCTCTTCCTCTTCTTGTGTCTTGGGACACTGTTCAATAGATAACTTTACACCTACATGAATAGGAACCTTCACTGGTTTACTATCCTGCATATTAAATCTCTGCAGTATTGTCTCGACATACTTCCTCTGGTTTAACCAGAGCTTCCTCTTTGCCTGATCTCTTTTAATTTCCATGCCCAAAATATAGTTTGCAACACCAATATCTTTCATGTCGAATTTAGAGGACAATTGGGTCTTCAAATCTTGGCTAATTTCTTTGTCATTCCCAACCAGCAACATATCATCCACATACAAGACCAAATAAATAACACGGTCACCAATTAATTTAAAATACAAACAGTGATCTACTTTGGTTCTGGTGAAGCCAAGCCCCCATATAAATGTATCAAATTTTTGATACCACATCCTTGGTGACTGTTTTAACCCATACAGAGACTTCTTTAACTTGCATACCAATTTTTTCTTACCCTTCACCGCAAAGCCTTTAGGTTGCTTCATGTAGATCTCCTCTTCTAGATCCCCATGAAGAAATGTTGTCTTCACATCCATCTATTCTACCTCAAAATCAAAAGCAGTAGCATCAGATAAAAGTAATCTAATAGAAGCTACCTTGGCAACAGGAGAAAAAATATCACCAAAATCAATTCCCAGCACCTGGGAATAACCTTTTTCTACCAACCAAGCTTTGTATTTCTCCACTTTTCCTTCTACATTTATCTTCTTCTTGAACACCCATTTATTGCCAATGGGTTTCCTTCCAGTCGGCAACTCCACCAGATCCCAAGCCTCATTTTTGTATAAAGATTCCATTTCATCAACCATGGCCTCTTTCCAGAGTTTTCCATCGTCTGAATCTACTGCTTCCTTCACAGTTCTGGGATCCTCATCAGTAATAGATAAATAAAAATTTGAACAGAAAGTAGATGGACTATACCTTTCTGGTTGTCTTCTTTCTCAAACTGATATTCTCACACCCGGAGTTTATGGCTCTTCATCTTCTGATTCCTCCTCTGCTGTAGAGTCTAATTCTTCCTCCTTTAGCTCAAACTCTATCTTCTTAGGTTCATTTGGTTGGAATTCATGTTTAATAATATCTTTCACCTCTCTGAACACCACATCTCGGCTGTACACAATGTTCCTTGTTACTGGTTTCCAAAGCTTATAACCCTTTAAACCATCCTTATACCCAATAAAGATGCACTTTTTAGATTTACTATCCAACTTGGTTCGTTTCTCCTTTGGAACATGTACATATGCATCACATCCAAATACCCTCAGATGTGAAAGAGAGGGTTTCTTACCAGTCCATACCTCTTGTGGATTTTTATCCTCCAACGCTGATGAAGGTGATCTATTGACCAGGTAACATGCTATCTCCACCACCTCTACCCAGAATTGTTGTCCTAACCCGGCACCACTGAGCATGCTTCTTGCCCTTTCCATCAACGTATTGTTCATTCTTTATGCAACTCCATTTTGCTAAGGTGTATATGGAGTAGTCTTCTATCGTGCTATACCACACTTCTTACAGAATTCTTCAAATTCCTTACTGCAAAACTCTCCACCATTATCTATCCTCAACACCTTTATCTTCTTCTTTATATGGTTTTCCACCAAACCCTTGAATTCTTTAAACCTCTCAAAGACTTCAGATTTCTTCTTAAGAAAATATATGCATGTATTCCTTGAGAAGTCATCTATAAATGATACATAGTACATAGGCTTAACCAGTGATGGAACCTTCACAGGTCCAAACACATCACTATGCACAAGCTCTAATATATGTTTCGCCCTCTTACCACTAGAGGGGAAACTCACCCGATTTTGCTTCCCATATACACAATTTTCACAGAAATCAAAATCCAGAGAGCTTTTACTCATACCTTCTACCATACCTTTATGATGAAGTTTTCGAAGGTCCTTCTCTCCAATATGTCTAAGCCTTTGATGCCATGATATGGTCTTCTCTCCAGAGACCACTAGATTTTCTGCTCCACTTTCAGGAACCACAGAACTATTGAACCCACCAACAACCGTACTAGCTTGCAACTTGTACAGAGTTCCAATCTGACTCCCCGCATCAATACCAGTGCTCCGCGAGCCATCTTGAAGGTATCCTTCACAAACACTGTTTTTACAACTGCATCATCCAACTTGCTTACAGAAATCAGATTTTTGGCCAATGCAGGAATATGCAGAACGCCCGGAAGTGTTCTAACCCTTCCACCTTGCAACTTCAACTTTACTTTTTCCGTGACCAATGATTCTAGCCTTCCTATCATCCCCTAAGAAGATATCACCACCATCGTAATTCTCATACTCGGAGAACCACTCTATATGGGGAGTGAAGTGAAAGGATGCACCTGAGTCAATCAACCATGCCTCCTGATCTACATGTGTACTTGAAGAAGCCAAGTACACATCCCCACCTTCATCTGAGGTGGTTTTCGCCTCTGCAGAAGGAGCATGATTAGATCCCTTTCCTTTATGAGGAGCTTTAGATTTATAGTCCCTTTTGTAGTGCCCTTCCTTTCCGCATTTCACACACACCACCTTTACAGGTTTTCCTGGATATTTAGATCTCCCTCTAGATATAGATCTCCCACTCGATGACTTATTTTTGTTTCTGTTCTGGGACCGTCCTCGTACAGACAAGGCATCACCATTTTGGCTCTCCATATTTTTCCATCTCATCTCCTTTGTCAACAAGGATGAGACTGTTTCATCAAACTGCAAGGTAGTTGCATTGCTACCTATTGCAATAACTAGACTATCCCATGAATCTGGTAGAGAACACAACAAACTGATACACTTATCTTCATCTGAAATTTTAATATCAACAGACGCTAACTGACTTACCACAGTATTAAATGCATTTAGATGCTCTGTCACCGAGTCTTCATCTTTCATCCTCAAGTTATACAACTTTTTCTGCAGGAATAGTTTATTCACCAAAGACTTAGATTGGTACAAAGTCCTTAACTTGTCCAACAAAGCCTTCACCGTAGCTTCCCCTGATACCTTCAACAATAGTGAATCTGAGACACACAATCGTATTGTGCTCTTTGCCTTCCAATCTGAATTCTTCCATTCTTCATTAGACACTCTCGTTGGTTTAGTACTCGGATCTACCGCAATCCACTAATATTTATCCACCAACAGATCCTCCATCTTGAGTTTCCACAACTCAAAACTCTGACCATTAAATTTCTTGATCTCTATATTTCCACTGCTCGCCATCTTCTTTCACCACCAGAATTGATCTCGCAAATCTCCCACTAAATAGGGTATACCACAGGCCCGAGTGAAACCCCTCAGCAACAAATGCATCCCCTTGAAGCCAAAACAACTATGATACCAAATGTACGTTTTAACCCCATACATAAATTACCTGCATACGAATTCTAAAACACATAAAATAAACAATGCAAGAGAATAACACATAAAACACATATATACAGAGATTTTCCCCTGGATCCCAAAACAGAGACTACCAGCTTGATTTTTGATTATGTTCCTTTAAATGTTATAATACATATTTATACATGCCGAAGCATCCAATACATGGACCGAAAACCATCGTGTCCAAAAAACATGTGCGAAAATCATGCACAAAACCATAGGTGGGTCCGCCCAACCTAACATAGGGTCCAAAACCAAAATTTTCTAGGGTGCTGCCCCAGACCCCATAGAGTGGGGTTACCTGCACCCCTCAAACCCCCTGTGACCCCCCCACTACACAATCAGCACAACAAAGGGGGGGGCTCCACCCCGCCTCTAACCCCCCGGTTAACTACGTGGGCTAGTCTTGGAAAGAATATAACACAACCCAACATACACAAATGAACAATTCTTCAATGATACAAATGAAAAAACCTCCTTTATATATATAGGATTCTAAGCGGTTAAAATATAATCAAAGCTGACATAACAATAATAATATAAGGGCATAAAAATAACAATAATGGCCTTTTATGGGGCACAATAATAACAATAAGGGCTACAATGAAAATAGTAATGGGGGAATAACTAGTATTATAGGAACCTACCATGCCCCTCTCCTTCAAAAAAGTGTTGTGATCAATGATTGAGTAGTTCTGGATGCTTTTGTATAAAATTTACATCCTCCCATGTGGAATCTTAAGCAAGTAAGTTCTTAGAAACATCAAAAGAAATCTACAAGTAGTAGAATTGTTCTCCGTAAGAACTGCTGGAGAATTCATATCTCTAAGAAACGAGCTATATAATATGAATGTGTCAAAAGAATAAGGAATCATCTCATATCTCATGAGGTTGTCAAAAATATGGGATCAATAGAAAGATTTGGGGGAAATAATGTTTGATAAAGAGATGACCATAGTTGTGCTCAATATACTACTAGAGGAATGGGGCAACTTTGTATCAAGCATCTATGGAAAGAAGGGAGGTAACCCCTTTAGTGAATGTTGGTTATTGTGTAAGATTGAAGAAACTAGGTTGAAGGAAAAAAGTGATGTGGATTCAAATGAACAAGTTCGAGCATTTTCTATCGTGGTTAAGAGAAAAGGAAAATTTGGGAAGAATAAGGATATGTTGAAGATCCAATGCCATGGCCATCAATAATATGGGCACCTCAAGAGATATTGTCCAAAAATCAAGAAGGAAAATAAGAAAATGAAAGAAAGAATTGAAACCCATATCATCGAAGTAGTGGAAAAACATTATGAAAATAAATCCAAAGGGATATATCTTAAATATTAGGGTTCCTCTGATGCATAGAAAGGAAAAGTAGGAGGTGAAAAAGGCCTCCACCATGACAGGAAAGAGGAGAAGAATTATGACTATCTTAGTAGAATATGGTATCATACGATTTAAGCAAGAGATCATGACATCATGGAAATGATAGCTGAAGTAAAAGTCTACATGGTTGTAACAGTTATCATAGAAAGGAAGTAGCTCTTGGTAACCTCATCGAAACCATAAGTAGTACTTATGGGTAGAAGAAATTAATATAACATTGAGTTCATCATATATCATCATCATTAGGAAGGCACATTTGTAGGATGAGGATAATAAAGCTCCTCCATTGGAATCTTCATTAAAAGGTTCACCTATCTTGGGTGAAGCAAATTTGTCACTATTCATTCCACCTTGTGTGGAATCCATTGTTTAGAAGGATGATGGTATGGTGAAAAAGGAGTACAGCATGTCAACATGGTTTAAATACGTTCAATAAAGGAAAGGAAGTTTTCAAATGAAGTTTAGATGACTATAAGGAGAAAAGAGGTCTGTATATATTTGACATATTAAGTCATCCCATCATATAGTTGCAAATAACATGGGTAAATTCTCTATCTCATGAGCGTGATCAAAGAAAAGGGATCTCTTCCTTTGGAAATATGCATGAAGGCATGATTCAAATATTAATAAGATGAAATCAACATAATATGTCTTCATGTGGAATATGAGGTAGTAGAAAAAAATGAAGTTACCATGGATGAAATTTCCTTAGGAGAAATATGTGAAGAAAGAAAGAAGATATCAAGAAAAATGAAACTATGGTCACATAAGAAAAAGGAAATAAACATCCAATATATCTCCATAGAGAAGGTATGAAGACCATGATAAGGTCTATAAATAAAGGAGACCCTTGACATATAAATTCTTGGAGATGTGTGTATAAATGTGCAGGATGTTGATGTTGCAAGAAGGAGATGTCATGATGAAAGTCCATCAAAAGGGTAACTTTGAATTAATGTTCATTTTTTTTTAACAACATCTGGATGGGTTGGTATAGGACTACCAAAAGAGAGTTGTAGATGTCACCTACAACTAGCAGTCATGTGGTTGGATGGAAGATCCTAAAATAAAACATGACTTGAAAGATCTAGTTGCATGAAGAAAAGCCAAACGTGGACTCAAGGATCACTTTATGATAAATAGAAGGATGAAATGAATGATGTGGTTCGTGAAGGAAAGTGATGGATGGATGATTCCCTATGAAAGATTAAGGCTCCATAATGAAGAATATGTAGTTCATGACATCAAAAGGAGGATCCTTACAAACAGCGAATAGTACCATGATGTCCACCAAAGAGTTGAGAGTTGTTGTTGATAACAAGTCCCTAGTTAAAAGGGAGCTTGGACAAATCCCTGGATAAGAGGGATCTTGGCTACATTTCATTTTATAGGAATGTGTATATCTTCCCTGGTTGAGATGGAGAGATAGACACATCATTCTTGTCTTCATTCTGGTTGAGAGGGAGAGATAGATGCTAGATTGGGTAAGCATATAGTATATGATACTCTTTGAGGATGAGGTAGGGCATCCAAGATAATAGTAGTCATAGAGGAAATTCCTTACGAACGTGTTATTCCAAGATAGGAATTTTCCTAGAAGTTCATACCCTGTGAAAACTCGTGTGGGGTATGTTCCTTGAGAGACAATGATGGTGGTATATGTCGGTCATTGGTCTCTCCAACATTGTGCTCTGATCTTGTGGAGAGATAAATTTTTCAGTCAAGGCCTTGTTATGTGACAATGCTAGTTGGTATGATACAAAGATATGGCTTACCAATCTGACTCTTCTTATGAGAATTCTTCATATTGAGAATGTCCAAGTACCCTGTATGGATTATGAATACCTCCCTAGTTAAGAGGACGTGTTGAAATATGTAACTAGGTTCAATATTCATAATAACATATATAATCATGAATTTATGTACTTGATGAAAAGAGAGAATTAATTTTATTATTGTTGTTCTTGAGGCATGGGTTTCATGCTCAAGGGAAAATTATTTCTAGGCCAAGCACCCATTGAGTGCTTCTATGGCTAGTCATTTACTCTACAAGTCAATTGAGTCATTGTCATATATTCAAGACACACTAGGGCATGTTACATATTGTAAAGAAATTTTATTTGAGTTAAAAGACCCTCCAAGACCTCATCATGGTGCAAAGATCAAGTCAGCCTACCCAAATGGACAAGTCAGCCTAAAAGGAGAAATTAGACCTAGTGAAAGACCTATATATAATGGAGACTTCAACCTCACTTAAGAAACTCACTCACACACACAAATTAGATTAAAAAGGAAGAAGAAATGTGAGGAAAGGAAGGAAAAGAAGAAGAAAAAGAAGAGACAGATGTTTGTGCTATTTTTTGGGCTATTACTCTCCACATGTTCATAGGCATTAGGGAACCTATTGTAGTAGTAAAGGCCGAGTTTTAGAATTTGAGTTAGGGCATTATGAAGCACACCTTGCAAGTCAATCTCTTTAGAAGAAAGAATCAATTAAAGCAAAGAGGAAAGGAGGAAGAAACTATCATAATATCCACACATGTCAATGCTATGGTTTCTGCAGAAGAATATACTGGAGGTTGAAGTTGTAGAAGATTTTTCTAGGGGGTCCAAGTTGTAGAAGATTCTACTGGGGGTTGAAGTTGTAGAATAAATTGTTGAAGAATGAAATTGAAGAAGTTATTGAGGAATTGCTGGACGGAAATCTCAACAAGAAGGAAACATTTGGCTTGGCCTTGGAGGGTCTTGGTCAAGGATCATAGGTCTTGGAATTCGTCAATTTAAATTCTATAAGAAGAGAAGAATTCTTATGGGTTTTCCTCTCAAGATGAGAGGTTTTGTCCTTGGACGATTGCCTACATCTTGTATCATTTTGTCTTATTGTTCTTTATGGTTTGTCAGTTGCTTGATGAAAAAACACTAAATATAATCAATTGGAAGAAGAAGCTAATTAATTTAATTAAAAATACATCACAAGCAGTTATCAAAGTAAGATAAATCACCTATATTGATGTCCCTAGATTTCTCAACACCTTCCTATGCATGTCCATTCCTCAATCCATAGTATGACATGATTCATGCACTTGTATAATTTTTGCACCAACTAGTCTTTTCTTCAACCCGCTTTGAATCTGATCAAGGAGCTTAGTTTCTATCTTTTTTTAAGCTCTAATAATCTGTAAAATTCCTAAAATTCTTACAACTATTAATTAAATCAAACTAATAACAAAATACACAATATTTATTCGACTCAAAAATTTTTGGAATGGAAATAACGAATATAAATACAATCACGATCAATCATACATGCAACACAACATTTATATGGGGAACCCAACTCAGAAAAATTCCTCTTTCTTGTATTATCAATTGAGCAATCTCATGGATTACAAAGAATCGACTTCAAGCATGAAGCCTCTACAATACTAATAAACTCCTCGCAAAGAACATCCCAACACTTAACCAAATCAACCTGAAAGAAAGATCCTATTTCCTTGCATAGTACAACCCCTAAAAAATAGGAATTTTCCTATTTCCTTATGCAATTCCCAAGAAAAATAGGCCCGCTCAATTCTCAAGCCTGTACACAAAATCTACTGTACATTAATGATTACATTTGTGCCTCCATCAAAACAAAATAGGAAATTCAAATTTCATGACCAAGTAGTGCTAATTTTAGCAGCTGGAACTAGTTAGTTGAGAGTCAATTGAGTTAACAAAAGTCAAACTGCTCAACTAGACTCTAAACTATCTCTATTCTAGACTAGAGATAAATTAACTAACAAACACTAGTAGTTAACTCAATTAGATTAATAAATTATAACAATCAATTGCACACAACTCAATGAAATCCATCTAACTCGACTTACCTGACAGTAAACTAGTGATAGGAAACATCACACATGTTAACTGACAGTTGGCTTGAATTTCTAGGAGGTGGAATTTGAATTTGCTTCTTTGACTAGCCATAAGTCAAAAGAATCCCTTCCTTGCTACAATTTTAATAGTACTTTGATATGTCTTCTCTACAATTTCTACGAGTATGACCAAATTGTGCCAAGTGAAAGTTTCATTAACTTTTACAAACTTACTATTTTGTTTTCATCTTCCCAAGAGTGAACTTGTATAGCATGGCATGTGTCCAATTTTTCAAACGTGACTATGAAATTTCTACTTGAGGTATGCTCCATAAAATTCCATGGAAATTCCACTGGATAGTTTGTCACAATAGATCTTATAAAATTATACTTAAAATTCCAAAACCTACACTATTGTCATTATATTTCTCTTAACATCTCTCTCTCTCTCTCTCTCTCTCTCTCTCTCTCTCTCTCTCTATATATATATATATATATATATATATATATATATATATATATAGATATATATATATATATATATATATATATATATATATATATATATATATATATATATATTTTTCCAGTGGAAAAAATCTGTAACCTTTATTTAAAAAATGAAAAGTTACAATTGCAGATGCATAGAGCATTTCCATAAGCTGCCCATTGGGCTCAAGTGCTTCCGCACCCTTCACAACGATACACAACGATCGTGCAAAAATGAAAAAAAGAGAAAAGAAGAAAAAGAAGAGGGAAGAAGGGAGAAAGCAAGGAAAACTGAATTTGGATCTTCAGGTTTTCCTTCCCTTTTTCTTTTCGACCTTGCGCCACTCTCCTTGAGTAGGCTCGATCGAGGCTATGACTAACTGTGTTTCTGCTCTCTGCGGGCCTACTTCCTTGTCTGAATCTGAGGTATCTGATTGATGAAGTCGTTTAATCCCTCCCATGCTCTGATCTTCATTTGTCTTCTCTGCCTGATTTGGATAGAACTGTGGAGTCTTGTTTTCTGATGTATTTTCCTTCTGGGTTCCCATTGTTCGGGGTACCTCAACATTCTCTATGGGGGTATCGTCCTCTTCTGCTTCTGATTCTTCATCCTCTGAGATAGGGGGGGAGAATTGCCATCCTTTCCTCTGCTTCCCTTTCTGCTTTCTTTTACTGTTAGCTTTCTTGGCTTCTGGACATGTGCTTTGCAAGTGTCCTGTTTGTCTGCACATCCTACATCTGAAGGCGGTATTTTCATAGTCTAGTACTTGCAGCCAATTTTGTTGTTTGTAGATCAGCCTTATGTTGTCTGGCAGCCCTTTACTTAGATCTACTTCCACACAGATGCGTGCAAAAGTGAAAATCCTTTCATCGATCCTTTCCATATCTGTTTTGATGTATTTCCCTATGCTATTCCCGATTCCTTCCAAAACTCTTTCACTCCAAAAGTGAAGGGGAAGGTTATGTAGACGAACCCAAACCGACACTTTTGATACAGTCATTTTGTTTGGATCAAAATCTTTAAACCATGGGGTCATGAACAGCCCCGTCGTTCCCCAGAACCAAGGCCCAGCACTGATGATGGTATCTCTGGCCTCCTTGGATATAAATCTGACTATGAAAAACCCTTTGGAGCATAGATGAATGTCGCATTCCATGGTCCAAGTGGTAAAAATCCAATGAAATAGATCTGATGGTTTTGGCCAGAAGCTATTGAAGCGACATATTAGAGCTTGTGTTTCATAAGACTTAACATAGTCATCAAGCCCTGTGGAATCAATATTAAAAGCTGGAGTTTGTCCTAGCTGGTCTACTATGTAAGGCCGAGGTGTGTATCCGCCTTGATCTGGGGAGGATCCTGATTCTCTATTGCCTTGGAGAATGTTTTTGTAGGATGAAGCTCCCTTGGGTTTGTGCTGGGGTGCTGTTTTCCCCTTCTCCCCTCCTGAACTGCTTGGCTGTCCCTGAGATGGGGCCCCTCCTCTCAGCCTGAGGTTCAAAACAATGGTTTCTCCTGGACTGATCTCGTAGCTTCCCAGGGTTCTGTTGTCCTGGAGGGACCACCTGCCACTGACTAAGTGTTGGATCTGGCTAGGATAGCCAGTCAATGCACAAATTTGCTGCTTTAGCTGCGAAACAGAGCTATCTGCACTTACCCATACTAAGAGGGATTTCATCTCAGGGGTTTTAACAAAGATCTGAAATCGATTTTTAATTACCTGATGTCTGCGTTTTGGCTGAGCTCTGCCTGCGCCGGTGTCTTTGCTGGTTGCCAGGTGGTCCAGGTGTGAGCATTCTTCCAGATCTTGCCTCCTGTTGGGTCGATCTGTCTTTTGTATGACGAAGGCTGCATGCCCTCTGCTCAATCGATGCCTATTCCCGCCGATCTGTTGCCTGGGTTCTGTATAATCTTGAAGCTTGCTCCAATCAGTTAGATCCGGCCTGGATCTGAAGGATTTGAGGCTCAGATCGGGTAGATCCGGCCCAGATCTGCAGAGTTTGGGCCATTCAATTATGTGATGGGCCAGATCTGCAACATGCAGGTCCCCATCTTTACATGCAGAAGCCGTGAGAGGAGGGTCAATGTTGGCGTGAACGATCAAGCCAAACCCTGACGATTTTCCGCCTCCGAATTGGGTTCTGAACCCAAAAACAATTATTGTGTGCAGATCTCTGATCTTGTGCAACTTTGCGAGCTTCACTTCCTGATCTGCCTTTGATACGTTTGGCCCGTCAAGCAAGTGATGATTTGGGCGAAGAGTATCTGCTATACCCGGAACGTCAAATATTTTCCAGGCGTTTGGCCGCATATCCAAACCCATGCCGGCAGCTCGAAAGGAGTCATAGCGCTCCAGCCTCACGCTCTTGAGGCCGGTCCTGTGGAGGGCAGTGGCTGTGGCCAGCCCTGCAATGCCTCCTCCAACAGCCGTAAAGTCTGTGGTTCCATTACCAGAGCAGGAGAAATTCTCAGCGAAGGCCATCTCTCCAACCAAACACCTCTCAATATATCTATATATATATATATATATATATATATATATATATATATATATATATATATAGATAGATAGATATTATTAATATCTTCTACAAGAAAATTAAATTATGTAGAAAATAGAGCAAAATGAAATAAAATCTCACACACCTTTGACAGAAGATGTGACCTAGGAAACCCATTCAGGAGAAACCTAGCTAGAAGGGGAGGTCATTCGACTCTCTTTCTTTTAATGGAAAATGTATGCAAGTACAAAGAAGTATGGCCTATGTCCTGTGTGCTACTATAGTACACAAATTATCTCTGTGTTCTCTATATACTATCCCCATTGACTATTTTTTTCTCATTTATGGGACAAATGCACTCAAAATAATGGAACCCATTTCCTTCCTAGTGGCCTGGTTATAACACAACCTGATAATGTACTAGTGGTTAAGTTTGACTACCTCAACTCTTAACCAGAGTTATAGTATAGAATCTTCTAGAGCCTTCTTTATCATAATCACGTGGCAATCCCCTTTACCATGAACTATGGGGCTTATGTGGCATCCTCTCGAGTTATGGTAGTGTTATAGACATTTTTGTGCCTTACAACCATAAGCACGAAATGTCCATAAACCAAGGGATCCTAAGTCCCTAAAGGTGTTGTTCCAGCTCCTAAAGAAACAAGGTCAACAAATTACAGCTTCTCCCAGAAGTTCTCCACCAGAAACTGCTCAAAACTAGTCAAATCAGGATCAATTCAGATGCTCCACTAGCTACCTGCGTTGCAAAGCACCCAAGTACACTAGCTAGGTGCGTTGCAACGCACCTAAATGCACTACCAAGGTGCGCTGAGCGGGAAATGACAAATGGCAGTGACATTCCGCGAGGTGGAAAGACAATGGAAGCTTCCAGAATCTTCCTCCATGACACTTGCCTCACTGAGTTCGACCAAGGATGAGTAAGAGGCTCTCAGCCTCCAAGTGGAAGCAAGAACTGACAGAGAGAAGGACACTAGTCACAGCAGAGGATGACTCATCCTCTTTCTCTACATCTATATATGGATCCCTCATCCCAGAGATCCAGAGGCTGGAATTTTGTACTTTGCAGAGAATTGCTGTTGGTTTTGAGATTGAGATTAGTGCATTGGGTGATTTATGCTTTGTTGGAGGTGAGGAAGGGATTCCTTTGCTGGGAGGTAGATGCTGGATCGGGACTCACTTGGTTGTATCTCCTCTCGGATCTTCTTATTATATCAATAAAACTATTTGAGTTTCTCCTACATGCTTGTGTATCAATGATGTTTTGTTATATTTGCATGTTTAGCTTAAATCTGATCCTAAGCTATTTATGAATGTAAATCTATGTCTTTTGTGTAGTTTTCCTCTTCTGTGATCTTGCAGGAACTTGGTGAAGCTGGGCAAGTAAGAGAGCAGGCAGCGGGAAGCGAACAAAGAGGAGAGCGATTGGATCAACAAACTAGCGCAAGACACATGTTAGTTACATCCTTCCTCTTCGTTTACATTTCATAAAGAAGAATACAAAAGTAGTTTTCCTTGTTTGTTGCTAAGGCACTGTCACACCTTAGAGTGGGATAGGGGCGTTCTGAGTAGATACTTTTCCCAACAACAAAATGGCGACTCCGCTGGGGATCATGTCTAGTTAGTTTATTTGTGTTTCTATTGTTGTTCATCTCATAAACTCAGGAGTGGCGAATCGAACTGCATTTGCCATTTACAAATGCAAAGTAGAGATCTGCTACTCTAGTCCATTCACTGGGCCTGTTTATGATCTGAACAATTGATCCACAAATGCTCTAATTGCCCTTTGTGATAGCTCTTAGTCCTCCTTTAAATCATCCCTCTGATTGTACCTTACTGATAGCTTTTATCCGGCCAAAAACCATAGATTAAACTGCAAACCGTGACCCAGAACCCAGAGAAAATTCTTGTTTCTGCTTCAGCGCAGGCTCTGTGAAGAGACTCTGCATTTCAACGTAGGTCCCGAGAGGGCTACCTGTGCTGCAATTCAGTTTCTCTGTGTAGTAGGTGTGTTGATCAGCCTAGCCCTGCCTAGCTGAGGTTCTTTGCTCACTTTTTCCAGTTTTGCCTCTGATTTTTGCAGTCTGTTATCAGTGTGTGTACCTATCTGAAAACCCCTTTTCTTTGCCTTAATTCCACCTCAGTTGTATGAAAGAAACTGTATTTGTTTTTGTGTATTTGTTACGTCATTTACAGTTTCCCATTGCAAAAGTAAACTGATCATACTGTCGCCCTTAGATCTAGATCTGTCGTAAGTGTCGTTTTGATCTTAGGAGAAAGTTTATTTGCTGTTGACAGTTGATTGCACTTTTACTTTTGCCTTTTGGTTTGAATTTGTGAATTTCTAGTGTCGAAACGAGTGTTTACTTCAAAATCATAAAGTATCGTAATTGTCTCTACCTTTTTTATTTCGAAAAGAAGCTTGTTTGTGTTTTTCACTTGAAATCGAATTCAAATTTGTACAACAACTTTCTTTTTAGGCATCAATATTAAGAAAGTGAAAAACAAATACATGCACAAGTGCATTTGCATATTGACAGTTTGTATGGCTTGATTTAGGAAAAGTGCATTTACAGTGTGCTCTTTGCTCTTTGAGAAAAGATTGTGTCTTTCTTTTCCCCTTGTAGCTAGGATTTTCATTGTTGAAAAGAGATAAAAGCTTGCTTATCATCTTTAGACTGCATTTAGGAATTACATCTACATCTCGTGATGATCCAAAAAGGCAAACTTCTAAGAAAGATCAACCTAAAATAAATTGAATGAACTTAACAACGCTTTGTAACTTAACGCACAACATAGAGGTCTAGGCTAGAGACGTGTTCCGGCGTCGTAAAGCCTGGTAACTGTTGTCCTCACTGTTGGTTGGGTGATTCCTCCACTGTGAGACGATAACTGCCAGTACGGATTGTGCTCCCACGTACCGTCGAGTATATATTGGGAGACCCCTATAGGCATAAAACCTTTATCCATAGGAAGCCATGTTGACTGCCCTACTGATCGCAATGCACTGAACACAGCATTCGGGAAGATTGACCGCCCGTACCCTAAAAAGTATTCTGCGGTTTTGCGATTGGTTTGGCACTCCCTCTACTTAGACCTCTAGAGCAGTCCCTTTCGTTCCTTTTCAGAGTCCTTTACGGAAAAGGTCCATCTGAGCACTTGTCACTTCAGGCTCATTAAAAATCGAAGGAGACTAGAGTCATCTTTTATTTTTTCTCGACTCTTTAAAACTGAAAAAACAAAGTTGTGTCCAAGCATCTTAAAATTTATTTTAAACGGAATATTCATACCCTTTTCCTACGTTGATCTTAGGTTGAGAAAATGGAGTCTACCAACCAAGGAATTCCCCTTGGTGGAAATCCTAGTCCCTTCTCCTCTTGGGGAGATGTTGGTGCACCCCATATGGCCACATTGTTGCTTCCAGGACTGACAATTGGCTTGCCAGTCTGGCTCTTCTCAACCAATGTCGTTCAGAACACCACTATTCCTAAACAATCGAATCAGCAGTTAGACCAGTCCAGAGTTACCCACCAACCTTCTACTTCCTCTAATTCTTCCTCTCCTCCTTCCTCTTCGCTTGATGGGGCTGGCAGAGCCAAAAGTCAAGTTCCTAAGGAGAAGAAGGAAAAGAAGAAGAAAGAGAAAAAGAAGAAGGAGCCAAAAGCGAATGGGGGTAAACGAGTGTCATCTAACAAAAATCCACACACTGCACCGACCAGGCCTAAATCGCCATGTGTCATTTGCAAGGGAGACCACTTTCACAGAGATTGTCCTTGCATCCCTCGGATACTAAGGGACTGGTCTCCCCATTTTCACAATCCGGTGTCGTCAACCTCTGATGGCCATGTTGAAAGCACACCGTCAACTAGCGAAAGTGAAGCCCTAGGACAAAAAGGGAGAACTAGATCTCCCTGTAAACTGTGCGAAGGCGATCATGCCATCCACCGTTGTCCCTTCTTAGATGAAGCTAAAAGAGTTTTGGATGATCGTCCGGTTTCACCGTTACGACTTCCTCCTGGATATAAAAAACTCTTGCCGAGTCCTTCGTTAGTTGAGAATCCAGCTGGCCCGCTCAAGTGGTCAGCTGAAGCGCCTGTCATTGAAGATGGACCAGCTGAATCCATACTCGACGAAAGTCAAAAGGTCGAGGCGGCAGTTGACCCGGTCTTGCCTTCAGAGGTTTTATCTTCGAATGATACAGTCACTGAGGAGAATAAGGATGACACCGTCCAAATTCTCTTCATCAACACAGACTCTGATGAACACGGGGGCAATCTACCCATTCCTTTACCGCAGGAAGGAAGTTCGTCAGAGCCATACCCAGCCGTCTACTCAGTCCCACCTCCAAGCAACCTAGTTGTATCCTTCGACTGGAATCAACTAGGCAGACCCCGTTTGCCAGCAAGCATACCATTCCGAATGATCGTTCAAATATACAGAATGGTCATGGCTGGCACCATCATAGATGAGGGGGCGTCTGTGAGTATCCTTTCCTCTATTGCTTGGAAAGCGCTTGGTTCGCCATCGCTGTTGCCTGAAATGAGAAATCTGACAGGCTTTGATAAAGGAACCAGTCGACCTTTAGGGATCCTTCCCGATGTACCTATAACATTGAGAGGGAAGACAGTTCGCCTGAACGTCATGGTCGTTCAAGGACCCTTGGATTATAACCTACTCCTTGGACGAGACTATATTTATTGCATGGGAGCCATCGTCTCCTCACTCTTTAGAGTAATGTGTTTTCCGCACGAAGGAAGAGTGGTCAAGCTCGTGGACCAGCTTTCATTTCCCGGATCACGCATAGAAAATAGTCATATACCGTCCCTAAATGGTCTCTTCACGCAAGAAATGTCTCAAGTCCCAGTCCGTCCTCCCGATGAGCGCGAGTAATTCGGAGGGATATGACTGAAACCCAGGGGGCATGCGTCCTGGTCTGCTTCGGCAGGAAAACTTCGGGTATAGAGTAGGTTTCCGCGGGAGAATATGACTAGTCCGTACCCCGTCCGTGATTGGAAGAGGGGTTGTTCTAGAATAAGATTCTCTTGTCAAAGTTATGTGAGTTGACAGACGGAGTCTCTCACCTTTGTTTATCTCGGTAGACATCGCCGAAGAAGTGTTTTGTTTGCACCGCGAATAGAGCAATCTTTGGGTAACCTGTAAGAGGTAGGCCTCTCCTGATAGAACAAATGATTTGTTTGCAAATTGAGGGGTAACCTTGAAATCATATTTTATACCTGGGGGCATGCAAACCTTTTGGAGTGCAAGCGAAGGGTGACTATTTATTTTTTAAATTTTTAGGTCCTCCCTTTAAACCTGTAGGCTAACCCTTTAAACTCGTAGGATTAGTCGTTTCCGAACTTGCATAAAGAAAGGATGCGGGGCAAAGCTTTGTAAGGCGCAAGCTCCATAAAAAATGGCATCTTATATGAGACATTCTTATCATATGACTGGATTTATCGAGCAGTTTTAGCACATAGTTCATGCTCGTTAAAAAATAAACATAAGACCGAGCAAGTGTTTCAATCCGCATTTAAGCTCGTTAAAAAATGAACTATCCTCCGGTAAATAACCACCGTGAATGTAACATTATCAGCCATTAAAGCCTTGGTAGTGTTCGCACCGTCACCTCCACTTTTCTATTGGCCGATCATTCACCTCCATTTGATTGTTTACCCATTTTGAGGAACAGCTGCGAAGAGTGATTTCACTAGCCATCCTTGTGACACTGCCGTGATTGGAAAATTCCAAACCTTACCTGGAATCAGCCGCTACCCATTTCATCACTCGTTCCTCAAAAGACGAGTCTTCTTTAAGCTCTTTTCATCTGACTCGTAAAATATGAAAAGATTGCCGAGTTTTGGCCTTCCATCTCGTTAAAGCGACCAGAAGTGCTATCCCTCCTCTAGATTTTAATCTTTTTGGACCTGAGGGATTATTGCACAAAAAGATCGAGCGTTTGTTTTGTTCGGCTCGTTAAAATTATCGAAAATTCATCCCTTCTGTATTATTTTATACTTTTTCGGACTTAAGGGATCAAATGACGAAAAAGGAATTCCGGAGTTATCTTTACGTACCTTTTCAGACTCCGTAAAAAAGAAAAGGACCGAGTTATCTTTGTCGTTAGACTCGTTAAAAAGATTAATAGCGACAAACTTGTCTTTAGACGAGAACGAGTTTCACTATCGCTAGGCTCGTTAAAACATAGCGATGGGTTTGCCCGAAGGGCAAATTATAGAACAAGCATATATTATCCTCCTCAAGCTTGACAAAAATAAAGAGGTACTGGTCAGCAATGACTGGGGAAAAATTGGGAAGAAACTCAAAGAATCTTTATTGGTAGCAAGTCGCTCTTGAACATGACACTTCCACTCCGTGCCAGAGTCGGGTTGGGTTGTTTCATTCACCGGTCACATCACCATGGTCACGCCATACCATCCACATCTGGGGTAAATGCTACCGATCCATCACATAAGTGTCGCCGACATGTTCAAGAGAAGTCATCCAGAGAAGTCACCCGTGTCCCATCCACTACCATACATTATACTTCATTCTTTCATGACCGCTACCCTGAACCATATATCACCAGATCGTTTTCACTTCCATCAAAATCATTTGCTCCGTTCCGTGTCATTGATGTGGGATTCATTAAGGCCCTCCTTTGACGGATCGCTTCTTGTCGACATCAGCTCATTATCCAAGAGGTTGATCTAGGGACACCCCTTCAGTACTTTGAAGCTTGCATACCTCAATGGCAAGTTTCTCACTTCCGGCGACGGGTATACATCAATGACCTTCGACTGAAAGATTTTGCGTGGTGTTCGACGTCAAGTCCTTTATTCACACCACATGAATTGTACTGCAGTACCTTGAGGGTCATTATCATTATCGGTGATTCCTCTCGCGCTTGTTAACAGTTTACATCATTGACTGGTAATCAAGCGATGTCTTTCCATGTTCGACTTCAAAAAAATTCTCACATGGATCGACTTGTACTTCGAGTGAAGATCGGACGAGATTGAAGACCTCGGATCTAGTCCATCCGGGCTACGATATATATTCAAGAAAAATAAAGACATTGAAATGTACAGCATTGCAGCACAGATAATCATCCTACCAAAAGGGATGATGACTTCACCAGAATCATCAGTCTACCATCAGACGATTGTCTCTCCTATGTACATGAAAATGAATTTATAAAGCTGAGCATGGGAATGCCCGCCTCAGCTAGATCATGAAAACAGTATGAAAATAATGTATTTTATTGTATCTTATTACAGGTCTCCTCCCCAGCATCAGAAGAACTTCGGATCCTCCTAATAAAGCATTTCACCCGATAAACGGCCTCATACTTTAGGGGGCAACTGTTATAGACATTTTTGTGCCTTACATCTATAAGCATGAAATGTCAATAAACCAAGGGATCCTAAGTCGCTAAAGGTGTTGTTCCAGCTCCTAAAGAAACAAGGTCAACAAATTACAGCTTCTCCCAGAAGTTCTCCACCAGAAACTGCTCAAAACTAGTCAAATCAGGATCAATTCAGATGCTCCACTAGCTACCTGCGTTGCAAAGCACCCAAGTACACTAGCTAGGTGCGTTGCAATGCACCTAAATTCACTACCAAGGTGCGCTGAGTGGGAAATGACAAATGGCAGTGACATTCCGCAAGGTGGAAAGACAATGGAAGCTTCCAGAATCTTCCTCCATGACACTTGCCTCACTGAGTTCGACCAAGGATGAGTAAGAGGCTCTCAGCCTCCAAGTGGAAGCAAGAACTGACAGAGAGAAGGACACTAGTCACAGCAGAGGATGACTCATCCTCTTTCTCTACATCTATATATGGATCCCTCATCCCAGAGATCCAGAGGCTGGAATTTTGTACTTTGCAGAGAATTGCTGTTGGTTTTGAGATTGAGATTAGTGCATTGGGTGATTTATGCTTTGTTGGAGGTGAGGAAGGGATTCCTTTGCTGGGAGGTAGATGCTGGATCGGGACTCACTTGGTTGTATCTCCTCTCAGATCTTCTTATTATATCAATAAAACTATTTGAGTTTCTCCTACATGCTTGTGTATCAATGATGTTTTGTTATATTTGCATGTTTAGCTTAAATCTGATCCTAAGCTATTTATGAGTGTAAATATATGTCTTTTGTGTAGTTTTCCTCTTCTGTGATCTTGCAGGAACTTGGTGAAGCTGGGCAAGTAAGAGAGCAGGCAACGGGAAGCGAACAAAGAGGAGAGCGATTGGATCAACAAACTAGCGCAAGACACAGGTTAGTTACATCCTTCCTCTTCGTTTACATTTCATAAAGAAGAATATGAAAGTAGTTTTCCTTGTTTGTTGCTAAGGCACTGTCACACCTTAGAGTGGGATAGGGGCGTTCTGAGTAGATACTTTTCCCAACAACAGGTAGTGAAAAGAGGAAGGTCAAGTTTTAAGTGGCATAAAAATCACACATGGAATGTGATTGACGTTATTTTTACACTGTTAGAAAGGTAATTATGTGTAGAATAAGAAAAAATGGTTCGATGCTATAGTGGAAAAATTTGCCCCCTAAAAAATGTCGTTTGATGCCTCAAAATGCTTCTAGAAGATTTTGAGACCCCAATTTGCCATATTGGGCTCCAATAGTAAAAAGGGTCCTATGAGTTGATTTCTCCACTTTTTCCACTTTAAAAGCATAGATATGGATGAAAAACAATACAATGGTCCAATTTGGATCAAGCTATCTCACTATGTCACTACAACAAAAAAGGTCATTGGTGAGGGTGATGCCTGTGACAGACCTTTAACATCTGTCACCAATGTCCCATATGGTAATGGTCCTTAAAATAGCATTGTTGTAAGTGTATATAGTGATGATCCTTTAAGTTTTTTTACCAAATCCATTTTCAATGACACTTTTGGTGAGGTTCGTTAAAGGCCCATCACTAATTCTCTCTTTGGCGACACTTCTAGTGATGATGTTTTATTGAGCCTCACCAATGCTCTTTTTGGTTACTTTTGGTGACATTCAAAAAAAAATCGTCACCATTTATCATTCCAATGATTTTTTGATGATGTTATGTGTTTGTTACTATAAATTTTGTCAAAAGATAATGATTTATGACGATTATTATGGAGTCTTTTTCATTATGTGTCCAAGGCCATAGTGGTTAGAGTCAATCAATTTGTTAAGAAGTAATTACTGTGTATCATTTACCTTAAGTAATGAGAATAGAGTTTTCTTATGATTCAACACATGATTAATCTCTATTAGGTCTATTATCTAGTAAATTCCCTTTAGATAAATTTCCACTAGTGTGTGTAGGAAATTTATTATTTAATACATAATCAAGCTTTGTCAATTACATTTACGAGAGAGAACTAACACTCCTCAACAATTGTGGCACACCTTAAAAGTCTTTAGCACACAATAACATTTCTTATCACCTCACATATCTTGGAAAATCTTTGTACCTAGAACATCTTGCCATGACTAGGACACCCAAGCACATGTTGGCATGCCCTAGCACAACATAGCACTCTCCTAGCATGTGTTGGAATGCTTTTAGTCCCTAGCATGCCTTGGAACACCTTGGCAAACATTGATGTACATTAGCATGAGTTGGCAGACATTGGCACTTGGCATGTATTGGAACCTATCATTAGTGTGCCTAGCAAGCCCCTTTTGAAAAAGATAAATTCTTGACTTATTAACCCTCTTATGTGTTCATTTACTTTCATTTTAGCTTGGTTCTTCCTTTTTTTGCCTTGACTCTCCTTGGCACATATTGACATACCCTGGCATGTACCCTGCACATCCTAGCATGCCTTAGCACCTAGCATGTCTTGGCATACCTTGGGACTATTTGGCACATGTTAGCACACCCTAGAACTTCTTGACATGCCCTGATATTCCCTATCATTCCTTATGAGTTCTTAGAATACCTTGTCGCTCCCTCATTGGCATGACAACTAGCAATCATTGACACTCCCTAGCACACCCTCATATTCATTCACTTCCAAGAAATTCGATCTAGTGCTCCCTTGTTTTTTCCTAGTACTCCCTAACAATCCTCAACATGCATTAGCACTCTCTATCACACTTTAGCACTCTTCGACATTCCCTGCCACTTCATAGCAGGCATAACACTCCTTGACACATATTGGCACTTGGCAGGTCTTAACATGTCTGGAATGCGTTGAGATGCCTTGGCATGGTTTAATATTAGATTTATTTGAGATCAATTATTGGAAATTTGATGAGAAGAAACAAAGGAATATGTGGCACTAATAATGCACTAAGACTTGGCACTTGGCACCTATTGGCACTTAGTGTTGGTGTGTCTAGCATGCCCCTCTTGGAAAAGGTAAATTGATGACTTATTAATCCTCTTACATGTTCATTTCCTTGTAGTTTAACTTGTTTCTCCCTTTTGTCACCTTGACAATTGTTGGCATGCAATGTCACACCCTTGCACATCTTGGCATTCCTTAGCACTTAGCACATCTTAGCATGTTTGACATGCCTTTGCACTATTTGACACATGTTAGCATTCCCTAGCATGCTTTGACATGCATGCCCTCATAGCTAGCCTTACATGTTTTCACGACTTGGGAACCCAATCAAGTCCTTGGCTATTGTAGTTCATGCGACATTAGCCTCCTTCAACTGCAACGACTTGACCAATTGCACCTACTACAACTAGATTGTACCTTTTTCACCTAAGAACTACCTATAGCTCATCTTAGGCCACTCATGTCGAAGCTCAACTTGTCCCACTTAACTAGTTTCCAAGACAAGGATCACATCTAGCCATGGCCATAGAACAACTAAGCAACATAAATTACATAGGAAATATTTCACATGTATGTTTAGTTCATATAAACAATATAGTATTAACTGAGAGTTTTCAAGAACCACAATATGCACAAGACATGCAAGATATAATTCGACACAAGCCGAGTGCCCAAAAACTTATACACAACAATGTACAATATGAAATTATCTAGAATAGTTTAAAACATGAGCATGTGGCCAAAGTGTGCCACATCTCATATAAAAATAATAGCTAAAGGAAAAACAATGTTGTGCCTAGCACAAAGTCTCCCTTTGTCTAAAAATGCTATGTTGAGCCCCTTATCACAACCATAGGCTTGCCTCCTGTAAATCATATTATGAACTTCTCCTAACACACTTTGTCCTTGGCACACTTGAATTCGTTGACACTCCCTGGCACACACTCTTATTCGTTCCTTTCCATGCATTTTGACCTAGTTCTCCCTTGTGATGCCCCGACACTCCCTAACACTCCTCAGCATGCATTGACATTTTCCAACATGTGTTAGCATGCCTTTTCATTCCTTGGCATGCCCTAACCCTCCCTAACTATCATGCCCTCACAACTACCCTTACTTAATTTGCAACTTGGGAACCCAACCAAGTCCTCGCTTGACTATAAGAGCTTGACCAAGTTACAGTTACCACAACTAGACTATGTTGTTGAATTTTGTAGCTTTGGAGGTACTCCACAAGCCTAGTGAGATGGGTTTGTGTAAGTTTGGTGGCAAAAGGATTTGTGGGAAAAGAACCCAAGCGAAGGGGTTTTTGACCCAAGATGGGGTTTAAAATCTAAAATAAAACTTAAAAGGAAAATTAATATTTCCTAAGGTCTAAGTGGATAAAACCCGTAAGTTCTAGAGGGTTCCTAAGAGGTCTAGGAAAAATATTTAAGGAGGCCTTAGGATTAAGGAAAAAACATCAAGTGAGAAGCACGTGATACGGAGCTCATTTGATCAAGGACTAGTCTAATAGATATGTAGTGATAAAGTAGGTTGAGTTAGAGGGCCGAGTAAGGGTTGCTAAAGGGAGGCCATGATCATCCACCAAGAGCAAGATCATCATGTGAGGGTTCACAAGAATGTTGGATACCTTAATGGGTTCACAAGAATGTTTCATACCTTAATGGATTGACATGAAGATGAGTTGATTTTGGTGGACTGTCCATAGAGTTTTAGATGGAGATTTGAAGCAACGTATAAACAATTAGTCAATGGAATATTAGTTGTTGATTTGTGACCCTAGTTCAATCATCTACAAAAATGTTAAAAGGATGATAAGAGGAGTAGCTTAGATCTGTTCATAGATTGGACAAAAAAAGAATTGGTACACAAGAACAATGATTTTGAGAGGACTCAAATCATTGTTAGGTGGCAGATTTGAATAGCCCTAGATGAGGGAAATATTTTGGGCCCTAGATCAGTAAAAGAATTAACTGTGGTTGGGTAGATTGATGGTAGTCCAAGTATAGTTAGAGGGTTGTTAGGTGATTTTCAAAGAAGAGCCCTAAGTCTTGTACTTGTGAAGGACAACAAGACTGGTAGAAGGGCAGGTGTATAGGGCCTAAGGATGTGCAGACTTTGAAGGACTAAAGTAGCAGTCAAGTGGGCCAACCAACTAGCCCTAGTTCATTGTATTTCAGAGGATTAATTTAGTGAGAATAAGGGTAGCCTCCATAGCCCTAGGCTTGTCATCTTGGAGTTGTAGTATGGAAAAAGTGGGAAGACCAAAGAGTTTTTCACAAATGGAGTTGTGAACAGTTGATTGAAGACCCTAAGTGTTGCATACCTTGAAGGACAAAGGAGGAAACTAGAGGGTGGAGTTTGTTGAGCCGAGTTTAGTAACCTAAAGGAGTTGAGCTCATTGATAGAGGTGGATTGAGGAGTTGCAGAATGGGAGCCAAGAGGACCTACAATATGTGTTCAAGAAACATGGACTGAAATGGTTGTGTGTTGCCACCATCAACAAGTAGGTCAAGTTTTGTCTTGTTCGGGATATATTGGTTGTCAAAGGACTAATACCAAGCCCTAGTTGTATTCCTTGTATTAGTGTGATTGTAAAGGGCCATGATCCCTAGTACAAGGGATCTAAGCTATTGTATTATAGTTTGTAATATAATGAAGAAGGGTTTGAAAAGGGTAAAAATTATCGTGTACACTAGTTGATTCCTTGATGTGCATAGATTTCATTGTGCATTAAAGTAGATGTGTTATGGCACTTGAGTGTGTTTGCATCAAAGATTCTAAGGCCAAACCCATATTCTCATGTGTCATTGAAATTCAACATATTCCTTGTTCACTTAAGAACTACCAATATCCCATCTTAGGATACTCATGTCCAATCTCTACTCATCCCAATTAAAAAGTTACCAAGACAAGGCTCACATCCCATTGTGGTAGTAAAATAATTAAGCAACACAGCTTACATCTTGACATGCCATATCACCTGGCATGTCTTAGAATTCTTTAGCATTATGTGTCATGTGGTAGCATCCCCCACATTCCTTGGCATGCTTTAGCACTCCCTAGCACACACTACCACTCCCTGACATGCCCTAGCACTCTGACATGCCTTAGCACTGTCTCACATATCACCTTGTCACTCCCTCCGTAGCACACCTAAAACTCACTGAAACTCCCTATCACACTCTTATTAGGTCATTTTCATGCATTTTGAACTAGTTCTACCTTTTTTTTTCCATAGCACTCCCTAATACTCCTTGGCATGTATTAACACAACTTGGTAGTTGGCACATCTTGGCATGTCGCACTGGCACTCTAGCATTCCTTAGCACTACCTAACATACCTTGTCACTCCCTCCTTAGGACACTTATAACTCGCTGACACTCCCTATGACACACCCTTATTCATTCATTTCCATGCATTTGAGACTATTTCTCCCTTGTTTTTCCCTGGCACTCCCAAACACTCCCTAACATGCATTGGCACACCCTAGCACCTGACACATATTGGCATGTTTCCTTGGCCTCTAGAATTCCTTAACACTACCTAGCATACCTTGTCACTCCCTCCTTATCACACTCGAAACTCACTGACACTTCCTGTCACAAAGTCTTATTCATTCATTTCCATGCATTAATTTGACCTAGTTCTCCCTTGTGTTTCCCTGGAACTCCCTAACACTTCCTAGCATGTGTTGGCACACCCTAGCACCTGGCACATCTTAGACACATGTTTCCCTAGAACTCTAGCATGCCTTAGCACTTCCTAGCATACCATGTCACTCCCTCCTTAGCACACCTAGAACTTATTGACACTCCATGTCACACACTCTTATTCATTCATTTCCATGCATTTTGACCTAGTTCTCCCTTGAGTTTCCCTGGCACTTACTAACAATCCTTAGCACACATTGGCACACCTTGGAACTTGGTACATCTTGGCATGTTTCCTTAACACTCTAGCATGCCTTTTAACTACCTAGAATACCTTGTCACTCCTTGCTTAACACATTGGAACTCGCTAACACTCCCAATCACACACTCTTATTCATTCATTTCCATGCAATTGAAACTAGTTCTCCCTTGTGTTTCCCTGGAACTCCCTAACACACCCTAGCATGCATTTGCGCCACACCCTAGCACCTTGCACATCTGGGCATCATGCCTTAGAAATTGGCATGTCTTGGCATGCCTAACATGTCTTGGAATTATCTAGCACGTGTTAGCACTTCTTGGCATTCCCTGATAGTACACCATGGCACTTCCTAGTTGTCATGCCCTTATAGATAGCCTTACTTTTTTTGTGACCTGGTAACCTAAACAAGTCATTGAAAAAATAGTGTTATGCCTAACCCAAAGTATCCCTTTTTCTGAAAGTACTTTTTCCAGCCCCTTATCGCAATCATAGGATTTCCTCATGCAAGTATTATTCTAAAATTCTCCTAACATGCTCTTATTGATTCATTTCCATTCCTTTTAACCTAGTTCTCCCTTGTGTTTCCTTGGTGCTCCCTAACACTTCCTAGCACATGTTGGCACAGTACCCTGGTACATCTTGGATGCATGTTGCCCTGGCACTCTAGCATGACTTAGCACTACCTAGCATACCATGTCACTCCCTCCTTAGCACACCTGGAACTCGTTGACATTCCCTGTCATACACTCTTATTCATTCATTTCCATGCATTTTGACCTAGTTCTTCCTTGTGTTTCTTGAGCACTCCCTAACACTCCTTAACACACATTGGCACACCTTGGCACTTGGAACAACTTGGTATGCTTCCCTGGCACTCTTAGCATGCCTTAGCACTTCCTAGCATACCTTGTCACTCCCTCCTTTACACACCTAGAACTCACTAATAGTTCACTTACATGCATCATCTAAGCTAGCCCTTCATTTACATATGGTCTATAGGCATCTTCGATCTACTTGGAGACCCATGAGGTTACTTGTGTTCCCTCACACCCATTGGGAGTACCACATGTTTATTATTTGGAGAACAAGGGGCCAACCCTTGTCCACTAATTTTGGGAGTCCTCTTCATTATTGTGGCACTTATGGACTTCATCAGGCTTTTAGAAGGCCCAATAACATGTATTATTGATCATTTGACCTCTTGAGAGGCTTATTCTTTTGTTTATGGGCTAGTTTGGTGGGCTTGTCACCAAAAGATTAGTTGTTTTGCACATTATTTTATTCTAGAGGCTAATGTAGGCCTAAGTAGCTAAATCAAACTCATTATAAGTGTATAAATATAAGTGATGAGGATCCATTTTAGAATCATCACTTGGATTTGGAACTAGTATCTCTTTAGATAATTTCGCTATCCTTCTTGGAGGATGAATTTTTGGAGCATGGAATGAATTTTGGTGTTTGGGTAATTTTCATAAGTCTTGGAGCTTCTCAAAGGAAATTTTTGGATGGTAGGATATATTCTTGTACATGTAAGTAATGCTATTCTTTCTTGCTAATTTTTCACAAACATTGTTGTTGGGATTTTGCTATATTGGGGCTTATTTGTTGCATCTCTTATGCGAAGTTGTGGAAATTTTGTTTCTAGATAGTTAATTCTTCATGTATGGGCCATGTATAATGAATGATTTTTCCTAGGGCTGTTTCATTACTGAAATTCATCTTGAAAATCCATTTACCTTGCAAAATGAAGTATAAAGTGTTTGAAGCGCTTTTGTTGCTTCCCTAGTGCCTAGCGAAGTTGTCTTTAAGGCCTCCTTGACCTAGAAAATTCAAAGTTCCATAGTCATAATTATACTTGACTCCAATCTCCCCAAAGGATTAAGCACTGGTCCACCTAAAGTTGATCACCTTAAACCTATTTTCCTCCTCCCCTTTCCTCTTCTCTAGGTCTAGTCCTCTAGGTCAGCTAGGGCATCAATTATCTCATTATATATCCATCCAAATAATTATATTTTTGGTCAAAAACTACATTAGTATGTCCTCAATAAGCCCACCAAATTTCATGAGATTCCGACGGTGGTATCTTGATATATTGCAAGCCCTAGATTGAAGGCCAATTCTTGCCCTTAGTTTCCCTTAGGCTAGAAATCTCACTGCAATCCTTGCATTGCCTTTCATTAAAAATTCATTCCTTGATCCCTTTCCCCTCACTAATTAGGTAAATCATATCATTGATTTCTAAATCCTATCCCCTTGATTGAACCTCAGGTCCACTTCATCCTGTGTTAATTCTTCAAAATCACTTGGAACCAAGCTTCCACAAGAATTCTAGGACTTAGGGATCTCTGTTACAAGATACATAATCAAAACCTAACCTTAGAAAATTTCCCCGATCCCTTCCTAGAGAGCCTTCCATATTGTCTTCCAAGACAAGAAAGCCACATATTTGAGCCTCTCTTATGAATAGGCTTCCAGGATCACCCCTCGCCCTCTCATTGGTCCATCCATTTCGTGATCCTTATAATAATGGGTCTCCTCCCATCGGTGAAAATATGTAAAGAGTAGGGAGCCTTAGCCGAGGTGCCAGTGGGTTATCACTCCATTATTGCCCTTAGCATAGTAGTAACCCTTAAAGGATCCCCTTTTAAGACCCCTGCTAGTTTTAGTAGTAACAAGTCCTATTCTAAAATTCTCCTAACACACTCTTATTCATTCATTTCCATGCATTTTGACCTAGTTCTCCCTTGTGTTTCCCTGGTGCTCCCTAACACTTCATAGCACATGTTGGCACACCCTGGCACATCTTGGATGCATGTCACACTGGCACTCTAGCATGACTTAGTGCTTCCTATCATACCTTGTAACTCCCTCCTTAGCACACCTGGAACTCGTTGACACACACTCTTATTCATTTAGTTCCATGCATTTTGACCCAATGCTCTCTTGTGTTTCTCTTTCACTCCCTAACAGTCATTAGCACACATTGACACAACTTAACACTTGGTACATCTTGGTATGCTTCCGTAGCACTCTTAGCATGCCTTATCACTTCCTAGCATACCTTGTCACTTCCTCCTTAGCACACCTAGAACTCACTAACGCTTCATTTCCATGCATTTGAAACTAGTGCTCCCTTATGTTTCCTTGGAACTTGACCCTCACACTCCCTAGCATGTATTCGTGCCACACCCTAACACTCCCTAGCATGTGTTTGTGCCACACCCTAACACTCCCTAGCATGTGTTCATGCCACACCCTAACACCTAGCACATCTTTTCATGCCTTAGCACTTGGCTTGTCTTAGCATGCCTATCATGCCTTGGAAATATATAGCATGTGTTAGTACTTCCTCACATTCCCTGTGTTATAGACATATTTGGGCACTGCAACCCCAATCACATATGTCCATAAACCAAGGGCTTCTAAACCCCTAAAACTATTGTTTCATACCCTAAAGGAACAAGGTCAACTGATTACATCATTTCCCAGAAGTTCTCCCTGAAAAACTACTCAGAACTGGTCAAAACTAGACCATACAGAGTGCTCCATGCTAAGGGTGCGATGCATCTCACCTATTACACATGGGGGGTGCGATGCATACTGAAAATCCCTTCTATAGGGTGCGATGAGTGAGAGCAGACAAATGGTAGAAGCAGTTTGCTAGGTGGAAACTCAAAGAATCTTCTAGAAACTACTCATACGACACTTGCCTCTTTGAATTCGCCCAGGGATGAGTAAGAGATCATGAAATCTCCAAGTGGAACCAAGAACAATTAGTGAAATGACACTAATCAAAATCCCAGAAGATGACTCACTCTCCTGCAAACATCTATATATGGATCCCTCATCCTAGAGATCTAGAGGTTGGAATTTTGTAATTCACAAGGAAATGCTGTTGGTTTCTCTTTGAAGACATTATTGGGTGATCTTGCTTTGTATGAGGTGAAGAGGACTTTCATGCTGGGAGTATGATGCTGGATCAGATAGCTTGGTTGTAATCCTCTCTTCTACTACTTCTATCAATAAAGCTATTTGAGTTTTCCTCCATATGCTTGTATATCTCTGAATCTTGTATTTGTATATGCATTTATATGGTTAATGTACATCTGATCCTACATTATTTATGGTTATAGATCTCTATGCTTTGATGGTATTTTGTTGCTTTGACTCTACAGGTGTTCTTTGAAGCAGGACAAGTGAGAAAGGAGTGGCGAAAGCTCTATCAAGGGAGAGAGGAAACGAGCAAGGAGACTAGCGAAAGATTAAGGTTGGTACTCTCTGCTTCTCTCTCATCTATCTCTCATAAAGGAAGACACAAGTAACTTTAGTTTGTTTGTTTCTAAGATAGCTACTCATCTTAGTGGGACTAGTAGCTCTAAATGGACACTAGTTTTCTCAATAACAAAATGGAAACTCAATTGGGGAGAGAATAGTTTGTTTGTTTTGTTACTATTTTTTACTTTATAAACCACAGACGGAGCCTGAAGTTAAGCCATCTAGCCTTCGAACTGCTTTTGCTATGCAATTGCAAAGTAGATCAATGCTACTTCAGTCAATCTCCAGGTTGGTTTACGAACTGAACACCTTGCTTGTGAACATCCTAAGTGCCCTGGTGGTAGCTCAAATAACCTCATTAGATCAACCCCTATACTTTGTGTTTACTAACAATCATTAGCTCAGCCTAAATCCCTGAACTTAGCTGCAAACTGTGAGTGAAAACCAAGCTCAGTCTCGTCCCTAGACCATCTCACTATCTCTCATTGGCAATCTGGATGCATCGCACCTCACGTGTGTTGCAAGTGAGATGCATCCCTGTTTCCCTGTGTTACAGGTGCGATGATTGAATGAGACTATTTCTGCCTCCAGATTTTGGTTTTTTCTTCATTGTCTTCAGCTTTATTCAGTAGTTTTGTTGTCTATGATCAGTATATCATTGTTGAAACCATCTTCCTTTGCATTATTTCAGCCTCCATCAGAAGGAATTGTGAATGTTTTTTTATGTATTTTTCATCATTTACACTTCTCCTTTGCAAATAGTAGCTTAAACGAACTATTGTCTTTTGATTTGAAAGTGTCGCAGGTGTCGTTTTCAGTCAAGAAAAAGAGTTTCATAAAGCATTCCTCTTTTATATAGTCGATTACACTTTTTCCATTGTATTTGATTTGAATTAATAGTATTTCAAGTGTCGAAAGCAATTTTAAATTCGAAATCGCAAAGTGTCGTCTTAGTCTTCCTTTTGTTTTTTGAAGAGAAAATTGTTAGTACTGTCACTTTGAAAGAAAATAATTCAGATCTATACTTAGTATCCTTTTTTGTCATTCTAACATTAAGGAAACCGAAAAACAATAAATGCATGTGCATTTGCATTTATACTGCATGCTGAAATTGATTTAGGAAAAGTGCATCTAATGTGTGCTCTCTGCTCTATGTTGAAAGAATTTCATTTCTCTTTGCTTAGTAGCTAGGATTTTCATTGCAAAAAGAAAGTAAACGATTGTTTATCATCTTAGATTGCATATTTAGGAATTGTATATCTACATCACACGATGAACCTTAAAGGAAAACTTCTTAAGAAAGATCAACTATAAAATAAACCTCAATGAACATAAAAACACTTTGGAACCTAACGCACAACATTTAGAAGTCTAGGCTAGAGACATATTCTGGTGTTGTAAAGCCTGGTAACTATTGCTTCCATTGTAGGTTGGGTGATTCCTCCTCTTTGAGATGACAAGTGCTAGTACGGACTTGTGCTCCCACGTACCGTTGAGTATATACTGGGAGACCACAATGTGATACATCCTTTATCCTTACGAAGCCGTGTCTACCACCCTATCGATCGCAATGCATTGAACACAACGTTCGGGAAGATTGACTGCCATACCATAAAAAGTATTCTGCAGTTTTGCGATTGGTTTGGTAATCCCTCTGTCTAAATTTCCAGAGTAGTCACTTTCGTTCCTTTTAGACTTCTTAAAATAAAAGTTCCATCTGAGCACTTATCACTTCAGGCTCATTAAAAATCAAAGGCGACTAGAGTCATCTTTAGCTTTTTCTCGACTCTTAAGAATTGAAAAAGCAAGTTGTGTCAAAGTGTCATAAAATTTATTTTAATCAGAATAACATCACTGTTCCCTCGTTGGTCTTAGGTTGGGAAAATGGAGTCTACCAATCAAGGATTTCCCCTTTGGGGAAATCCTAGTCCTTTCTCCTCTTGGGGAGATGTTGGTGCTCCACACATGCCTACATTGTCCCTTCCAGGACTCACAATTGGCCTGCCGGTGTGGATTTTCTCGACCTCTGTTGTTCAAAACACCGCAATTCCTCAACAATCAAATCAGCAACCAGATGATCCCGAAGTTGCTCCCCCACCTTCTACTTCGTTTGTTTCTCCCTCTCCTTCTTCCTCTTCTCTTGGTGAAGCTAGTAACGCTAAAAACCATGTAACTGAGAAGAAGAAGAAAGGGAAGGAGAGGAAGAAGAAGAACCCAACAGAAAATGGGGGCAACCATGCAACGTCTAGTGAAAATCCACACACTGCACCATCCAAACCTAAATCTCCATGTGTCATTTGCAAGGGAGACCATTATCATTGAGATTGTCCTTGCATCCCACGGATCCTGAGGGACTGGTCTCCCCGCTTGCACAATCCGGTGTCTTCAACCTCTGACGATCATGTTGAGAGCACACCATCAACTAGTGAAAATGAAGCCAATGGAAAGAAAGGAAGATCTAAATTTCCTTGTAGACTATGTGAAGGCGTTCATGTCCTCCACTGTTTTCCTTTCCTCGATGAAGCTAAAAGAGTCTTGGATAACCATCCTGCTTCACCCTAGCGACTTCCCCCTGGATATAAGAAACTCTTGGTGAGTCCATCGCTAGTTGAAAATTTGACTGACACACCATTGTTGTCAGTCAAAGCACCTATCATTGAAGATAGACCCTCTGAGTCCACACCGTACCAAAGTCAACAGGTCGAGACGGCAGTCGACCCAATCTTGTCTTCGAAAGGTCCACCTTTAGATGCTACTATCACTAAAGAGAATGAGAACGACACTGTTCAAATTCTTTTCTTAAACACTGAATCTAATGAACATCAGGGCAATATACCCGTTCCTTTATTGCAGGAAGGAAGTTCGTCAGAGATTTATCCAGCCGTTTATTTGGTCCCTCCTCCAAGAAATCTAGTCGTTTCCTTCGATTGGAATCTACTAGGGAGACCCCACCTACCATCTAATGTACCATTCCGAATCATAGTACAAGCTTACAGAATGATCATGATTGGTACTATCATAGATGAAGGGGATTTTGTGAGTATCATTTCCTTAATTGCTTGGAAAGCGCTTGGTTTGCCATCCCTTTTGCTTGAGATTCAAAATCTGACAGGCTTCAACAAAGGAACCAGTTGGCCGTTAGGGATCCTTCCAAATTTGCTTATAACTTTGAGAAGGAAAACCATTCATCTAAACGTTATGGTAGTCTAAGGACCCCTAGATTACAATATACTCCTTGGGCATGACTACATTCATAGCATGGGAGCTATTGTTTCCTCATTCTTTCAAGTGATGTGTTTTCTGTATGAAGGCAGAATGGTCATGCTCATAGACCAACTCTCTTTCCCTGGTTCAAACACAACTATTAGTCAAATTCCATCCCTAACTAGTCTTTTCACGCAAGGAATGTCTCTTCAATCCCTTGTCCATCCACCTGATGAGCGTGAGTGATTCGGTGATTGTGACTGAAATCCAGGAGGCATGCGCTCTGGTTTGCTTCGGCAGAAAAACCCTAGATATAAGGTAGGTTTCCGCGTAGGAATATGACTAGTCTGACAATCCTGTCCGTTTAGGATAATGGATTAGTCTAGAAAAGGATTCCTCCATCAAAGGTTAGGTGATTGGAACTGGAATCACCTTTTTCCATTTCGATGGACAATGCCAAAGAAGTGTTTTGTCTGCCACACGGATGAAACAATCTTGCTAATTCAAGAACTTCCGTATGGTAACCTAGAAGCTTTATTTCGTTATACCTGGGGGCATGAAAACCTTTTTGCATGCAAGTGAAAAGTAACCATTTATTTTCTTAGTTTGTAGGATCTTAACCCTTTAAACTCGTAGGTTGGTCATTCCTAACTTGCATAACAAAAGGCTCCGGAGCAAAGTTTCAATGGGGCAAGCTCTCTAAAAAATGAACTGTCTAATGAGACACATCCTTATTATATGGCTAGCATGAACAGTTTTACGCGAAGTTCAAGCTCGTTAAAAAATAAACCTAGCAATGAGAAAATGTTCCCCCAGAGTTCAAGCTCATTAAAAAATGAACCCACCTTCGGTAAATAACCATTGCGATCGCATAATTATCAACTTTTGAACCTTGGTTGTGTTCTTACCATCACCTCCACTCTTTTTTAGCCGATCATACACCTCCATTTGATTGTTTACCCTTTTGAGGAACAACTGCGATGAGTGATTCTATTAGCCACCTTCTTTACACTGCCATGATTGAAAAGTTCCAAACCTTACCTGGAACCAGTTGCTATCCAAAAACATCACTCGTTCCTCAAAAAACGAGTCTCCTTTAAGCTCTTTTCATCTGACTCGTAAAATATGAAAATATTGCCGAGCAATTGGCCTCTCCAGCTCGTTAAAGTGATTGGAAGTGCCATCCCTCCTCTAGATTTTAATCTTTTTGGACCTGAGGGATCATTACACAAAAAGATCAAGTGTTTGTCTTGTTCGGCTCATTAAAACTATCGAAAATTCATCCCTTTCGTATTATTTTATACTTTTTCAAACTTAAGGGATTATATTACGAAAAAGGACTACTGGAGTTTCCTTTACGTCTCTTTTTAGACTCTCTAAAATTGAAAAGGACCGAGTTATATTTTTCATTAAACTCATTAAAACAATAGCGACAAACTTGTCCATGCAGACGAGAGTGAGTTTCACTGTCGCTAAGCTTGTTAAAACATTGCGATAGGTTTGCCCGGAGGGCAAATTATAGAACAAGCATATGTTATCTTCCTCAGGCTTAACAAAAATAAAGAGGTACTGGTCAGCAATCACTAAGAGAAAGGGGAAGAAAACTTGAATAACTTCATTGGTAGCAGGTCGCTCTTGAACATGACACTTTCAGTCCATCACCATGATTGAGCCGAGTTGGGTTATTCCATTCACTGGTCATATCACCATTGATCCTCCGTACCATCCATTTTGGGGTTAACGCTACCAATCCATTTCAGTGTCACTGATATGTTCAAGAGAAGTCGCTCAGAGAATTCACGAACCCAGCTAACGCCTCAAATGCTGCCATACCTTCACTCTCCATTTTTCATGACCACCACCCTGAACCTTGTATCATCAGATCATTTTCACCTCCACAAAATCATTTGCTCCATTCCGTGTCGTAGATGTGGGATTCATTAAGGCCCTCCTACGACAGGTCACTTCTTGTCCACATTAGCTCATTATTCAAGAAGTTGACTTAGGAACATCCCTTTCAGTACTTTGAAGCTTGCATGCCTCAATGGCATGTTTCTCACTTCCGGCGATAGGTTTACATCAATGGCCTTCGACCGAAAGATTTTGCGTGGTGTTCGACATCAACTCATGTATTCACACCACGTGAATTATACTGCAGTACCTTGAGGGTCATTATCATTATCGGTGATTCCTCTCACGCCTGTTAACAGCTTACATCATTGGCTGGTAATCAGGCGATGTCTTTCCATGTTCAACATCAAAACATCTTTTCACATGGATCGACTTGTACTTTGGGCGAAGATTGAACGAGTTTGAAGACCCCGGATCTAGTTTCATCCATCTGGGCTGTGATATATTCAGGAAAATAAAGACATCAAATGTACATCACAGCTACACAGATAATCATCTAAACTAAGGGATGATGGCTCTACCAGAATCATCAGTCTGCCACACAGACGATTGTCTGTCTTATGTACATGAAAATGAATTTATAAAGCTAAGCATGGGAATGCCCACCTCAGCTAGATCATGAAAATATTATGAAGATAATGTATTGTATTATATCTTATTATAGGTCACCTTCCAGTTCGAAAAACCTCGGATCCTCATTATAAAGGATTTCACCCGACGTCAAAAGATTTACGACCTCATGCTTTAGGGGGCAACTGTTATAGACATATTTGGGCACTGCAACCCCAATCACATATGTTCATAAACCAAGGGCTTCTAAACCCCTAAAAGTGTTGTTTCATACCCTAAAGGAACAAGGTCAGCTGATTACATCATTTCCCAGAAGTTCTTCCTGAAAAACTACTCAAAACTAGTCAAAACTGGACCATACAGACTGCTCCATGCTAAGGGTGTGATGCATCTCACCTATTACACACGGGAGTGCGATGCATACTGAAAATCCCTTCTGTAGGGTGCGATGAGCGAGAGCAGACAAATGGCAGAAGCAGTTTGCTAGGTGGAAACTCAAAGAATCTTCTAAAAACTGCTCATACTACACTTGCCTCTCTGAATTCGCCCAGGGATCAGTAAGAGATCATGAAATCTCCAAGTGGAACCAAGAACTATCAGTGAAATAACACTAATCAAAATCCCAGAAGCTGACTCACTCTCCTACAAACATCTATATATGGATCCCTCATCCTAGAGATCTAGAGGCTGGAATTTTGTAATTTGCAAGGAAGTGTTGTTGGCTTCTCTTTGAAGACAGTGTTGGGTGATTTTGCTTTTTATGAGGTGAAGAGGGCTTTCATGTTGGGAGGATGATGCTGGATTAGATAGCTTGGTTGTAATCTTCTCTTCTACTACTTCTATCAATAAATCTATTTGAGTTTTCCTCCATATGCTTGTATATCTATGAATCTTGTATTTGTATATGCATTTATATGGTTAATGTACATCTGATCCTAAATTGTTTATGGTTATAGATCTCTATGCTTTGATGGTATTTTGCTTCTTTGACTCTATAGGTGTTCTTTGAAGCAAGACAAGTGAGAAAGGAGTGGTGAAAGCTCTATCAAGGGAGAGAGGAAATGAGCAAGGAGACCAGCGAAAGACTAAGGTTGGTACTCTTTGCTTCTCTCTCATCTATCTCTCATAAAGGAAGACACAAGTAACTTTAGTTTATTTGTTTCTAAGATAGCTACCCGTCTTAGTGGGACTAGCAACTCTGAATGGACACTAGTTTTCCCGATAACACCCTGGCACACCTTGGTACTCTCTAACTGTCATGCCCTCATAGATAGGCTTACTTTTTTTGCGACTTGGGAAACCAACCAAGCCATTGACAAAACAATGTTACGCACAACCCAAATCCTCGCTTTGTCTAAAACGTATTTATCTAGTCCCTTATTGTAAACATAATCTTGCATCTTACAGGTCCTATTATGACCTTCTCCTAACACACTTTATCCTTGAGACACCTAGAATTCGTTGACACTCCTTGGCACACACTCTTATTTGTTCATTTCCATGCATTTTGACCTATCTCTCCCTTGTGATATTTTAGCACTCCCTAACACTCCTTGACATGCATTGACACTATATGGCATGTGTTAGCACACCTTTTCATTCCTTTTCACTCCTTAGCTATCATGATGTCACAACTAACCTTAGTTTTTTACCAAGTCTTGCCTCAACTACAACGACTTGACTAAGTTACAATTACTACAACTAGATTGTGTCATGTTCACCTAAGAACTGACTATAACTCATCTTAGGCTAATCATGTTCGATTTCAACTTATCCCACTAAACAAGTTATAAGTTACCAAGTCAAGGCTTATGTCAAACTGCAGTAATAAAACAACTAAGAAACATAGTTTACATCTTGACATGTCATAGCACCTGGCACATCTAACAATCCCTTGGCACTATGTGGCATGTGTTATCAGTAGCACCCCTGCATTCCTTGGCATGCTTTGGCACTCCCTCTCACACACTACCACTCCTTGACATGCCCTAGCACTCTAACATGTCTTGTCACTTTCTAGTATGTAACCTTGTCACTCCCTCCTAACACCCTCGAAACTCACTAACACTCCCTATCACACACTATTATTCGTTCATTTCCATGCATTTTGAACTAGTTTTCCCTTTTGTTTCTGTTTAGTCAATTTAGTATCCTAAATTGCTTTTCATAAATTATCAACCGAGGCTCATAAGCTAATGAAGTGTAGTGCACTGTATGTGCTATTTAACCCTTCTTACTTCATTGTTTTGTATTTTATATTGTTTTTGGGGTTTCTGTTCTTTGATCCCTAATGATGTACAACTTGAAATATGAGAAACCGAATTTAAATTTCTTAAAGGTGAACCAAGAGCTCAAAATCTAAGTTAAAAGAAGGAAAAAAACAGAGCATCTATTTGATTTTGTCATTGATCCTAAGTCAAGAATTAAAAGGTGAAATTTGTAAGGCCAATCAAAATAATTATAGAGAATGAAACTGACTAAAGCACTTTTAGTTGTCCAAGCCTTCAATTTTGAAAGATAACTTTCTTGAGATGGCATACAAACAACTTACTGTACTTTATAGTCCAAAGAACTAAATCAAATATGTAGAGAGTAACTAATTGATTTCAATCCTCATGTGAAATGAATGTTTAACCATTTAGTTTAGGATGGATATCAGCTTGAAATGGTGACCAAAAACATTTATTCACACAGTGCATTGGCAATCTGAACTAGGAAATAAATAAAAGAGGAAACAAACAGTAAGTAAACTAATCAACAATGCATCCTTATTACTTTTCAACCTTACCCTGTTTAAAAACAAAGTTGTTTCCTTTATGAAATAGATTGAAGAAACAAGACTGCACCATCGAATTCTAACATTATGCTATTGATCAGAACTAAAAGAAAACAAACTACAGGGAATCAACCTAAACTACAAATACTGCTAAAAGTAAATAATGAAACTAAATTGAACAGTAAACAAAATAAAAAGAAAAACCTCCTTCAGTGCAGGGGCCCTCTGCAACTGACTGAGTTGAGCTACTAATTAGCTGAAGATATTCTTTCAAATGATCACTTTGTCAAACAAGGCTTCATATTATTAATAGGAAAACAAGTTCTGAAATTACAGAGCTGTAAGTTTGAGCTTAATACATCCAAAAATTCGAACTTTTTCTTGGTTTTGTACAACTGATATTTAAAGAAACATTCTTAACTATCTTTTGAGAGAATTTAGCTACAAGTGGTCTACATGTTTACAACAGTTCTACGTAAGTGGTTGATCAGCTACAGGTGACTTTAAGTCAGCAAGATGGTTGCATGAAACCATTATCACTGGTGGTTGGCTTGAGTTATTGCTGCAACAAAACTGTCGGTTTTTATTAATTAACCATGAAGAGTGGACAAAGAGTCCTATTTCTCTTGGGTTTATTTGTTTGACTCCTCCTTTGATTGTGGTCTTGAGCTGGCTTTTTTGTCGATCTGGGCTAGGTGACTAGGATAGGATCCATGTCGAGACGATTCCAGAGATTCCCAGGTGGCCGGTTTCTTCGTTTGACACCTATACCCTGTTCAACCATGGAAGTAGCTACGGAACACACAGTTAGCTGCAGAATAGGCTGCATTCCATAGCTAATTTGCAAAAACTTATTTCAAATGGGAAAAAAACAAAATTATACCTTGTCAATCATTTAATGTCTTCCTTGAGACAAAATCTATCATTTATTAGTGATGGGGATTTGTCTTTTATGGAAAACAAGAGAAAGAAGTGAGAAAAGTTGTCAAAGAGAGAGTAATTCTGAGGTCCAGCGTACCCCCACTGCAAAATCATTGCATGTCCCCATGAAATTTTTCCAAAACTGTGGACTCTTCTTTCCTATTGCATCTACTCAGATACCTATGCTAGTACATCTAAGTTTCTTCTCTTTCTCCTCTTTGAAGTGACTGCCATCCTGGGTTTCTTCATGAGAAGTTTGTATTTAAGGTTGATGATTGTTTTGTTCAAGTTTCTATTCTTCCTCTTCAACTTCCTATTCTTCTTGTACCATAGCCCTAGGTGCAGTATTGTATTATCATGAATGGCTTTATCCAATTTTCTTTGTTCCTTCAGGGTTTCATTTTCTTTCTTGATATGCCTGTTCAATATCTCTAACTCATAGATTTCCTGTTTGAGAGAGTCAGTCAGAGGTTCTTGTGGATTGACAGGTTGTTCTAGATTGGCTGAGGATCCTAGATCCATTGAGGGACTTTTCTTTTCTATTGATTCTATGTAATCATAAATTTGTTGCTGCACTAGGTCTATGCCTGGGGATCCTCTGTTGGGGCTGCCTTCAAAATACTATTTAGGAGATTTTTGAGGACTGTATGTAAATGGAACATTTTCAGGAGATGGTACTGGGGTTTCTTCTTCTAGATTTATGAACTCTGTTCCCTTTGATGATACCTTCTTTACCATACCTCAGAGTCTAGAGCTCCTTCTAAGTTGTAGGGGGTTTATGTTCTCCTCCTTTGTACCCTTTTTCTCCTTTCCTATCTTTTCCTTCCTCTTGATTTGTTTCCTAATCTCTGTCAATTTTTCAGAGATTAGTTGTTCATCATCTTGTTGTAATGAAGATTCAGGTTTGTTCTCAGTAATTCCACCAGCTTTCTTTTTTATCTTTCCTTTTTGCTTGATCTGCTCCCTGATCTCTATCTCAGAGACTGGCTCTTCATCATTTTTTTGTGTGGAGGACTCAGGTTTTCTTTGAATGGTCATACTAGTCTTTTTCCTCTTACTCCTTCTAACATTACCCTCTTTAGGTGATTTTGGTGTCTCTTGGAAATAGTTTCTTATCAAGAAGCTTTCCCAAGTATCTCCTATTCTTTTTATATGATACTCAACTAGTATTTTTACCAACCCATGATGGTACATAGTTGTGTCTATGAATTTTATTTTCTTTTGTACATTTGAAGCCATCCTCCTTAGACTATTTAGAAGGAATAAAGGGAGGTTGATGTTTCCATTTTCTAGAAAGTTCATCAATAAACATATATGATAAACATACATGCATCTGAATCTTCCCTCATAGGTAATAATTTTTTGTAATATCAAAAGCATGCTTCTCCATTTATTTTTAAGTGCTGAAATATGATTTCCTTTTCTAAACACAGTGACATCCATACCTGGGTTCCTGAGGATTACCCTCCATGATTCATTGTGAAATTCTTTGTTTTTGAACCATCTCTCACCAAGTCTTGGCAATTCTATAGCCTTTGCTATGTAAGATTCTGTTACTGCAAACTTAATGTCTCCAATCTCTACTTCTGTACCATCAAATGATCTAGCAAAATATTTTGTGATCTCCTTGTCATATCCATCAAATTTTTCAATGAAATTGAGCCATCTAGTCTTCTGCAGCATCTCCTTGAGTTGTGGGCACCCTTCCATAAACATTGCCCCTACGGGCTCTGCCTTGACAATGAGTCCCATGGTCTCTATTTCATAGAATTTTCTAACCTTCAAAATTACTCTCCTGGTTTATGAAATGGACTGACTTGTTGTGCTAAACAACAACCCCCCATTTCTTATAAAATCCTTACATAAATTTTAAATACGAAATGGGTCTCTTTAAATCAACTTAGGTAAGATTTGTGTGTTAATAAATAAAATTGGTATCAACCCATCGTAAGATAAAACCCTTATGAAAAGGTTTAAGATAAATAATTATTATAAAAGCCTTTTGAATGAAAATAAAGCGTGAATTTTAAAAATATTATAAAACCCTTTGTTATTGCGATAAAGTGATCGGAAGATCGCATATCGCAATAACAAAGGAAACATATGCGAAAGTCACAAAGTCCCTTATCCATTCTCTCGCATCGCAATCGGGAATCGGAGAAGCCAAACGCCAAGTACAATATATTCAAGACCCTTAAATCTTCTGATGTGATAAAGCATATTGCAATCGACAAATTGGCGATGACAAAAACAAGCCAATACATAAACAAGGAATGTTCTAAATCTCTGATGCGATAAAGCATATCGCAATTAGAAAATCGATGATGACAACAAAAAGCCAATATATAAACAAGGAATGTTCTAAATCTCTGATGCGATAAAGCATATCGCAATCGGCAATCAACGAAATAACAGTGACTAAACAAGCAAGCTCTAGCCCATCCCCAATTGCGATGTATTAATTAGGCACACATCTCGAAACTGTATTTAAAATGGCTTTCATGCATTATATCACCTTTTCGGCAATCAGAGATATTTAAAGCAAGTATTAAGGCCTGCACCTTGACATTCCCGATCACCGATTAGCGATTTATCATTGATCATCCATAAAAGAAATCATAGGCACACTTGAATTAATCATTCAGCATATAAACGACATGATGGGCATTTAAAACAGTCTTTACCACGATTGACAGGTTAAGCGGCTATTCAATGAAGCAGTTAAGGATAGATCTTTTCGTTAGATTTCATCCGCGGCAAACTTTAACTATATTCCATTATCACCTATCAATCGACGTAGTTCTTTTTCATTATCATATTGGTCTATAGCAGCATTTCTCTGTATCACGGTTTTTAATCGCTTGTGCAGAATTCCACTGAGACTAGAAATCTCAAGAAAATGGGAAAGAAATCCAAGAAGTCTGCAACAGCAGCTCCTCCAGCAAAAGATCCAGGACCAAGTAAAAAGGGATTGATATCAGACACAACGTGTCTTGGACTGGGAAATACAAGCTGGGAGAGTATCTATAATTTGATTGAAGTTGAAGAACCTGAGGAGTTATCCAAAGAAGCCACGATTGACTTAACTAATACGTCTGAAGGAACTCTCAAAGAGTTGGCATGCTCCTTTCTTCATAGAATAGCAGAACGAGCTAAAGTCCTCCCATATACTAATGTCATGAGATGGGTGGTGGAGAAAATTCCAGTTACAAATAGAACCTTTTGCACAACTGACGGGAGGATATTCGGCTCGTTTTAGCTCAATGATCTAAGGAAAATGTATCACTTTCTTGAGCCTGAGAAGTGGTACAAAAAAGCATTCTTAGAAGCTTTTGTGAAGGAAAACGAGTCAGAATCAGCCCCGATTAAGCAGTGGAGACACTTCCCTGAGAAGCACAAGCATGAATCATCAGGTAAGTACTCCGTAGACTCATTGGCTTCTCCTTATTGTTACGCTGAAGCTATGATGTGTAGAATGTGGGGAATACATGACTCCACTAAGTTTACTATAGAAATGGTCCCTCTAATGGAGGTTGCAATCAATGGCTATGTGATGGATTTGGCTAATATTTTATCCGATAAACTTGCCACAACAATCCTAGAGTACAGGGAAAATGTATATCATACTACTAGGACCATTCCCCCATTCTACTATAGTGAATTCATTATGGACATTATTTTTTTTAATTCTGAATTTCCATTGCTCGGTTGGAGATGGACCCCCATAGACCTCAAACCAATACATATCTATCATGACCAGTTATGGAAGGCCAATTACAAAAATCACCTGTATAAAATCTGCAACAGTTTTATTGTACCTATTTATTATTCTATTTTTGATAAGCCTGCTCCCCGGATATCTCTAGAAGTAGAAACAGATTTGACAGTAGCGAGCAGTTGGCTCGGGGAAGAAAAATTCACTTATATAAGGCTTTTTGGTAGCAATACAAAACTCCATGTCCTTCCCCTGTATGTGCCTGATAAACTGTTAGCTCAGGAATTGCATTATCAGATAACAGTAGATGGGACATCCAAAACCCTTAAAAATTCCAAGAAACAGATATGGCCTACATTTCCATTACGGTGTGACATTTTCACTCTCCATGATTATAAGCACGCAAAGAAAGAGACGGAGAAATTGCAAACACTAAAGCTTGCTACAATTCCTAACAGACAATATGATCCCAAGAAGGTGGCCTATAATGTTCTTGACTAAGTTGAACTTGCCAAATTCAACCATGAAGATGATATCTTCAATGATCTATTTGCCTCATCGGAATCACTATTCCAGGTTAAATCATTAGCTAAACTCAAATATCAAGATGAAAGTCTGGAAGTGTTTAATAGGCTTAGAGAGCAGAGGTTGCAAACTTTGCCTCTAGACCTCTTAGTCACAGCTCCTATAGGTCAGTCATCTGGACAGACTGAACAAATAGTCACCGGTATGCCTTCTGATATTGAAAAGGTCTCCGAAAAGGAAAAGGAACAAGAACAGAAATAGGAATAGGGACAGGGAAAAGATAGTCAATTCACATATATAGATACTCAGATTGATCCCAAGCTTCTTAAAGAATGGCAGCAGTTTGATTCCATTATAAACAATACTGAGAATATACAGGAGTTTAGTACACCCGAAGTGACAACTGGTCACAAGACAGCAACTAAAATGGTTCCAACTGAAGAAACCAGTGGCCCACCAATCACTCAAAAGGATATGGAGATAATTTCAGAGAATCCATCCAATGAAATCATCCTACATGTAGAATAAATACCACCTTTAGATGTCATCTACAGTCCCAAGCATAGGGCTATAGTAAAAAGACAAAGGAAAAAGAGAAAGCTTGATCAACCTTCTCTTTTACCTGCATAAATGGAAATGGCTAATGTGGTATGGAAAGAGGAAGTTAGCCCTTCCGAAGCCCTCACGAAACTCTCTCAATATGCTGAGGCATACTCGGCAACTACTATGGATAAAGCATCGGAAGTCAGTAATCTACTCAAAAAAAAAGATCAAACAATCCTTTCACTTGAGGCACAAGTATCCGGCAGACAACAAAAGATAGAGCAGTTAGAGCAGCAATTAGCAGCGCAACAATAATTAAACAACCAGCTAAATGAGCAATTGCTCAAGGAAAAGTAGAGGATAGACCAAAGTGCAGCTCACAAGAAAAAAGAATTATCTTTGGTATTGGCCAAGCTGAAGACAATGAATAAACAACTAAGAAAAACGAAAGATGAGCATATTTCTCAACTCTCACAACAAATAGAAAAGTTCAAAGGCTTTCCTCAAACAGCAGAATTCAAATCCGAAGCGGTCCAGATCAATAAAGCATTGATTAATCAATTAAATTCACTATGTCATAATATTTCTTTTGTTGAGCCCATCTGTGAGATTTCTTCATCAATGGTTGATAAATCAGTTGAAGCAAGAAAGAATTTGGAGCAGGCTGATGAGACATTAACAAACTTTCTTGCATGGCAAGAAACCAAGGAGGGACAAGCCGCAAATCTGCCTCAAATTCTGGAATCGCATAAGGAAATTCTTTTCCTAGAATGGCAGTCTCAATTGATGAAATCAGAGCGGGCAACTTCAAGATGTAGATCAACAATTGGTAATTTGATTGAGTTAATCAATGATACACTTTATCTGTCTAATTTTATTTCAGAATGTACTCCAGGTAAATTACCATCAGCTAAAGCATTGGAACAGAAGTGCAAACAGGAATTAGCAAAGAAGGAGAGATTAATTGCAAGCATCCAAAGTTTAACTTGGGACACCTTTTGGTTCTTCTTGGTTAAGCCCCATAGTCAAAAAACAACAATAAAATGTTTAACCGATGCAATCGGTTACATGATTCCAGAAATTCATGATGCTACGTATTCAGCCCAACTGCATTCGCGCATGAGTCACCCTTTAGAATTGCAACCAATTCTTGCTATATGCCGCTCAAGCAAAAGGATAATCAGCCGAAACAGTGAATCATTCTACCGACTGCAAGCATGTCTATTTCAAGAAGATTTTCATGATTTGGTTATACCACCTCATAACATTTTTATTTCATAGTTAGTTAGTTAGTAAGTATTTATAGACCCTTTCATGTATTTAGAAAGGGTCTTCAATTTTTGTATCAAAACTTGGATCAGTAGTTGCACTATTGTGCTTCCGATATATATTTTTTTATGAAGATTGGGCCTATATTATGAATTTTAATGAAGAATGCTTTGACAAGATATGCACTATTGCGTTTTGTGAGAGTATTTCTAAATTGAAAGACGAGATCTGAATGTGATTGATATCAGAGAAGATTCAAATTAGATATGGTACTATTATCTATGTCTTTGTTCCATTCTTTTATATGAATCAACATTTATTCAATTATTGCTATCATTAGATATATGTATGTGTTTTAACAGCAGTCCTTTTACTTATCACTATTGAATGTTTAAGGAATGTTATTCTTTCAATCATATTTATGTCAATGATATATGAGAAAAAGTGTAATAATGTTTTAATTATTACTTTGTTCAACTACTTGAACAAAGTAATTATCATATGATGGAATGTATTTATTTATAAGTGGAGTCATCTATATGCCTATTTGTGGATAAAGATTATCAAAAGTTACACTAAAGTGGAAATTTCCCGGGATAGATTAGTTGTTTATAATTCTGCATTCTAGAATAAATCATTCATCATTATCATTAGATAATAGAAGATCAATCACTTATCCATCATATTTCCAAACCATTGGGAAACTGGTCCCATTATATCCAGTCAGAGCCACCACAGCAAATGGAAAAGGAGTTGCCTTTAAGGTCCAAACCTGGTGGTTTTCCTCGATGTCGATGCAACGATTTTTGAGGCATCAACATTTTTGATGCTAGAAGGAGGGCATGAGCTGTGAATGGCGAGAAAATCTAAACCTACAACCCATTCTGAGAGTAAATCTCCCTCCACCTCACCTCCAACTTCTCCTTTGCATGCTGGAACTCCAGTCTTCAAACGAGAAGAAGAAGAAACAACTACCACTGCTCAACCTCAACATATCTCAGACAAATTAAGTACTGAATCCCTTGAAGTACAGTCTCTCATCCATAAACTTCAAGGCTTCTCAATATGACCACAGAAATCTGAGGTATCTCAAGGCAGTGTGACTTCGCAATTTGTTCCATCTCACCCCCGCACCAGAATTTAGAGTGAAAAGCTTGGTGTTGAACCTACTGAGTTACCTTTGCCCAAAAGGAAAAGGGCAATGAAAACAACTGAAGGATCTGATAGTGAAACAATCTCATCATCATCTTCGATTTCACCTTCTTCATTGCAAAGTCAACCATCCACTCCTCCATTACAAATTGTTGTTCAATAGGGAATAGGAACTTCAACATCGGCTTCACAACTCTCTGGAATCTCAATATTTTCCCTTTCCCAACCATCTGGAACTTCATCGGCATTATCATCTACCATCTCCACAATGGCACAAAATCCATGGAGCAGCCCTGGTGCAGTCACTATGCCTGCACCTTTGCATCCATTGCCAACACACCCTGAAAAATGGTTGCCAAAATTCAATCAAGATGCAGGAATACCAACAGAAGAACATATCAACAATTTTATGTTATCAATCAATCTAAAGGGAGTTACAGAGGAAGATGTCGTCATTAGGCTTTTCCCTTATACCCTGCAAGGATCAGCTGGGTCTTGGCACTTTTCTTTACCATCAGGATCCATTACCAGTTGAAATATTTTTGAAGAACAATTATTGACTAAATATGGTGATGACAGATCTGTGGCAACATTAATCAATGATCTTTCAAATCTTAGGACATAGTCCAAAGAACCTATAAAAGAATTCAATTCTAGGTTTAATAAACTCTTGAATAAGATCCCAACTACCTCTAAACCTAGTGAACAAGTTAGAAGTGAATGGTATATAACAACTTTACCTTAAAACATAGCTATCTTTGTAGATAGAGCTGTAAAACCTACTCTAGCAGAAAACATGAAAGAGGCAATTGTTGTGGAAAAACGTATTACAGCTTTAGAAAAGAAAGTTTCTCTTAAAGATAAGAAATCTAAAAAGGTCTCTTTCAAAGATGATTCAAAGAAGAAAATGGCTAAAGATCCATATGATATGGAGGGTCTTCAAAAAGTTCTCAAAACTATGTCAAATGAAATGGTAGAAATCAAAAACCAGGTAGCTGAAACTTCAATAAAAAGGCCATTTAGGAACTTTAATAAACCTGAATCAAATCCACCAAATGCTATATCCAATGTAGACTCGGATCAGGAAGAAGATGAAGAAGAAGAGACTGTATTATCATCTGAAGTAACTGCTGAATGTCATGGAATATGGGATTTCATTTTACCTAATTCCAATACAGAAAATGAACAGGAAGCTTTCCGAGTTACTACCAGGAGTAAAATTACTTATGAACCTGTTCAAATGAATCAAAAGAAAAGAAACACGGGTACTCCTTCAAAAGATAAAACTCCTACGAAGAAATATCCAACTCCACCTTCTCAAAACCAACCATCAGTTTCAAATCCACCTACAACAATTAAAACATTAGTGGTTACAGACTCTATGGACTACAACATTATTGAAGACATGAAGAAAACAAAAGAAAATATTACAATGTTTGAACTCAGTAAACTCAAACACCAACAAAAGTTGCTGCTTAAGGAGTTAGATGTGGTACCATCTTCTCCTCTTCCTAATGTTGTACTATCCAAAGCCGCCAATGAATTAGGTAAACCACCTCCTAGTAGAGTAGAAGCTACTAATGTTGTTTTAATTGGAGATAGATCAAATTCCCATACTCCTCCTTTTCTCTTAACTATGAAATCTATAATATAAATATACACAACTATTTGATTGAATCAGGGGCCTCTTCGAATATAATGCCAGCTTCAGTTTGTTCCAAACTGAACATAGAACCCCAAAAGTCTACAATTCATATCGTTTAGTTGGATAGAACTAAGGTCCAGGTTTTAGGAGAAATCAATTTAGTTACTATCAGGTTATTAGCTGATCCACGAGTGGTTCAGAGAATTGATATTCTAATCGCTGATATACCTGAATTCTATGGTTTGATTTTGAGTAGAGACTAGTTTGAGAAACTTCATGGTTATATTTCCACTGATTGGTCTCATATGTGGTTACCTTATAAGGGGAATCCAAATCAAATAAAGATCGATCGAGAGAAACATATGACTCATACTGTAACTGAGTTCGAACAAGAAAATCAACCAATAGAATTCAATAATAACATTTTGGGGAATTACTCATCTGAATCATTCTTTGGCAATTTTATTGCTCAACCATCACCCTTCTCAGTTAATAATTTCACATCTCAAATCAAAAATTTTTCTCAAACAGATACATCAAAGTGTGTTAAAATTGCTGAGGAAACTGTAAATAAAACTGAAGATAAATCTTTGTTTTGGTCATTATATTTTGATGGGTCTAAATCTAGTGAAGGTGCAGGAGCAGGATGTATCCTAGTTAGTCCCGAGGGAGAAAAGACCATGTTATCATGTAGGTTGGAATTTGAATGCACAAACAATACGGCTGAATATGAAGCCTTGATTCAAGGACTTTATAAAGCAATTAGTCTTAAAGTTCAATATTTGAAAGTGTTCAGTGATTCAGAGATTGTTATAAGATAAGTCAGAAATATTATTCATTGTCTTTCTAATCACCTTAAACACTATCAGTCCTTGGTACAAGACCTAATATCTCAATTTCTGGAATTTAATACTTCTCCAATCCCTAGATCCTAGAATTCAGCAGTAGATTTGCTATCTAATGTCGCTTCCAAACTCCTTCCATCTGAAGATTATAGTCCCGATAGATTCTAAGTAGAATTGATTTTTAGGCCATCAATTCCTGATAATGTCACTAACCGGCGAGTGTTCAATCATGATGAAGACATTTTAAATTTCTTAACCTCTGATAAATCCTATGATGATCAAATTATTGATTAAAGTGACCATGACCTTCAAATAAAGCAAAATCTTGAAGAAAACTCAATACCTAGACTAGTGGTCAAGCTTGAAGATCTTTATGACATCAAAGACAGATTTAAACAGGTTACTAATTCAAAGCTCCAAAGTTCAACTTTGAGATTTGAATTAATAAACCTTGGTACTAAGGACAATCCACAAAACATCAATTTGGGATTAGGACTTTCTTCAGAAGAAAGAATTGTGTTCATTAGATTATTGCATAAGTATAAAAATGTCTTCGCTTGGAAATATGATGATTTGAAAACATATGATACATCTATCATATAGCATACGATTCCAATGCTTTCTGAACAAAAACCAGTACAACAGAAATTAAGGAAGATTCATCCTAACTTAGAGAGTCAAATAAAAGTTGAATTAAATAAACTCCTGAAAGCTAAGATAATCTTTCCTGTTAGACATTCAAATTGGGTATCTAATATGGTGCCAGTTAGGAAGAAAAATGGTGACATCAGAATCTGTATTGATTTTAGAAATCTTAACAAAGCAAGTCAAAAGGATAACTTCCCTCTACCAACAATGGAGCAAACTCTCCATTCAGTAGCTGGTTCTGAACTAATGTCCTTCTTAGATGGTTTTTCAGGGTATAACCAAATTTTGGTACACCTTGATGACAAACTTAAGACTACTTTCAGAGCTAAGTGGGGAACTTATGCCTACCAAAAAATGCCTTTTGGGTTAATCAAAGCTGGAGCTACATTCCAAAGAGCAATGGACATAGCATTCAAAGGACTGATCAATAAATCAATACTTGTCTATTTAGATGATATTATTGTATTCTCCGGGAAAAGATAAAGTCATTTTCATGATCTGAAACAAATATTTGAACGTTACAAAAGGTATGGTATTTCACTTAATCCTAAGAAATCCTTTTTCGCCCTTGACCAAGGTAAACTCTTGGGCTTCATTATTTCAAAAGACAGAATTTATATTGATCCAGATAGAATCAAAGAGATTTCTGATATTCCATTTCCTCATAATAAAAAATCCATGCAATCATTTTTAGGTCAAATTAACTTTGTAAAAAGATTTGTACCAGATTTTTCACAGATTGTTTTACCATTACAAACCATGATTAAGAAAAATTCAGTGTTTAAATGGGGGCCTGTACAAAAAGAGGCATTTGATTCCATCAAAAAATCTATTATAAATGCCCCTGCTTTAAGCACTCCTAATTTTTCAAATCATTTCATATTATATACTCTTGCATCTGATTCGTCTTACGTAGCAGTACTCACACAAATTAACGATCAAAACTTGGAAGCACCAATCTCATTTTATAGTTCAAACCTTCAAGGTGCTGAACTTAACTACTCGGAAGTTGAAAAACAAGCCTTTGCTGTATATAAAGCCATCAAACACTACATACCCTTTCTCTTAAAAGCTCATACAAAAGTTATAGTCCCTTTTTCAATAGTAAGAGAATTACTAGTTCAAAGGGAATTAGGAGAAAAATGAGAAAATTGGGTCACAACACTACAAGAATATGACTTGGAAATAAAATTGGCAAAGATTGTCAAAGGCCAAGGTTTTGGCAGGAGATTCTAACATTCAGGAATCTGAAGGTACAAAAGATACTGAAGAAATCAATCAGATAAGTACCTCTAATCCTAGATCCCAATATGAAGATATGATTTTCTATTTGAGAAACAGATATGCTCCTTCTAATCTTTCCTATAAAAACAAACACGCTATAAGATTGAAAGCAAAAAAATTTATAATTGTAGATGATGTATTGTTTAGACGGAATTATGATTCAATTCTGCTAAGATGCTTAGAGAAACCTGAAGCACAAAAGTTCTTGCAGGAGCTACACGATGGACCGATAAGAGGACATTTTGGAGCTGATACAACAGCCCACAAAATCATTCGTGCTGGGTATTATTGGCCCACCTTGTTTAGAGATACTCATGAATATGTAAGGAAATGCCAAAGTTGTCAAACTAATAGTGGAAGACAAAGGAAGCCAGCTTTCCCTTTGCAACCAGTCAACATTGAACAACCTTTTGAACAATGGGGATTGGATATCATTGGGGAAATCATACCACATTTGTCCAAACAACATAGGTATATCCTCACAGTCACTGATTACTTTACTAAGTGGGTTTAAGAAATTCCTCTGAAGACAACAAACTTTAAGGCAATTATCGAATTCATAGACCAGTTCATCATTACCAGGTTTGGTATCCCAAACGCTCTCATTTTTTATAATGCTTCTTACTTATTTGACTTTGCTATCAAAAGGGGATTTAGGTTGAAATATTCTACAAACTACTACCCTCAGGGTAATGGTTTAGCAGAATCTACCAATAAAAATATCATTAGAATCATTAAGAGAACTATCGAGGAGAATCATAAAAACTGGCATAAATCTTTGACATTTGCACTATGGGCTGAACGAATAACACAAAAGGCCTCAATAGGCACTTCTCCATTTAATCTAATGTATGGAAAGGAAGATCTCATGCCAACAAATTTAGTACTTCCATCACTAGCCTTAGTGCAGTTTATTGAGGAAACTCCCTCATCTTCTCTTCAAGTGAGACATAATCAGATCCTGAAACTAGAGGAAGAAAGGGGGAAAGCCTGAATTATACATGCAAAACATCAACAGATGATTAAGTAATATTTTGATGCAACTTCAACCAGTTCAAAACATTTACAAGTTGGTGATTTAGTTTTGAGGTGGGACAAAGCCCATAAGGATAAAGGCAAACACACTAAGTTTCAGAAAATGTGGCTTGGACCATTCCAAATCAGTGAGAAGATAGGCCCTTCTACATTCATATTGCAAGATCTATCAAGAAAGAGAGATTCTCTTCCTGTCAACGGCCTTATTCTAAAAAAATTCTTCAATTGAGGAGGTAACCCCTTCTCCCTTTGTAAATATTCAATTTTCAATAGGATTTGTGTGAATAAATTAGTTTGTTTAAAATAAAGTTGTAAAAAGCCTTCCCTTGGTCTTTTCTATATGGAAAAGGTTACTCAAAAGAAAATAGTTTTAATATTTACTTTTAAGAAATGGAAGCCATGAAGGAAAAAGAAGATTCTAGAAAATTAGATATAATTAGATTCTGAAAACCTCATTTTATTTTTATGAAATCTTCTCAAAACTTAGAAATACTGTAAATCATTTTAAAGTTTTAAGAGCCTAAAAACGGTTATAAATACCAAACAAAGACTAATTCAATCTTAGCATGTTCAACTCTTACCCTGCCATCCATATTCTCTTAAGGAGAAAATTGTTCATCCCATTCATCAAAGTTTATAATTACTCAGAGTGTAATTCTAAAATATATTTGATATAAAAGATAAGGGTCTCATTACAAGCCTACTTACCATGATCATAGGGGAATAGTTCAACTGACATTACCAATATTTCATACTAAAACAAGGTAATGGCTTATTTTTATAAGACAAGGGGTCTCATCATGAGCCAGCTTGTTCAGTTAAATTACAACTAGTGAATGGCATTGTCAACAGCTGGCCACCAAACCAGGACAATGGCTTTTTATCTTACAAAATGAGGAAAAAATAAAATGCAATACAAAAAATGTGGAAACATATCTTTTGAATTCATTCTTTTTAATTATACTCTGAAATGGATGGAACAATGAATGATCTAATGGTTAAAAGGTAACCCTGTCGAGACTATAGATGTTTGTTGGAAGCAGAGGTTCTATCTATGACAAAGGAGTCATTATAAAAGCTAAGTTGGAAAAGTCTTTTGTTTTATCATTATCAACCAGTTAAGGTTTATTTAAAGCTTAGAATGTATTTAATTTTATGTAGAGAAATAGATAGCAAAAATAGTTATCATTATGTTCAGAATTTATGATTATCTAGTTATATTAGATTTTTTCCATCAATTAAGGTTTTCAGATCAAGATAGTTAAAGTATTATATTACTTTCTCAGAGATAACTATTTCTCCCAATAAATCACCAATTGTTGTGCTAAACAACAACCCCCATTTCTTATAAAATCTTTATATAAAATTTTAAATAAGAAATGGGTCCCTTTAAATCAACTTAGGTAAGATTTGTGTGTTAATAAATAAAATTGGTATTAACCCATCATAAGATAAAACCCTTATGAAAAGGCTTAAGATAAATAATTACTTTAAAAGCTTTTTGAATGAAAATAAAGCGTGACTTTTAAAAATATTATAAAACCCTTCGTTATTGCAATAAAGCGATCAAAAGATCGCATATCGCAATAACAAAGGAAACATATGCAAAAGCCACAAAGTCCCTTATCAATTCTCTCCGATCCGAAAACGCAATCGCAGTCGAGAATCAGAGAAGCCAAATGCCAAGTACAATATATTCAAGCCCTTAAATCTTCCGATGCAATCAAGCATATCATAATTGACAAATTGGCAATGACAACAACAAGCCAATACATAAACAAGGAATGTTCTAAATCTCCGATGCGATAAAGCATATCACAATCGGCAATCGGTGAAATCATAGTGACTAAACAAGAAATCCCGAGCCCATCCCCGATTACGATGTATTACCTTGAAACTGCATTTAAAATGGCTTGCATGCATTATATCACCTTTTCGGAAATCGGAGATATTTAAAGCAAGTATTAAAGGCCTACACCTTGACATTCCCGACCACCGATTAGCAATTTATCATTGATCATCCATAAAAGAAATCGTAGGCACGCTTGAATTACTCATTCAGCATATAAACGACATGATGGGCATTTAAAATAGTCTTTACCACGATTGACAGGTTAAGCGACCATTCAATGAAGCAGTTAAGGATAGATCTTTTCGTTAGATTTAATCCACAACAAACTCTAACTATATTCCATTATCACCTATCAATCGACGTAGTTCTTTTTCATTATCATATTGGTCTATAATAGCATTTCTCTGTATCATGGTTTTTAATCGCTTGTGCAGAATTCCGCTGAGACTAGAAATCTCAAGAAAATGGGAAAGAAATCCAAGAAGTCTGCAACAGCAGCTCCTCCAGCAAAAGATCCAGGACCAAGTAAAAAGGGATTGATATCAGACACAACGTGTCTTGGACTAGGAAATACAAGCTGGGAGAGTATCTATAATTTGATTGAAGTTGAAGAACCTAAGGAGTTATCCGAAGAAGCCATGACTGATTCAACTAATAAGTCTGAAGGAACTCTCAAAGAGTTGGCATGCTCCTTTCTTCATAGAATAGTAGCATGAGCTAAAGTCCTCCCATATATTGATGTCATGAGATGGGTGGTGGAGAAAATTCCAGTTACAAATAGAACCTTTTGCACAACTGACAGGAGGATATTCAGCTCGTTTCAGCCCGATGATCTAAGGAAAATGTATCACTTACTTGAGCCTAAGAAGCAGTACAACAAAGCATTCTTAGAAGCTTTTGAGAAGGAAAGCGAGTCAAAATCATCCCCGATTAAGCAATGGAATCACTTCGCTGAGAAGCATAAGCATGAATCATCGGGTAAGTACTCCGTAAACTCATTGACTTCTCCTTATTGTTACGCTAGAGCTATGATGTGTAGAATGTGGGGAATACATGACTCCACTAAGTTTACTATAGAAATGGTCCTTCTAATGGAGGCTACAATCAATGGCTATGTGATGGATTGGGCTAATATTTTATCCGATAAACTAGCCACAACAATCCTAGAGTATAGGGAAAATGTATATCATACTACTAGGACCATTCCCCCATTCTATTATAGTGCATTCATTATGGACACTATTTGTTTTAATTCTGAATTTCCATTGCTTGGTTGGAGATGGACCCTGTAGACCCCAAACCAATACATATCTATCATGACCAGTTATGGAAAGCCATTTACGAAAATCACCTGTATAAAATCTGCAATGGTTTTATTGTACCTATTTCTTATTCTATTTTTGATAAGCCTGCTCCTTGGATATCTCTAGAGGCAGAAACAGATTTGACAGCAGTGGGCAGTTGGTTTGGGGAAGAAAAGTTCACTTATATAAGGCTTTTCGGTAGCAATACAAAACCCCATGTCCTTCCCCTGTATGTGCCCGATAAACTGTTAGCTCAGGAATTGGCTTATCAGATAACAGTAGATGGGACATCCAAAACCCTTAAAAATTCCAAGAAACAGATATGGCCTACATTTCCATTACGGTGCGACATTTTCACTCTCCATGATTATAAGCACGCAGAGAAAGAGACGGAGAAATTGCAAACACTAAAGCTTGCCACAATTCCTAATAGACAGTATGATCCCAGGAAGGTGGCCTATAATGTTCTTGACCAAGCCAAACTTGCCAAATTTGATCATGAAGATGATATCTTCGATGATCTATTTGCCTCATCGAAATCACTATTCCAAGTTAAATAATTGGTTAAATTCAAATATCAAGATGAAAGTCTGGAAGTGTTTAATAGGCTTAGAGAGCAGAGGTTGCAAACTCTGCCTCTAGACCTCTTAGTCACAACTCCTATAGGTCAGTCATCTGCTCAGACTGAACAAATAGTCACTGGTAAGCCTTCTGATATTGAAAAGGTCTCCGAAAAGGAAAAGGAGCAACAACAACAACAACAACAAGGACAGGGAAAAGATAGTTAATTCATAGATATAGATACTCAGATTGATCCCAAGCTTCTTAAAGAATGGCAACAGTTTGATTCCATTATAAGCAATACTGAGAATCTACAAGAGTTTAGTACACCTGAAGTGACAACTGGTCACAAGGAAGCAACTAAAATGGTTCCAACTGAAGGAACCAACGACCCACCAATCACTCAAAAGGATATGGAGATAATTCCAGAGAATCCATCTGATGAAATCATCCTGCATGTAGAAGAAATACCACCTTTAGATGTCTTCTACAGTCCCAAGCACAGGGTTGTAGTAAAAAGACAAAGGAAAAAGAGAAAGCTTGATCAACCTTCTCTTTTACCTGTGCAAATGGAAATGGCTAATGTGGTATGGAGAGAGGAAGTTAACCCTTCCGAAGACCTCACAAAACTCTCTCAATATGCTGAGGCATACTCGGCAGCTACTATGGATAAAGCATCGGAAGTCAGTAATCTACTCAAAGAAAAAGATCAAACAATCCTTTCACTTGAGGCACAGGTATCTGATAGACAGCAAAAAATAGAGCAATTAGAGCAGCAATTAGCAATGCAACAACAGTTAAACAACCAGCTAAATGAGCAATTGCTCAAGGAAAAGCAGAGGATAGACCAAAGTATAGCTCACAAGCAAAAAGAATTATCTTTGGCATTGGCCAAGCTGAAGACAATGAACGAACAACTGAGCAAAACGAAAGATGAGCAAATCGCTCAACTCTCACAACAAATCGCAAAGTTCAAAGGCTTTCCTCAAACAACAGAATTCAAATCCGAAGCGCTTCAGATCAATAAAGCATTGATTAATCAATTAACTTTACTATGTCATAATATTTCTCTTGCTAAGCCCCTCTGTGAGATTTCTTCATCAATGGTTGATAAATCAATTGAAGCAAGACAGAATTTGGAGCAGGTTGATGAGACATTAATAGACTTTCTTGCATGGCAAGAAACCAAGGAGGGATACGTCACAAATCTGCCTCAAATTTTGGAATTGCACAAGGAAATTCTTTTCCTAGAATGGCAGTCTCAATTGATGAAAGCAGAGCGGGCAACTTCAAGATGTAGATCAACAACTGGTAATTTGATTGAATTAATCAATGATACACTTTATCTGTCTAATTTGATTTCAGAATGTACTCCAGGTAAATTACCATCGGCTAAAGCATTGGAACAGAAGTGCAAACAGGAATTAGCAAAGAATGAGAGATTAACTGCAGACATCCAAAGTTTAACTTGGGACGCCTTTTGGTTCTTCCTGGTTAAGCCCCATAGTCAAAAAACAGCAATAAAATGTTTAACTGATGCAATTGGTTACACGATTCCAGAAATTCCTGATGCTATGTATTCAGCCCAACTACATTCGCACGAGTCACCCTCTAGAATTGCAACCAATGCTTGCTATATGCTAGCTCAAGCAAAAGGATAATCAGTCGAAACAGTGAATCATTCTGCCGACTACAAGCATGTCTATTTCAAGAAGATTTTCATGATTTGGTTATACCACCTCATAGCATTTTTATTTCATAGTTAGTTAGTTAGTAAGTATTTATAGACCCTTTCATGTATTTAGAAAGGGTCCTCAATTTTTGTATCAAAACTTGGATCGGGAGTTGCACTATTGTGCTTCCGATATATATTTTTTTATGAAGATTGGGCCTATATTCTGAATTTTAATGAAGAATGCTTTGATAAGATATGCACTATTGCTTTTTGTGAGAGTATTTCTAAATTGAAAGACGGGATCTGAATGCGATTGATATTAGAGGAGATTCAAATTACATATGGTACTATTATCTATGTCTTTGTTCCATTCTTTTATATGAATCAACATTTATTCAATTATTGCTATCATTAGATATATGTATGTGTTTTAACAGTAGTCCTTTTACTTATCACTATTGAATGTTTAAGGAATGTTATTCTTTCAATCATATTTATGTCAATGATATATGAGAAAAAGTGTAATAATGTTTTAATTATTACTTTGTTCAACTACTTGAACAAAGTAATTATCATATGATGGAATGTCTTTATTTATAAGTGGAGTCATCTATATGCCTATTTGTGGATAAAGATTATCAAAAGTTACACTAAAGTGGAAATTTCCCGGGATAGATTAGTTGTTTATAATTCTTCATTCTAGAATAATTCATTCATCAATATCATTAGATAATAGAAGATCAATCACTTATCCATCCTATTTCCAAACCATTGAGAAATTGGTCCCATTATATTCAGTTGGAGCCACCACACGAAACGGAAAAGGAGCTGCCTTTAAGGTCCGGACCAGGTGGTTTTCCCCGACGTCGATGCAACAATTTTCAAGGCATAAACATGATTGCCGGTATGGTGAAAAAAAACTATGGGTTTTCATGGAATAAGTAGACGGTGAGGGTTTGGAGAGACATGAGTACGTTGGTCACATCGTAGTTTTGACTGTTAACAGATGGAGTTATTAGAGACTGTTTGAGTATAGAGTAGCAGAGGTGTGGTATGATGAAATCATTATAGACCGTTTGGTATCGAATGTGGAAGATGTGGTATCATGAAGTGGAAATCAAATCAAATGATGACTTGTTAAGAAGACATATTATCATTCATATTATACATGACTTATGTTTATGACTTGCTGTTTGAAATAAATTTGCATTTTACCTTTAGAACTTAACCTTTTGCTTGATAATTCTTTTGGTTTTAATCCATAGGTACTTTGAGCATGTTTGATCTCCAAAACTTGATTCTTCAATTTCCCTGCATTCATGATTTATTTGTAAGTTGTACAATTGTGCCAGAGCTGATAAGTAAATTGTAGCTACAAAATCAGATTAGTTGTGGAATGGAATCAGTTGCAGAATGTGAAAAGAAGGAAAAGAGAAATATGGCTTATGAAATATGGATGTAAAAATAAAATGGAAATGAGTTATGACAAGTGAGATGGAATGAGATGTAAGATAAAATGAAAAATAGGGTGAAATGGGGTAAAACTGTAAGAAGATAAAATGTAAATGAAATATGACAATGAGATGAAGTGGTACTGTAGAAAAAAAATGAAGACAGAATGAGATGGAATGAGATGATGAATTTGTAGACTCTAAACTGTAAATGAATGTAGCTTTTTGTCACTACTTATTACAGAAAGGAAATGGAAAATATAGGATGTCAGAAATATCTGATTTTCACCCTATATTTTCTGTATAAGGATGCCAATCAATGATTGGTTTTCAACCTCATACAATTTTATTATTATTATTATTATTATTTTTATCAGGAAAAATAAAGACTAAGTTAGTGGAGAAGAAGAATTCTTCTTCACTAGCTTCATTTCAGAGTTATCCTGGAAAATCTTAATGAACTCCTCTCTTGAAACTGGTTTTTGATATATCTTCAACCAATGACCATTCACAAGAAGAGGTATTTTGCTTCCATCTATTGTCCTTATCTTTACTGCTCCGTTATTAAATACTTCTTCAATCTCATATGGCCCAAGCCAATGAGTTTGAAACTTCCCTTGAAAATCTTTGAACTTTGAATCGAACAACAGTGCCCAATCTCCTGCTTGAAACTTCTTCTCCTTAATATATTTATCATGCCATTTAGCCCTCTATTGTTGGACTATACTGGTTCTTTGGACTGCATCTTGCCTAATTTCATCAAGTTCATTGAGTTTCTCCAATCTATGTTTCTATGCCTCTGATAAATCCAATCCCAATTGGACTGCCATCTTGAAGGTTTTGATTTGAAACTCTATAGGGAATAGGGCTTGTTTCCCATAAACAAGTTCACAGGGCGTATGTCCCGTTGTGTTCCTCCATGTAGTTCTATAGGCCCATAAGGCTTCAGGAAGCCTTTCTGCCTAATATCTTCTATGTAGATGCACAGTCTTAGTGAGAATTCCTTCAATCACCTTATTTGTAGATTCAACTTGACCATTTGCTTGTGGATGATAGGGAGTAGATTTCCTATGTTTGATGTTGTAATCTTCCACAAGACCCTTCACCATTTTAGATGTAAATTGAGATCCCTAATATGTCACACTTTCTCTTGGAACACCAAAACGAGTGAAGATGTCCTCAAAATGAAAATTAACTATCGATTTTTCATTAGCAAAAGGTAATGCTTTGGCCTCTACCCATTTAGCGACATAATCAATGCATAGCAATATATACTTCTTTTGCTTAGATGAAGGATTAATTGGCCCAACAAAATCTAAGGCCCATTTTTCAAAAGGTTCAATGAGTACATGAATTTGTAGTGGCATTTCATTTGAAGGAGCAGGTTTCCCTACCCTCTGGTAGTTGTCACACCTCCTAACATGTTCTTTGGCATCTTTGAAGATGGATGCCAATAATATCCTGTTGACATGGTGAATGTTCACTATACCAACAAAGGGAACTAACCCGATGGCAAACCCCAATTAGGCCTGCTTTTGTTTGCAATGGCTAGTTCCAACGGTTTTAAGGGACCCCGTAAACTGTTAAATGCATTGATAGATTGCTTCTGGGTGGAAGACTTCAATTAAATCAACAAAAATAAAACAGCTACCCTCTAAGTATTAAATCCTATCTACACCACTTCTAACTACTCTAATCTAGTCCTAGCTATCTTAATCTATCCTACAAGAGCAAAATAAAAGAGATTAAACACAATAAATAAATTCCAAGTCCAAAAGAATCAATTACTAAGTTCATGAATGAACAAGGCTGTATTAGAGCTTGATTGCATTCAGATTACTCATACAGGAATACACATTCTTTTCGGTATAAATAAACTAGCAACTGGTGTTTAATACAGTTTTGAATCAGAGATTTCTCATAAGTTAACCATGAAATTGAATTATATTCAATTAAACAAGACTAATCATGAACAATATTCCATCAATATGCATAAACACAAATCACATTTATATTCATTCTAGCAGCAAAACCGTGCTTCAAAACACCTCAAAACAAAGGAAAATAATATAGAAACTAAAGGCTCCTCCTTCGACCAAACAGTCCCTCTTATTCACAATACATCAAACTGTTCTTATCCAAACAAAAGCCCTTTCTCCTCTTCCGAGGTAATACTTATGCAAAAGCCCTTGACTCTAGGTCTACCCTGCCTCTTCATCTTCCCCACTATTGTCGATATGCAAATCGAGTATACAAAGATAAGATCATCAGCGTAACCGCTGACACATAGAAAGCATCTCTGCTAGAGTGATTCATTTCCTGAGGAAGTGAAAAGATGTTGGCAAAAAGGGTGACTGTGTGTCGCCTTCCCATGATGAAAACCGGGACAACTTTTCTTTCGGAATGTACAGGCAATGCGTGGGGTTCCAACCCGGAATGCTTGAGGCTGGACCTTTAAATACAATGCTTCTGCATACATGGCTCTTTGAATCCACTCCTGCGTCCTTTACTTCTCACCTGCAGAGATAGCTATCATTAGCTTCATGATGGTGGACAATATAACAAAAATATTCACATAGAACATAAACGTTGCATTCATTGACTTTTATAACTATGGGAACAAGTGTGAAAATGATTTATGCATAAAACACAAGCAACACACAATTTCTTGCTCAATCCATAGGCTTAGCATGATTTTCAAGGATTTCTTTTAATTGCAATCGGTATCGACCCCTCCGTGGGTCACAGTACCCATCCCTTCCACTTCCCCAATGTGCAATTACACTATCGGGACTCCACAAGCCCACCTTTTACATTGAAAACCCGATCCCTTTGTTATTTCGGAAAATTTGGAAAACACGGGAAAACAAAGAAAATCCCGCCCTGATCACTCAGGCCGGACCTCAAATTTTATATATCGGGGCCTATAAATATCGTCGGGTCTGGCATATCACATATCGCAATATGCACAAGCCTGGGACTCCGCCGATTGTGATATGCGATGGGGCTTCAAACCCGAAAATATATATATCATATTTGATAGGCTCGGCGGGTCCACCATATAGTTGTGCGTATTGTGTATAAGGCCCGGGCTTCGCCGACATGCGATATGAGATTGGGGAGCTGGACCCGATAATGTATACAATGCGGTTAATAATGGCATCGTGTCTGAAGGCCAATGGCACGCCATATATATATATATATATATATATATATATATATATATATATAAACCTTGGACCTTGGCCGATTGCGATATGTGACGGGGCTTCGGACCTGACACATATATGAAGTATGGTTAATAGAGCCATTGGGTCTGATGCCTTATGGTATGCATTATGTGCCAAGGTTATATGCGATAAGTGAAAAGGGAGGATATATGCATGTTTTGAGCATTTCTGCTATGAAAGGCCACGATGGGAATAATGATGTGATGGGGGTTTTGTGAGTTAAACAAACAAACGATTATAATAAGGGTGGGGGTGATGGTTTGTGGGGGCACAAATGTACCATGCATGTTTGGGGAGATTAAAAGGTCCCAATGAAGGGAGTGAATAAAGGGCCAGGCTGTGTCATGAATGACCCATGCAGCAGAGGTTTATTCAATGGCTTAGCCATCATGCATTGAAAATTTGACTCGGTAAGGAGTTAACATCCATGTGATAAAACAGATCATTCCGAAAGATAAAGATCAAACTACTAGGGGACCCATTGAAAATTTTCTATTAGAGCATGTTTTAATAGGGTGGTAGTTGTGGCCACAACAAATGGTGAAACACTGGGCGAACCAGTTATCTCTGTTTCCAAATAATCCTCAGATCAATAAAAGATCAGAGTGTTAAAATAAACTTGAAATGCAAACTATACAGATGTACAAGCATGGATTCCACTTCAACATCAGTTGCTTCAGGTGGGATAGAGACAAATAACTTCTACTTACTAATAGGATTTTGATAGGCATTATCCAATGGTAGTGTTATGGGATTTATTAATCTTCCTTTACCTGTTTCCTACTTTCAAAAATCCTTTTGGGGCCATCACTATTCTGTCAATACCTATTTAGGTGTGTACCTCAGCTCTTTATTGTTAATCAAACTTGATGTAGATATGTTTATCTACACTTTATATGAGAATTTCAGTGCTACATTTTCATATGATTGAATGGGGCGCAGTCATGGATCATGCCATATTTTTAAACTGATTAAGTAAGGTTGGGCTTGCTGTATCAACTGGTACTCTAAGCCAAGCAATAGTCCTTACTCTAACTAGCTTCCCAAACAACCTGTCCTTCCAGATTGGCACAAGGACTTGAGCACCATTGGATTTGCTACAAGGTATATGACAGTGAACTTAGCCCATGAAAGGAGGTTTACTTATAGATAACAGGTATTGGACAATTTAGTGTGGTGTATGGGACCACTCGAGAATGACTGTAAACCTTATAAGCAAGTATAGGCTAGGTCTGAGTAGGATTTACTTAAGATGCAACATTTCTCCATGCCAGTCCAGCTATAGTTACACATTTTTGTTTTATAAATATGCCCCTACATGCTCCAGATATCTAAGTTATCAACAAATCTCACATAGTTCCCAACATATGCCAATGAGGGGTTTCGGTTTGCAATCCACTGCTGATTTTCAAGTGCTTATGTGCTGATAGAAAGCTTATTTGATTTGTAGGGAAATGATGGATTCAGGAACAACATAATCATTAGTAGGTTAATGAGGAAAAGAAAGGCTGAAAGTGGTGAATGAGGGCAAATCTGAAAGGTAGAACGAGACTGGAGGACCAAAATCAGTTGGCTGAAAGGGACTGTGATTCAAAATAGCAGGAAAATAGACTTTGCAGAAAACAAAAAGAAAAGACAGAAATACAACTAAACTAACAACAAAATGAAATGAACTCTAACCTACTCAGGAGGTAACCACCATGCGGTGGCTACTGGAAGTATCTCTTCAGATGTTGGCCATTAACAGGGAGCTTTTTAGTCTCTCCCTGTAACGTTTTCAACTTGTAAGTCCCTTGACCAATTTTTTCAACAACTTGGAATGGGCCTAGCCATAGGTGTTGGAATTTTGTGTGTTTACCCTTTGGCTCACTCAGCTTGTCCCATTTCAGGACTAGCTCCCCTACTTGGAAATCTTTATCTCCTACCAGATGATGATCAAACCATTTTTTTACAATCATTTGGTGATTTTTGAATTTAATTCTGGCTCTATCCCTTAATTCCTCCAGCCTCATTAGTTGGTTGATCCTTTCTTGAAGCAAGGCTAAAGGGGTTCCTCTTGAAGCTTGGGAAAGCTGTAAGGAGGGAAGGGTAATGTTTGGGGGCAAGATGGCTTCCTGTCCATAAATGAGGAAGTATGGGGAGTTTCCTAAGGAAACTTTAGGGGTGGCCCTATCGGCCTAAAGGGCATTTGTTAGGGCGTTGTGCCAGTTACTCCAGTTGTCAGTGACTGACTTGCGGATTATGCGGATAAGGTTTTTATTTGAAGACTCTGCAACTCCATTTCCCTAGGGGTAATAGTTTGTTGCATACTTTACGTGGATTGAATTATCAATAGAAAGCTCAGTTAGTTTTAGAGATGAGAAGTAAGAAGCGTTATAAAACATGAGAGCGTCAGGGATGCCATACCTGTTCATAATGAATTTCTCAATGAATGATATTACCTCATCTTCATTCACCTTCTAAAGAGGGATGGCTTCGGTCCATCTAGTGAAGTAATCAGTCGTTGTGAGTATATACTTATGCTGCTGTGAAGATTTTGGATTGATCTCGCCTATGACGTCTAGGCCCCATTGTTGGAACGGTCAATAAATCATAATAGGCCTAAGGGGAACAACAGGCTTTCTTTCTTGTCCTGCGGCGGTTTGGCACACCTTGCACTTGCAAGCGTAGGCATGTGAGTCTCTAAACACTGTGGGCCAATAATATCTGGCTCTTAATATTTTGTGAGCAGTGGTCTCTCCGCCATAGTGACCACCTGCTGGGCCGTCGTGCATTTCTTTCAATACATGGTTGGCATCATCCTTCTCCAAACACCTCAGCCAGATTCCATCATGATTTTTTATGTATAAGACGTTGTTGGCCAAATGATATAGATTGGATTTCAATCTAAGTGCTCTCCTCTGTGATGCATCCATGTGTTCAGGACATGATCCCCACACTAGATAGAAGTGTATGTCATGGTACCATGACTCAGGGTCCAAAAAGGCTTCCGATGCTTCTCGCTCATACATCAACGCTTCGTTACTCCATAAGGGCTCCTCCCTGAGTTCCATTTGTGCATATTGCATGCTCAGTGTTCCTGATTCTTCGGATGCCCCTTTTTTGTCCGCCAAGGCTTCTGCTGCTAGCTTGCAAAGTCCTTGCCCTCGAACTATCTGTGTCGGCTTTATCTCTAGGTCGAACTCTTGAAGGGCGGTTATCCAGTTCCCTCTTCGTTCACCCATTTCTTTCTACATGGATTTTTTCTAAAGAAATTAATCCTCCCGAAGAAAGATTGCATGGCTTTTTTATTGGCAGGGTGTTGTATTCTCATGATGGTCTCTATTCTTTCAGGATCAATAACAATCCCTTCTTTAGAGAGGATATGACCCAGCAGTTTCCCCTCTGTGATTACAATTATGCTCTTCTTGGGATTCAATGAAATTCCATACCTTCGGCATCTTTCGAAAATCTATCTCAGGTGATAAATATGATCCCTTCTGTGATATGAATACACAGTGATGCCATCCATGTAAATCACTACTGATCTGTTCATCAACCCTCAGAAAGCTATGTCCATAGCTCTTTGGAATGTGGCACCTGCATTAATGAGCCCAAAAGGCATTTTATGATATGCGTAGGTGCCCCATTTAGTGTTGAAAGTTGTCTTAAGCTAATCCCCATGAGATACCAGCACTTGATTATATCCTGAGAACCCATATAACAGGGACAATGTTTCAGACCCAGAAACGCACTGAACGATGTGTTCCATAGAAGGGACAGAATAGTTATCCTTTTGAGATTCTTTGTTCAGGTTCCTAAAATAAATACACAGCCTAATGTCTCCATTTTTATTTCTCACTGCCATGAGATTGGCTACCCAGCGAGTGTGTTTGATCGGGAAGATGATTTTAGCATCCAACATCTTGTTCAGTTCTTTCTTCACCAATGGCTCTAGTCTTAGATGCATCTTACGTAGCTTTTGTTGGTAGGGCCTAGCCTTCTTTTCCAAAGGGATCACATGCTGCATAACATTGGTATCAAAGGTCTTTAGGTCTTCATATGTCCACACAAAGACGTCCTTATAGTTTTTAAATAGCTTGACGAATGCAGCCTTTTCTTGTGGAGAGCACCCAAGGCCTAGATTGACATTTTTTGGGTCTTCTTTGGTCCCAAGGTTGACCGTTTCATACTTCATGGACGAGCTATGCATTTTGTAGTTAGTCGGTTTCTTGAATTTATCATGCAAGTCATACAAGTGCTCCATCTTAACAACTGATTTTGGAATCACATTGGGTTGATCCTTTTCCTCATCTTCCCTCTCATTCATAAGCTTGTCGTGCTCCTTTTCATCAATGACTGCACTCTTGAATGTCTTCTCGCAGTGCAAGAACTCAAGGATTTGACCATAATTTTTGAACACCTGCCAATTCGAGATGTTATTAGGCACGGATGGTCTGAAAATCAATTCAACAGAACATTTATTTTTCTTCAATCTAAAATCAAGCAAAAGTTTAGTAGCCATATTAGCCATCATATCAACATCTTGGTTTCTCCCACGAGGTATGTATGTGATATTAAAAGAATCAAAACTATTAATTAAGTCCCATACCTCATGCTGGTACCTTACCAAGTGTGGTGAATTGCAATGTATCCTCTTCCTTACCTGATCTACGATTATCTGTGAGTCACCAAAAACTTTAAGATTTTTTACATTCATATCAATGGCTTTCTTTAGGCCTTGCAGCAGGCCTTCATATTCTGCTATGTTGTTGGTGCATGCAAACTCCAACCAGCTGGCCATTAAATGTTGGTTCCCTTGCGGGTCAATGAGAACACTTCCAGCACCTGCACCTTCAAGGCAGTTAGAGCCATCAAAATAGAGTGTCCAGAATATAGCATCTAATGTTACATCAATTGAACTACTATCTAAGAAATTAGTCCTATCATCTACTATAGTACAGGATGGTTCATCAGTTGGATTATGGGAGGGAATTTCCAACTGTGTGTGTGTCAAAGTTTCTTCAACTATTTCTGCATGAAACTCTCCAAAACAGGTTTCTGTAGCATAAACATTGAAACTATAGTTCCCAAGGATGGAGTTGGTAAACATTACAGGTTCATTGGGACCATTTAGTTCTATTACCACATACTTCATGTACCTTTCACGATCAACTCTCAGCATATCACCTTTTCCCTTCTGAGGCAGCAAGAGGTGGGACCAATTAGTTGAGAAATATCCATTGAGTTTTGCTGACCAATCCCTACTAAGCAGCATTCCATAGGCCTCGGGTATGTCAACTACCACTATATCAATGACTTGTGTGTACTGTGGTTTAGCAGCCATCCGAATCAACACATCTTTCAATTCTCCAATTACTTTCACATTTGTCTTGTCCAATTGCATAATTCGAGTCCCATTTTTCCCAGGTATTGTGTGTAGTCTTTTAGCAACAACATAAGGCATCACAGTGGACGAGGCACCAGAATCTACCAGGAAATTGTGCACATTCATGTTGAGGATTTCAAATGTGATAAGGAAAGGTGGGGTCATGGATTTTCAATTTCTCCCTATCATGGCTGCACTGACATCTTAGGGGTTTTTATTCATTTTGGACAAAGTGGCTTCCATAGTTGATGGAATTTGGGCTGCAACGGAGGTGTTGACAGGTCTGGACACTGACTTCTTGGTTTGGTTGCTTGGGATGGTGGGAGCTTTGGAGTTTCTCTCATTCATAGCTTTCAAGAGAAAATCTCTTTGCTGCGTTAATTTCAGCAAATCAAAGTATGTGATATTAGTTATAGATTTCTTAAGATCATCCATAATATTGTAATTAATGTTATAAAGAGGATAGGGTAGAGTAAACATACCTGTTTTTCCATTCTTAGGTGGGATTTTACCATCTTGAGTAGCCTTCGTTGTGTTGGGAGATGCATTTTCCTTTTCTGGATGTTTTGCAACAGGGTTATTCTTGGATTGACCACCAGGTCTACTGTTCTTGATAGGAACTTTGGGAGCAGGTGCTTTCACAGGGTGGATATCTTTCTTGGTTTGATCTACAAGCTTCATCACACCTGCAAGTGGCCCTTTGCTTTGTGTGTGGATTTCATTAGTGTGGATTTCTTCCATACTGTCTCCTTGGTCATCAGCACTCTCATTTGTATAGAAATCCCACAATACGTTGATTTGAGATTCTTCCTCCAAGGGCTCTTCTACTCAGTATTCTTACTCATCTTCTTGTTCTGGCTCTAGCTCCACTATAGGTTCTTCTTGGTTGAGGAGCGATCTGGTAAGAGCCAACTCTTCTGTGTTTAAATTCCCTTCATTAGGTGGAGCAGGCAACGCAAGTTGACCATGCCCACCTTCTTTTTTCTTACAATAGAAAGACTTGAAGGGCTTTCTGTTGTTATAGTATCCTCCATTACCACTAGTACTCTCTTTGTGATTCATTTTCATATTGATGATTGTGTTTGTTAGTTTCTTAATGATCTGATGCAAACCTTCCACATCCGTGGTGTCCTTTTATTTGGTTTCAGCCCCTTTGGTATCACTCCCATTATTCTTCTTGGATGCTTGAGAGGATTTCTTTTCTCCGATTGTAGGTTGGCATGCTGTGAGGTTGAGCATTTCATTATTGACTTTTACTGCTTCATCAATAGCACCTTGTAAGGTCTGGACGTTACTTCTTTTGACCCACATCGTAGTAGGGACAGGGAGAGCAGTGATGTAGAATTCCATAAACACCTCTTCTGTAGGTTTGGTGGTGGCTGAGATTCTGTTGAATAAGGTGTTGACTCAAATATTAAAATCCTTAACCTTTTCTTTGGTTTCCATTTTCAAATGGGCAGTTCCAGGACTAAGGCAGCAGGGTTTTTGTCATCACCATGCTTGTCTAAAAAGGCCTATTGAAAAGCAGCCCACGAGGTAATCGATTCGGTTCTTAAGCTGAAATACCATGTGGAAGCTGCTCCAGCCAGGGTGAAAGGGAATAGGCGACAGACTATATCTTCATCAGCTACCCCCAGCATGCGCATGACTAGGAAGAAATAATTGATATGGTTTGTTTGGTGTCTCCCTGCTCAGGGTCGAATTTAGGTAGTACCTTTTCTGCATTCTTGGGTAAGGGATGTTGCTGCCCAGGTATGGCCACGACATCCTGAGCGAGCCAGGGAGGCAGTGCTCCCAGAGGAGGTGGGGGTTGGTTTCCACCCGGTTGAGGAATATTAGCCATATCAAGGATAGGGATGTGCTGGTGGAGGTTTTCTCCGTTAGGATTTTCCAAATCAGGCCAGGGATTGCTTTCAGAAGGGGAATCCTCAGGAATTTCTTCCCAAGGAGAGTCGATGCTCTGTAAGGAATCAAGCACAATATCTTCAAGAGAAGGGGCTACAGATGTCTCTTCGTTTATGTGATAGACCCTTGGCTTTCTTTTTGCTATCGGAGGTAATGACTGAAAGATTGGGAGTTGTGATAGGGAATGAGCATAAGCCCGAGTAAGTCTTCTGACCGGTTGTTCCTGAGTGATAGGATACTCCCACAGTGTCTCTTCTTTGAAATGAGGCTTTTTCGAATGAGAAGAGGGGTCTTTTTGACCTTCACAATCCATGTATTAATCTTCTTGAATCCATGGGTGGCACTTATAGATGAAATCTTGAAAAGCTGTGGACGGCGGTTCAGGCCCTCCTTCTAGCGCCAATTTGTTGACATGGTGAATGTTCGCTATACCAACAAGGGGAACTAACCCGATCGCAAGCCCCAATTAGGCCTGCTTTCATTTGGAATTGCTAGTTCCAACAGGTTTTAAGGGACCCCGTAAACTGTTAAATGCATTGACAGATTGCTTCTGAGTGGAAGAATTCAATTAAATGAACAAAAATAAAACAGCTACCCTCTAAGTATTAAATCCTATCTACACTACTTCTAACTACTCTAATCTAGTCCTAGATATCTTAATCTATCCTACAGGAGCAAAATAAAAGAGATTAAACACCATAAATAAATTCCAAGTCCAAAAGAATCAATTATTGAGTTCATAAATGAACAAGGCTGTATTAGAGCTTGATTGCATTCAGATTACTCATACAAGAATACACATTCCTTTCGGTATAAATAAACTAGCAACTGGTGTTTAATACGGTTTTGAATTAGAGATTGATCATAAGTTAACCATGAAATTGAATCATATTCAATTAAACAAGACTAATCATGAACAATATGCCATCAATATGCATAAACACAAATCACATTTATATTCATACCAGCAGTAAAACCCTGCTTCAAAACACCTCAAAACAAAGGAAAATAATACAGAAACTAAAGGCTCCTCCTTCGACCAAACAGTCCCTCTTATTCACAATACATCAAACTGTTTTTATCCAAACAAAAGCCCTTTCTCCTCTTCTGAGGTAATACTTATGAAAAAGACCTTGATTCTAGGTCTACCCCGCCTCTTCATCTTCCCCATTGTTTCTGATATGCAAATCGAGTATACAAAGATAAGATCATTAGTGTAACCGCTGACACGTAGAAAGCATCTTTGCTAGAGCGATTAATTTCCTGAGGAAGTGAACAAATGTTGGCAAAAAGGGTGACTTTGTGTCACCTTCCCATGATGAAAACCGAGACAGCTTTGCTTACGGAATGTATAGGCAATGCATGGGATTCCGACCTGGAACGCTTGAGGCCAAACCTTTAAATACAACACTTCTACATACATGGCTCTTCCAATCCACTCCTGTGTCCTTTACTTCTCACCTGCAGAGATATCTATCATTAGCTTCATGATGGTGGACAATATAACAGAAATATTCACATAGAACATAAACATTGCCTTCATTGAATTTTATAACTATGGGAACAAGTGTGAAAAGGATTTATGCATAAAACACAGGCAACACACAATTTCCCACTCAATCCTTAGGCTTGGCATGGTTTTCGAGGGTTCCTTTTAATCGCAATCAGTATCGTCCTCTCTGCAGGTCACAATATCCATGCCTTCCACTTCCCCGATGCACAACTACACTATTGGGACTCCACAGGCCCACTTTTTACACTGAAAACCCAATCGTTTTATTATTTTGGAAAATTTAGAAAACATGGGAAAACAAAGAAAATGCCGCCCCGATCACTCAGGCCGGACCTCAAATTTTATATATCAGGGCCAATAAATATCGTCGGGTCTGGAATATCACATATTGCAATATGCACAAGCCTGGGACTCCGCCGATTGTGATATGCGACGGGGCTTCGAACTTGGAAATATATATATATATATATATATATATATATATATATATATATATATATCATATTTGATAGGCTCGACGGATTTGCCATATCGCTGCGCATATTGTATATAAGGTCTGGGCTCCACCAACATGCGATATGTGATTGGGGAGCCAGACCCAATAATGTATACAATGTAGTTAATAATGCCGTCAGGTCCGGAGGCTAGTGGCATGCCATACATACATACATACATACATACATACATACATACATACATACATATATATATATATATATATATATATATATAAACCTTGGACCTTGGCTAATTTCGATATGCGATGAGGCTTTGTACCTTACATACATATGAAGTATGGTTAATAGAACCATCGGGTCTGATGCCTTATGGTATGCATTACATGCCAAGGTTATATGCGATAAGTGAAAAGGGAGGATATATGCATGATTTGAGCATTTCCACTATGAAAGGCCATGACAAAAATAATTATGCAATGGGGGTTTTGTGAGTTAAACAAACAAACAATTATAATAAGGGTGGGGGTGATGGTTTGTGCGGGCACAAATGTACCATGCATGTTTGTGAAGATTAAAAGGTCCCGATGAAGGGAGTGAATAAAGGGCTAGGTTGTGTCATGGATGACCCATGCAACAGAGGTTTATTCAATGGCTTAGCCATTAGGCATTGAAAATTTGACTCAGCAAGGAGTTAACATCAATGTGATAAAATAGATCATTCCAAAAGATGAAAGATCAAACTTCTAGGGGACCCATTGAAAATTTGCTATCAGAGCATGTTTTAATAGGGTGGTAGTTGTGGCCACAACATATCCTAAAGAAAGGATTTTATAGGTTGTCCTCTTGTCAGCAAAGTGTCCACCACACGGATCATCATGACATGCCTTAAGAATCTCAGGCATTTCATCTTCCCTAACACATCTTCTGATCATAAGATTTGGGCCTGTTTTATACAATTCATTAGTGATCCATGAGTATCTTGAACTTATCTGAATGATTTTTCCTTTTTTATCTAGGAGACAAATGTGAAGGTAATTTCCCTGTGACTAAGTAATTAGCAATATATGCAAACCAAGGAGTTTGAGTATTCACTGCAAAAATATATTCATCAGGAAACTTATCTTCAACTGGAGTTTCATATTTGATATTTTGAATTCTGGAGAGGAAATCAACAACTGTGTTTTGTTTTCCAGTTCTATCTAGCACAATAATGTTGAATTCTTGCAAGAGTAAAATCCATCTTGTAGCTCTACCATTAATAATAGGTTTATTCATTAAATATCTAATTGCAGAGTGATCTGTATGAACAAAGGTTTCATAGCCTGTTATATAATGTTTGAACTTGTTGATTGCATGAAAAACAACTAAAAATTCCTTTTTAGTTACAGTATAGTTCAAGTTAGTGGGAGTCAAATTCTTACTTGTGTTGTAGATGGCATAGGGAATCAAGTCTTTTTGTCCTAATACAGCTCCCAGAGCCATATCTAAAGCATATGTTGAAATGTGAAAAGGAGGTTTCCAATTTGGACCTCTCAAGATGGGTGCTTTAGAAATTTTTGTTTTTAAAGTCTCAAATGCTAACCGACAGTCAAGATTCCAATTGAGTTCACAATCCTTGGTGAGTAATTTGAAGAGTGGGGATGATATTTTAGTGAAATTTTCTATAAATCATCTATAGTATCTTGTGAATCCTAAAAAACTTCGAACATCCTTTTGGAAATTTGGAATTGATAATTTATAGATGACTTCAACTTTAGATTTATCAACTTTAATCCCATCTCCTGAAATGTGATGCCCTAAAACAATACCTTCTGTAAAAATCATGAAACATTTTTCATGGCTTAGCGAAATGTTTGCTTCCTTACATATTTTAAGAACTCTTTCCAAATTTTCCAAAGCTTCTTCAAATGTATTCCCATAGAATGTAAAATCATCCATATATACCTCTACACAATCATGTATTAGATCAGAAAAAGAAAAAAACAAAATCCTAGTACTACTCTTTGGAATGTTGCAGGTGCATTACATAACTCAAAAGGAAGTACTTGGTAGGCATAAGTTCCCCATGGACAAGTAAATGTGGTTTTATCTTTATCTTTAGGTGCCACCTGAATCTGATTATAACCAATAAAACCATCCGAGAATGAGAAATACTTCTTACCTGCTAATGTATCTAACACTTGATCTATAAAGGGAAAAGGAAAATGATCTTTAAGGGTAGCTTTATTCAATTCTCAGTAATTGATGCACACCCTCCATTTACCATTCTTTTTAGGCACAATTACTAAAGGGGAAACCCATTGGCTATTTGAAATTGGGTAAATGAAGTTTACATTCAGCAATTTTTGCAGCTCTTCTTGCACAATTTCCCTAAGATTTGGATTCATTCTTCTCTGAGGTTGTCTGAGAGGTATACAATTTTCCTCAATGTAGATGTGATGTATACAAATCTTAGGACTAATTTCTTTCATGTTAGTATATTCCCATGCATATGCAGCAGATTGTTGTTGTAATGTCTTGATTAGCTTTTCCTGTTGTAATTTCTCCAAGTTATTGTTTATGTTCAATGTTTTCCCTAGAAAGATTGCAATTGTAGAGCTAAAAAATTCTTCCATAGAATAAAGGGACATCTGCCTAGATGACAAATATTCAATATTGAATTTTTCTTGAAATTGATCATGTTCATATTCTGGAGATGATTCAAAATTTTCCATTGTATTTAAGATTTGAGTATCTTCACTAATATCTGAAATAGTAAATAGAGGTTGAATGTCATTTTCATCATCAATCCATTCTTTGTCATATATTTCTATGATTGTTCTTACTAGAGGATATAGAGTGAATTTCTTTGTTGAATTCCCATTAGAAATATACATATCACCAGATCTACATCTAATGAAAGCATCAGCTATGGCCAACCAAGGTCTTCCTAATATGAGTGGATGTCCTCCTAGATTGTTCTTAGGGGTTAAGATCATAAAATCAACATGATATTCCCAAGAATCTAGGGATAATGAAATAGCTTCTAACACTTCATCTGGTTTGATTACAGATCTGTCCACTAATTGCAGTAATGTAGGGGTGTAAAGAAGATTAGGAAGCTTGAGCTGTTCCATGGTTTGTTTGCTCATGATGTTTATTGCTACCCCTAAATCAATCAATGTTTTTGGAATTTCAAGTCCATTGATATGTGTTTTCACAATTGGACTTCCTGGATCTACATATTTTTGTATGGCCATTTTTCCCATCATTATATCTGCTACTTTTCCTACCAGGTGAATTATTTTTGTTTCTTTTTCTTTTCTTCTTGGTTTCTTTATGCTCAACTCCTTTATTGTCTTAGCTAGGATTGGAATCTCCTTAATGGCTTGTAACAAAGAAATTTTGATATAGACATTTTTTAATTCATCTAGAAAATCATAATTAGGAAACATGATATGCTTTTCTACTCCTCTATCAACTTGTAGTCTTTCAGGGAAAGGAGATGCAGAAGTAGATACTGGCTGCTCAATGATAGGAGTGGAGTTTACTAGTTCTTTCTAATTTTCATTTTTAGTATTTTGGTTTTGGAGAGATGTTCCCTCAAAACTTTTATTGGGCTATAGAGAATCTTCCTCAGAATTGCTTTGTTCCTGAATAACTACAGAAGCTCTTTCCTTTTCTAATATCCTACCAAGTCTTAGTTGCACATCATTGAGATCTAGAGGAGTGATCATATAAGTTGGAAATTGTTGCCCTTCCACCATGTAAGTATTCTGAGGATTTTTATTGTTGGGGTTTGGTAGTGGTTGGTCAGGTAGTTGATTTGGTCTCTGTTGAAATGGCAGTAAGAGTTGAGGACTTTGGTTTTGTTGTGGAAATGGTAATGAAAGTTGAGGGTTCTAATTTTGAAGTTGTGGCTGTTGATTTTGTTTTGGAATGTGTGGGGGAGGATAATACTGATATGATGGAGGATATTGATAATATTGAGAAAATATCCCATAAGGATTTTGTACTCCTTGTGCCCAAGGTTGAGATTGAGATTGAGGTTGAGGCCAAGGTTGCTACCAAGAATTCGAATTTGGTGGGGGCTGAAGATGTTGGAAATAATACTGAGAGGGGGGGTGAATCAGTATTATCAAATCATTAACTTTTTCATTTCCATACTCAGATTCATATACGCTACTTTAGTTAAGGGAACCTGCGTGTACACACAACTGTGTCTAATGCAACTAGCGTATATCCTGTAAACTTATGATTCAGTTAATCCATTAAATGTTGATCTTTAGTTAGTGCATCAGAACTTTTTTAACGATATTAACAGTAAATAGGTGCAGTAAAACATAAAAAATCATCACACACAAGAATCACACATGAACACCATGATGTAAGGTGGAAACCCAATGTGGGTGAAAACCACCTGTTGCAATTCGTCTCTATTTTCTTTTAATAAGAAACTTCTTTTTACAATATTTCTGTACTGGTGCAGCCTTATACCAGTATGCAAACTTCTACCTGCAGAAGGTTACAACCTCCTCTCGTTCTCCAGCTTCTCCTAGAAGGGAGCTACAACCCCCTTAGCTCTTGTACTAGCCCATCCTTTTACTAGTACATAGACGCCGGCCTACTAAATGCTCCAACCTTCACTCATTTTCCAGCTACTACTGGAAGGGAGCTACAACCCCATTATCTCTTTTACTAGCTGATGTACTAGTACGTAGGTGCCGACTTACAGAAGGATACAACCTTCTCTTTCCTCCTCTAGGTACCATGTTTCATAAATTTTCAAACTGGATACTCCTGAAGCACCACAACATAATCTGAAGGCCACGTTTTATCCAATTTTCATACTGGACCTATCAATATCATTGAAGCACACAATCAATCAACACTAGCATCATCAATATTTGAATCACCCAATACTGAATCACTGAAACCCTGTCAACAACCTGCAGTCACCAGAGCACAGAGCAGAACACAGAACTCTACAACAATGTTCAGATCTAATTGTATCATCAAAAATCATGCACAAGAGTGCATACGCTACTTGGAAGAGCCAAACCAACGTGTATACACAACTTCACGAAAGAGAACCAACGTATATGTCATTAATTACTTATAACTTCGTTGCACTTCCTGACTTCAGACATACCCATATCATTACATATACAAGGATAATATGTGTGTTAGCAACCAGATCTAGTCCATTAGATCACATAAAGATAAGTCATTATAATCCCGATCCATTATTAGATCTCATCCATCAACATTGAAGCTAAACACAATCAACCAAACTGAATATGCAGAATACTGACACCAGTAAACAATCATCAGAACTCATCAACAACCAAAACCACCTGTAACTTCAACCATCATAGCTCATATGGTATACGCTACTTAGATGTATCTAACCTGCATATGTACATGTTTTTATCATAGTTAACCAGCGTATACATCTGTAAATATTCATTCCAGATTTGCAGCTATTCCAAACTTGAGTTATACCCAAATCATAATACTTACAGATCATTACATGCATCAGTATACAGATCTAGAATAAACATGATCAAACCGTATAGAGATGATTCATTCCAAGCCATTAGATCCCGATCTATCCTTAGATCTTGTTCTCCATCAACCACTGAGATTCCTCCTTAGCTCAAATCAAGCAAAGCAACATGAACCCATAACCTGCATTCTGGATCTCATACTTCATTAGATATTCCAGACTTTCTCAGTGCCATTGCCTAATGATCTTCTCCTCCTTTTATAGTCTTAGGCCTTACTCAATACCATGGTCCAAAACCATAGAGAATTAATACCAAGGACCCAATACCTGGGTTCAACACATTGGACGAGACACCGTGGACCAATACCATGGATCACAATACCATGGTCCAAATACCACGGACCAAAACCCAATGTACGCGCCTTCCATTGCATGAAAGTGTGTGTATACATATACGCACCTTTTTGTCGGCTAACCTATGTGTATACACGAATTTATCAAGGGGAACCTGCATATATCTCTTTTTCTTCATTCTGTGAGACTGAACTGAGATCTGTCATCTTAGTAAGTTGCCATCAAGGACAACACATGTATCATAATGCCAACAATCTCCCCCTTTGGACTTGATGGCAAAACTAACTTGCCATACTAAGAACTGTCATCTTAATGTGTTGTCATTGTACATTACATCTGAAGTTTTTTTCTTTGAGCTGCCTTGCATCCCATGTAATCTGTCACATTTGATCTTTCTTCTGTAGATTCATCTAGTTATATATAAGTGAGATGTTCTGCTACAAGTGGGTTGCCATCAAGTACAACACATGCATCATAATGTCAACAATCTCCCCCTTTGGACTTGATGGCAACAACCATACCAAGTCACTCTCCCCCTTTGATATCAAGGGCAAATGGCGGACTAAGATATTCTCTTCCTTGATATACATTCTGCTATCCATACTCTCCCTGAGTACCTACTGAAATCTCTGATTGAGCTCCCCCTTTGTATATGCCAAGATGTACCAATCCATCCATGCTCCCTCTAAGTACATGATGAAATCTCTGCTTTGTTGAAGTGTGCTATTCATGCTCCCCATGACTGTAAGAAAGGTCTACAAAAAGATGTTCTACAAGAAGAACATGACTCTATACATCGTAAATGACCTTCCTATCACCAAAGACTCATACATACATCCATCTCCCAACCAAGTGGGGATATACCAATATTGACTCATCCACCCAACCAAGTAGGGATATACCAAATACCAATTGTTTATACATGACTGAAATATTACATCATCCTTCCCATGCATACTGGGGTTACAAATTACATCATATGACAAAAAGGGATTCATCAAATGACTACAATAAACAGAGAAAAACTATTACATCATGGGTCTTGATATGACCTTTACATTGAATGATATAAATGACATCTAAATAAGACCATGATAGTCATCAGTAACTATCATACACAGTGTATGATCTACTCCATAAGCATCTGTCAACAGCATCTAGACCAGCAACCTATATATGTCCATTAGTGTAGATAACATCAGCCTATGACAAGATATGTCTGCATATAGATATCATTTCATCCTCTTGATCTTGAGCATTATCATAACCTTCCATGAATCAATTCTTCATATGTCATAAAAAATCATTCACATTATATCATACGTGAAAAACACCATAGTCATCACATCATCATCAAGATCTACATGATCTTATATACTGTCCATGTATCATCACTCAGGAACATCCCTCATCTGCATCAATCAACATATGTAAGTATCAAACTATAATCATATAGGGAAGAACTCATCATCATCATGTCTCCAACAATGCAACTTTGAGTAATCATCCATGTATCTAGCATACTGTATATAGAATTATGTATCTTGAGCTCAAGATATTTTGTCAAGACTTCTTGATATCATCAACAGCAACAATCCTCATCCATGTGAGTGCCAAGAACTATAGGAATCCTGCATCATAACTGTATTATATGTCGAAAACAGCATATGAGTGACTCATCATCAAGTAATGAAGTTGTGTATTCAAGCTTTGTACTTCTCCTTATCCTTATGTAAGCACCATATATGCATCATCAGAGAATCAACCACAAATCTGATCTGAACACCAACTATGTAACCCCAAGAATCATATGAGATTTTGTCATTCATAACCATATCATAGCAAGATGTATCATTTAGCCATATAAGCATCATCACCAAGGACTTCTAACCATAATGCCAACAATGCATTATTCAAAGTATATGCTCCCCCTGAACCTATGCCATCTGTTTACTGTCAGATCTAATCATGCATATATCAGCAAGAAGTATCAAGGCATCATCATCATCAAGTTAGGATCAAAAACACTTCTAAACATCTTATAAGTATTAAGACATTTCCACACATCATCAGCAGATTGTAACCATTATCAAAAAGAGAAAATAATGGACTGAATCCTATCAGACCCTTTTCCTGAGCCTGTCCCATTGCTTTTCTCAAACTGACATATACGCGACTGTGAAATGTCTAACTCACATATATACGTGACTTCTCTTTATGAAAATTGCGTATGATATTGAGATTACTGAAGTTTTACACTTTCAGCTTCCTCTGAGTCTGTTATGTTCGTACATTATGTTGTGCCACATCTTTCTGACTGTACTTCCTTCTTCTTCCATATCTTCAAGTGTGATGATGTTTTCTCCTTTTGGTATGGTGCTCATACTTTGTTCCTGCATTCCTTTGCTATATGTCCAAGCTTGTTACATGCATAACATCTTACATGTTTCATAATCCTTCTGTAGCAATCAACAGCTTTGTGACCAAACATATTGCAAGAAAAACAATATCCCTTAAAGTACCTGGAACGTGATGATCTTTCTATGTGATGGTCTTGAACCATTCTACTTCTGCATTTGGCTACAACATGTCCAAGATTATGACATACATAACATTCAACATTATTCATTGGAGGAGTAAAGGATTTTCTTTGAAGAATTTCTTTCCTTGGTGTTATAGCTCCAAATCTCACTCTTATGGTTTGTGATGCTGCACTCATGGCCTAGGGCAACCCCTCCTTCCAGACCTGGTCCTAAAATTTAAAAAACAGTGTTTTATCCCTTATACGCGACATTGACCTGAGTTAAACGCATGTATATGCGGGTCTGTGTATACCCAACCCGCGTATATGTATTAAAACACTTAAAAAAATATAAAACTCCTTAATTTCGGGCGGAGATCGCGGGTTTTACCTGCTGATCACCTGTTAGTGCCCGTGGCCCAACTGTTCCCAACCAACTCCCAACTAAAAAACTACTTTGGGAGAGGTATAAAAAGACCTCAAAGGGAAGGCCTAAGGGAGGAGAGAAGAGAGAGAAAGGTTATTATGCTGAGATTTTTCCCCTGACCAGGTCTGAAGTCCCTTGTGCCTTCTGCACTTCCCCCATTTGTACAGGAAACCCTTGTTTCCTTGTGTGTTGATGTTCATCCACTACTTATGACATCATGGAGTAAGTCATGGAAGGAGTTTGTTAAAGGCTTGAGGCTGGAACGGATCCGGAAGGAAGCTTTGCTTGGAGCCTGCTAAAGGTGACTCAGGTGAAATTATTCCTTTTCTGTACTTTATTTGTCTATAATAAAAGAAACACATGTCTTGGTTCCTGATATGAATCTTCTTTATGTTTATGATATTCATGTTAGAATTCATATGTGAATGGTTGTTTATATTTCATAACTAACTACCTTTCTTTATAACATGAAGATGGTTTCTTTATAAGTTTTTGTCCATATACTGTTGTGTTCTTTGGAATTGGTTGTTTTGAAGGAAAAAGGAGTAAGAGGAACTTGAAGAAGGGTTTGGACCCTTGAGGACCTTCTCAAACGTAGGACCTAAGGTACGTTCCCTTATCCTAGAATTTGCTTATAATAGCATAATGGTTGTGTGAATGTGTGTTTCTCTATATAGACAATTTTCAGTCTGCTAGGGTTTCAACCCAAAAAGCCCTAGGGGAACATTTCCCTCAATAGAATTGGCGACTCCACTGGGGACAACACTCTTGTTGTTCCTAGTTTGGGTGTTTTCAAGCCAATCAGGGCTCAGCTGCCTATTTGCTTGCTGTTGCTATCTGGTCTGTTTTTGAACTTTAAGTTTTGCCAGTTTCTTCAGTTTGTTTTTTATTTTTCTTGAAACCTTTTATATACGTTGTTTTTCTTAGTTACAGAAGCGTATATACGCATGTTTCTTTAAGTGAACCCGCGTATACACAGGTTTCCTTAGTTACATTCGCGTATACACGCAATCTGTACACCAGTACAGTCGCGTATATCTTGAAATTGTCAAGATTTTTATCTTTGAACGTCTGTCTAGTGGTTTGATTCAGTCTGAAACAATCACTTTCCCGTATCAGTTGTTTATTTTACAGTAAGCATCTTGTTCCAAATTCTCTCTGACTGTAAGGGGTATTGGTCTTGTTTTTGTTGTTGCAAGCGTCATCCTTTCTTGTTTAAGCACGCAGGATTTCTTGTTGGAATCTTGTCTGCTCTAATTCATCAGGGCAGAAAGATTGGTCTCAGTCTTTGTATTAATCTTGCTTTTGGTGGTTTTTTGTTTGCTTGACAAAACCGCTTTTTGTGACCATCCACTTCTTTGTTTCATGAAAGTTGTTGATTGTTACTTTCTTGAAATTTGTCTTTTTGATCTTTTTGGTTTTTGTTGCCAAAGCTTTCATCGCTGCTTTTGATTGATAAGAGCATCCTTAAACACATTTATTTTTGTTGAGTTTTCATCCATTGTGTGGTGTAAACTTGCAAAAGTGTTCATTGCCTATTCTTCAATCACAAAGTTTCAGTTTTGTTGAGAGCATTTTTGAAAAAACTTTTTTGTTGTTGCTTTGAAGAAAACTTTTTGATAAACTTCATTTTGCTTTCTTGAACTTGGTTTTCATTTGGTTTCCTTTTAGTGAATGAAAGTGATTTATGTTTGTCTTGAAACTTGTTTTTAGTGTTTAGACGAAATGAATGGTAACATCTCATATTCCATCTAGACATTTTAAGTGGCAAAATAGAAATTGATAAGCAAGCAACTTTCATTTCTTGTCTTTAGAGTAGTTTTGAATCTTGCATCAGCATATATTTGTGCATTAGGATAGATTTGCATATCTTTTTAGGCATATATAGCTTTGTTAACTTTTGTGAGTGTGAAGCGTGAATTAACGAAAAGAAAAGAAAAATTTGTTTTATTTGAAGTTCCTTTGAACCCTATAGAAATTGCTTTTCATCGAAAAACGAAAACAAGTGCATGTGCATGTAGTTAGGTTTTTATTAATTTCTTTAGCGTCAAAAAACACCACTAGTTTCACTTATGTTACCATGTGACTTAAAGAACAACCTATTTTAAAATCAAGCGCTAACTAAAATTCACTAAAACTTTTTGTTTAAGTCAGTTACACCAACACGTTTAGGATTTTAGGGCCTTGGATTAGGCGAGTGGAGAGTTAACTCTCCAAGGCCATTTAAACATCAAACGTAGGAGTCTGAATAACAAGTGAAAATCCAATAGCGTTAGGAAGACCAGGAAAGCTCCGGATCTGGGAGTTAAGCACGAGGCTCTGTGAAGACAGGGAAGAGAGATACCCCCTCTCCTACTTGTCTGAACTTACCTCACGACTGTTCCACCTGGCTTCTGCGACGAGTTGGTATCCATAGTTGCTACTCCTAGGGATCTGTACAGGTGGCTGTGGAGGGAAATCCCATGGCACCTGAGGTCGACGTTGCATCACTCTCGACAGTACTACTGGAGGGCACCCTTGCAAATCTTGGGGGCTTGCACCGGCGCAGGCTGTTGTTAGGAGGTCAACGTAACTTCCGCTGATACCTTTGCTGATAGGACTGGGCCCTCATCATCCCAGACTATCTTCGGAAGGCCCCTTAATTCACTTTCTTGTATTTTGGTGTCCGGTCCTAATCACCCGGAGCGGAAATACTTGGAAGTTGTTTTATTGGTTGTTATCTTTAGGGATTTTATAGTGTGTGCTCTGTGCTCTTAGTTGGCCTAGCTTTCAATTTTTTGAGTCTTTAGTTAGATCATAACAAAAAATTAAAAGAGGTTAACCGATCTCCTAGACGGTCTCGAAGACTTCATGGTCTTTCACCACCAAGTTTAGAGCCTTCTCCTAGAAGGCGCAGAGGTAATACTGCTGGTGGGTTTCGTCCCACGGTAGTTGACGCATCGGGGATTGATCCTCCACCCGGGGGCATTAGTGTTCAAGCAAGGCCTGGCACTTCCGCAGAACAAGAGAGGGACACTCCAATTCTTTCTCGAGTTCTCTTTCAAGCGGAGAATAACATAGAGGTAGAAGAACTCTCAGAGTCGTTAGCGGCTCTGAATTCTCCCCTACCATCCAGTCATCCAGACGTATTACAATACGTAGGGACTTCGATGCATAGACCGTCAAGTCTAGGTTATGCTACGCACTTACCATCAATGACCACTACTGGAAGCATGGCTTCTACTACAAGTGCTACAACTATGCACACTCCAACATCGGTACGGGGGGGGGGAGGGGGGACGATTTCCATCTCCTCTGCTTCTTTGTTTGTATCTTTTGCTATCACATCTTTAGTTGGGTCTACCTCCATTCCGTCCACGAGTGGAAATTCCCAAACCAATGCTTTTGGTTCTGGATTTTTCCCATTTGGCACCCACTCACAAGGTATTCCATCAGTTCCGTTTAGTGCCGCTACGTCCATGATGGGTGGATCGGCTTCATTCCAGGGTTTTCCTTTCGGAAGTGGTAATATACCACATTCCAACCCGACAATAGGATCCATGCCTTTTTCTTCTATAGGACAAAGCAACAATCCTTTCAAAGGTTGGACTAACCCTGGGGTTAGTGGCGCGGGAACTGGGAATCCATCTTTCAGCCAACAAGGGAATAGACCGTACTCCACAGTTAATTCATTTCAAATTATTCCTCCCTTAGCTTTGGCTTGGAATTCGTATAAGGGGTTATCAACTCCTTATAATCCTTTAGGAGGAAACTTTGCTAGTTATGGAGGCTTTGCGGTCGGAGTTGGTCAAACTCCGAATTTTGCTGGATCACAAGGCTTGCCTTTTGGTTCAGCCAGTTCTACTGGTTACTTCGGGCAGCTTGGTGCCTTCCAAAATCCAGGCCAATCTTTTCAGAACTTTGGGAGTTCCGCCCATTCTGGGTGGAATCCCCAAGGTCCTCCTAGGCTTCCGTTCTTGGCAACGTTGAACTTGCCAGATCTCACTAAGTTAACAAACGATCCAATCAAGTACAATTTGGCCTGGCCTCCGGTCCCAACCAAACTCCCTTCGGACATTCCAAAATTCGAAGGGAAGAGCGGTGAGGACCCAGGCGACCATGTAACCACATTCCATTTGTGGTGCTCATCTAACTCCCTGATTGATGATTCTATTAGGTTGAGACTTTTTCAATGCACCTTGATTGGTAATGCGGCCAAATGGTATATAGAGTTGCCAGGGGGCAACTTTACATCTTTCGCTGACTTAGCCAATATTTTCTTAAATAATTTCCAGTTGCCTGTTCGTTATGATGCCGGAACTGAACTTCTAGCCACTTTTCGTCAGGATAAGGCAACTCACATTTCTGACCATATTCAAGAATGGAGACAGAGAAAGAGGCTCATTAAAGTCGAAATCCCTCCAGAGTACCGTCTCGAATGGTTTTTGAAATCTTTACAACCCGAGATCTCCAAAGATGTCTCCATGTCTGGAGTCTATTATGAGGAGCAAGCCATTTTTAGGGCCCAACAATTAGAATTGATCTACTCTCAGTCTAGGATCCTACAAAAATACTTGCCAGATGCTCCTGGGTCGAATGTTGACATAGCTAAGTCGAAGCCAGGTCCCCACACAGATGGTATCGTTGGGTCGGTAGACACAACTACCGTGAACTTGTTGAACCAATTGCAACAGTTGTCTTTACAAACTGCTTCTGACAACCAGGTCACATCATCTAACCCTCTGGCTTCCCAAACTTCTTCGATTAACGCCGTCCAATCTAATAACCCCAAAGGAAATCAAAATTCCAATGGGAAAAATAAAGGACGAGGTAAGAAAAAGAATCAGGATGGGAAGGCTGACGCAAATAAATCCGGCAATAATGCTGGTGGTGGTAGAAATGAGTCTAGAAAGAAAGTCAAGTTTCCATGCAAGTTTTACAGTGGAGACCATTTAACTCATCTCTCCCCTAAGATTGAAGACGCTCAGCACTTGTTAGGGTAGTAAGGAACTTCTAGTTCTCAGGCTGTGTTAACCAACCCTTTTCCCCAAGGGCAACAACTTCTTGTTGGCGTGAGTTCAAACCCTGGAACCTCCACAGAGGGCAACCAGGAAGGGGAAAAATCATCGAATGTTTTCATGATGGGTTCTAACGTCCATGTGGCTACTTGGTCACGTGATTATGGTGAAGCCGAAACTTCCAAGGACAAGACTGTTCGCGGAAATACTGATCTTCATATTGAGCGACCCCCTGTCGAGACTATACCACGGATACCGAAAGGTTCCGCTAAACGTGCGACTATTAATCCTAATGCTAAGGCCGCCCAGAATTACTCCATTGTTGAGGATCTGGCTCAGAGTCCATGCACCATGTCCGCTTTAGAGGTTCTCCAGTCGTTTCCGACTCAGCGAAGTGCTTTAATTTCCGCGATTGGGGTAGTCGATCCAGCTAACTCTTTAGTGCTCACTTTTGACATGTTAAATGTCAAAAAGTACTCCCTCATCATATGGCTTTCCAAATAAAGTCTACATATAGGAAAATCAACATTTTTCGTATCGTTATCGATGAAGGAGCTTCCACGTGCGTCATGTCGATGTCATGTTGGAAGGCTATTGGATCGCCTTCGACCGTTCCTTCACCTACCGTCTTGACTGCATTTGATGGTCATTCTCATAAGCCACATGGGATTATCCCGGCCTTTCCTATATGTGTTGGGGGGAAGGTCGTCAATATTGAAGTAGAAGTCATAGATGCTAACCTAGACTATAATCTCCTCTTAGGAAGGAACTGGGTATATGAAATGGACACCATTGTTTCGACTCTGTTTCGTGTCATTTGCTTTCCTCATGAGGGGAAAATCGTTAAGGTTGATCAATTGGATTATTGTCCGGTCGATCCTCAAGCAAGCTCTGACTCTACTATTCCTTTAGTGGATAACCCTCGTTTGCCTACTGAGAATTTAGGAGTACGGATGTATTCCTCATTGATGGGTACCCTTGATCTTCCCTCTCCTTTCGCTAAAATCAATGTCATTTCATCATCTAAGGAGTCTCCTCGAGAAGAGTTCTTCTGAACTCGTTATTTTTCAGACCCTTGGACCTTGCCTTCACCTACGACCACATTAGTTGAAGGACAAGTAAATGGAATGGCATTTCCTATATCTGCAGCTGAGCTTAGATATCACTCTATCATAAACTCTGCAGACGACCACTCTACTCCTTTTTTCGAAGAGGAGTTAGATGGTGATGTGGCCCCAGCGTGGAGCCTTGATTCTACCTCTGCCTTGGACTGCTTAGATTCAGTTTTACCTTCTGAAGAACCAATCCTCGAAGTAATGATGGGTATAGATCGACCTTGGGAAGACTTACACCATCGTTCATACTTTCTTCCTCCATTGCAGGAAGTAGAATCTAGATTCTCCGAGCTCTTTACTAGTGATGCTTGTACGGTGTCAAACCCTTTGGCTCCAACACACGTTCGTGCCGAAGGTAATATGTCGGTGACTTCAAAAATGATACCTATAAACATATCTAGGGACCCTAACGTGATCGAGAATCTCTTCATCAGAATTGAGTGTTCCCCTGAAGAAATTCAAATTTACACCGACCTGTTCAAGGAATTTCGAGATGTATTTGCTTGGTCTTATGAAGAAATTCCTGGCATTGATCCTTCTATAGTTCAACATGAGATCAAGACGTATGAAAATGCCAAACCGGTTCGTCAAAGGCTTCGGCCGGTTAACCCTAGGAAAGTAGTAGCTATCAAAGCTGAAGTTGAGAAGCTGCTAAAGGCAGGTTTTATATACCCTGTTCCTCTTACTGATTGGGTTTCTAATCTAGTCCCTGTGGATAAAAAGCAAGGAACAATCCGAGTATGCATCGATTTTAGGGACCTAAACAAGGCTTGTCCGAAAGATAATTACCCCACGCCATTCATTGATCAGATTATCGATGAGTGTGCGGGTAATGAGATTTTCTCCTTCATGGATGGTTTTTCAGGTTATAATCAAATTTCTATCCGTCTTGAAGATCAACATAAGACAGCCTTTATATGTCCCTGGGGTACCTTTGCTTATAGAAAGATGCCTTTTGGTCTTAAAAATGTTGGAGCCACATTTCAGCGGGCCATGTCATATGCTTTCCTTGACATCAAACATGTCATCGAAGCGTACTTAGACAATCTCGCTGCTCGTTCTCGAAAGAGAATTGATCACCCTAGTCATCTTCGAATGGTTTTTGAGCAATGTCGTTTTTATAAAATCCGGTTGAATCCCAACAAGTGCATTTTCGCGGTTACGTCCGGTCGGTTGTTAGGGTTCATTGTGTCAAATGAAGGGATTCACGTTGATCCTTTCAAGGTTGAGGCAATAATTCAGTTGCCTCACCCATCTTCAATTCGGCAACTTCAAAGTCTTCAAGGGAAGGCTAATTTCTTAAGATGGTTTACAGCGAACTATGCCGAGATCACTAAAGGGTTCATGCATTTGCTACGGAAAGGAGTTCCATTTGTATGGGACGACTTTGCGCAACAATCATTTGGTGCTTTGAAAAAAGCATTCGTCTTTGCCCCGCTTTTGAGTCCACCGGATTATGGTAGAGACTTCCTTTTATATCTCGCTACAGCAGAATCAACCATTGGTATGGTTCTCGTTCAGGAGTACGATGCTCTCATCGATCATGTGATTTATTATTTGAGCCGAGGCTTAATAGGTCCTGAACTTCGCTATTCTCTGGTTGAGAAATTGGCATTGGTAGTTGTCCATGCTGTCTAGCGGCTCCGTCATTATATCCTGCTGCGCAAAACTTTTGTCTTAGCGGCAGTCAATTCATTTCAGTTTGTCCTCAATAGGCGAGTGCTTGGGGGCAAATATAATCGATGGATAGTCATTTTGCAAGAATTGGATCTCGAGTTCTTGTCTTCCAAGTCTAAGAAATCCATGGTTTTTGCTGAGCTAATTTCTGAGCTGCCTTGTGGAGAGGATATCGTTTATGAGGAGAGTTTTCTTGATGAACATTTATTCCTCATCTCTTCACTTGACCCTTGGTATGGAGATATCATTGTCTATCTCCAGACTTCGAAGTTCCCCTCTACTTTCTCCAAGGATGAACATCGAAAATTACGTCACCTGGCTAAAAATTATGTTATCATCGGTGACACATTATACCGTCGAGGGGTTGATTCAATCCTTCGACGCTGTTTAACCTTAGAGGAAGGAGAGTCTGTGCTCAATGACTGCCATAGTGGATCTTGTCGTGGTCATCTATCAGGGCTTGCTACAGCCCAGCGCATCTTACGTGCCAGCTATTTTTAGCCTTCACTCTTTAAAGACTGTGTGGAAGCAGTCAAATATTGCCACCCCTGTCAAATTTTTACTCGGAAGGTACGTGCGCATCTAGCTCCTCTTTTCCCCATTGTCACCATCGGTCCCTTTACTAAGTGGGGTATTGATTTTACGACTTGTAATCTGCCTTCAACAGCGAATCACAGGTACATTATCGTGGCTGTAGACTACTTTACGAAGTGGGCCGAGGCCATGCCTACTTATAAGAACGATAGTGACACGACAGTATTGTTCCTTTTTAATCAGGTTATCTCAAGATTCGGTATCCTGAGAGAGATTTTCACTGATCATGGCAGTCATTTCCAGAATCAACTGATGTCTGAATTGTCTCTCAAATTGGGTTTCCGGCAGGAGCATTCATCTCCTTATTATCCTCAGGCCAATGGACAGGTTGAGGTAGTCAATAAAACTCTCAAGACGATCCTCCAATGCACAATCGATAAAAATCAGTCCAATTGGCATGTTATGTTGTATTCGGCTCTTTGGGCATACCAAACCTCCATAAAGACTGCTACTATTTTTAATACCTTTTCAGTTGGTTTATGGGATGGAATCTATCTTTTCGGTTGAATGTGAAATTCCATCTCTTAAATTAGCTGTTGAGCTCCTTCCAGAGACTTCGAGTCTCGAAGATCGCCTCCTTCACTTGGAACATCTCGATGAGCAGCGTCGAGATGCCGCCACGATGAATGAGGCTGTTATGAAACCAGCTCAAGAAAAGATAGAAAAGATAGATCAACGCCTTAGAATTCAGCCTCTTCGAGGGGGCAACCTCCTTTACATTACATAAATGAACAATTCTTGGATGATACAAATGACAAAACCTCCTTTCTATATATAGGAGTCTAAGGAGTCACAATATAATCCAGCCGACCTAATAATAATAATATAAAGCCACAAAAATAACAATAGAGGGATTCTATGGGGCACAAAAATAACAATATGGGGGTAATACGGGCACAACAATATAAATAAGGGGTATAACTACAATAGTAATGGGGTAATCACTAGTATTATAGGGACCCAACATGCCCCTCTCCTTCAAAAAAGTGTTGTCCTCAACGCTTGAGTAGTTCTGGATACTTCTGCATAAAATTCTCATCCTCCCATGTGGAATCTTCAGCGGATAAGTTCTTCCACTTGATAAGATACTCTGAAATTGATCGATTTCGTAGCTGTCGAGTTCTTGTTTCTGTGACTGCTTCCGGTTCCAATATAATTTTTCCTTCCTCATCAAGTTCTGGCAATATTGTTTGAATTGGGAGCTTGTCACCTATAACCTTCTTTAAACATGAAACATGGAAAACTGGGTGCAATCGAGAAGCTGCAGGAAGCTCCAATTTGTATGCCATAGTACCAATCTTTTGCAACACCTTGTACGGACCATAATACTTTGGTGATAATTTATTATCCTTCTTAGCTTGCTTTAGGGACATTTTCTTATATGGTTGTAGCCGTAGGAATACCCAATCACCTACATCAAAACTTCTTTCACTGCGATGTTGATCTGCCTGTTGTTTCATTCTATTTTGTGCCAACACGAGGTTATCCTTTAAGAGTTGGAGGACTTGTTGTTGATGTTCGATGTGATGTTCCACTGCCTGAACCTTAGAATTTTCTCTTAAATATGATGTGATGGATGGTGGTTGATACCCATAAAGTGCCATAAATGGGGTCATTTTTGTTGCTGTATGGAAGGAAGTGTTATACCACCATTCAGCCAGAGGCAACCATTTGACCCATTGTGTCTGTTTATCAGATACAAAGCAACGAAGATATCCTTCCAAACATTTGTTTACTATCTCAGTTTGCCCATCAGATTGAGGATGATAAGATGAGCTATGAGCTAACTGAGTACCAAGACAAGAAAATAATTCTGTCCAAAAATTTCCAGTGAAAATGGGATCTCTGTCACTTACAATAATCTTTGGGTTTCCATGTAGCTTTTGAACTGTTTCCATAAATGCAGTAGAAACTGTACTGGCTTTAAATGGATGTGATAATGCACAAAAGTGTGCATACTTGGTAAGTCTGTCAACTACCACCATGATGACACTCTTTCCCTCAGACTTGGGTAAACCTGTGATAAAATCCATTGAAACCTCCTCCCAACGTTGGCTTGGAATGGATAAAGGTTGTAATAGACCTGGTGTCTTAATTGTTTCAACTTTATTTTGCTGGCAAACCAAACATTCCACCACAAACTTTTGAATATCTGATTTAAGGCCATCCCAAAAAAATTCCTTCTTAACCCTGTGGTAAGTTTTTAAAAATCCTGAGTGCCCTCCTAAGGGAGAAGTGTGCAATTCCATAAGAATCTTTTGTTTTAGCTGGGAATTCTTACAGAGGTATAAGCGATCTTTGTACCATAACGAATCATTTTGCCAGCTAAATGTATCAGAAGTACTGGAATCTTGTTGTAGCTTTCGAATAAGTGCCCACACTTCTTCGTCATTCTTCCATTCCTCCCTTGCTTCGTTTATCCAATCTGGTTGGATAATAGAAATGGCACACAACAATGCTTCCACATCCTCATCCTTTCTTGAGAGTGCATCTGCCACCACATTTTGCTTCCCTTTTTTGTAGATGATTTCAAAGTCATAACCCAACATCTTTGTGACCCACTTTTGTTGCTCTTCAGAGGATAATCTTTGTTCTAAAAAGTATTTAAGGCTATCATGATCCGTTTTTACCTTGAAGTGTCTTCCCATTAGGTAGGGTCGCCATTTCTTAAGTGCATGGAGTATTGCCAACATTTCCTTCTCATAAATAGCTTTGCTTAAAAACTTTCCCTTGATTGGACGACTTTCAAAAGCAATGGGTCTTTCATCTTGCATTAGAACAGCACCAATTCCATTTCCTGAAGCATCACATTCCACAATAAAGGTTTTTGTGAAGTCCGGTGTAGCTAAGACCGGTGCTTGGCACATTGCCTCTTTAAGATGTTCAAAGGCCTTTGTTGCTTCCGGAGTCCATGAAAATGAATCTTTCTTCAATAATGTTGTTAGAGGTGCTGCTATTCTCCCATAATTCTTAACAAACTTGCGATAATACCCTGTCAACCCAAGAAATCCTCGCAGATGCTTTATGGATGTGGGGATTTTCCATTCCTTAATGGCTTTAATTTTGCTAGGGTCTACCTTAACTCCTTCATGAGATACAATATGACCCAAATATTCCACCTCCTGGACTCCAAAGAAACATTTGGATCTTTTTGCATATAATTGTTTCTCCTCCAATAGTTGTAGCACCCTGTCAACATGTTCAACATGATCCTTCCAAGACTTGCTGTAGATTAGTATATCATCAAAAAATACTAACACAAATTTTCTAAGGAATGGTTTGAAAATTGAATTCATCAAACCTTGAAATGTTGAAGGTGCATTGGTAAGGCCAAAAGGCATGACCAAAAATTCATAATGACCCTCATGAGTTCTAAATGTCATTTTCGGAATGTCTTCAATCTTCATTCTGATTTGATGATATCCCGAACGAAGATCCAACTTGGTGAAGTAAATTGATCCATGCAATTCATCCAGTAATTCATCAATAACAGGAATGGGGAACTTATCTTTAATAGTGAGCTTGTTGAGCTCCCTATAATCTGGACACATGCGCCATGATCCATCCTTCTTGTGCACCAATACTACTGGAGCTGAGAAAGAACTTTGACTCGGTTGAATTATACCAGCCTCTAGCATTTCTGCAACCATACGTTCAATTTCACTTTTTTGGACATAGGGATATCTGTACGGCCTGATGTTTGGAGGAACACTTCCTGGAATCAGATGAATAGCATGATCATGATCACGCATAGGTGGGAGACCTTTTGGAGTCTCAAATACCTTGGAATGATTGTCCAGGACTTTTTGGAGATCTGGAGAAATAGATGATTCCAATGTGGAAACATCTAGCGAACATAATTGTGCAATTACACCTCTTTGCTCCTTTTTTAGAAGCTTTGTCATGCCATTAGAGCTGATTATCTTTCCTGGTTTCCCTGCAATACCCCTTAATTCAACTTCCTTTCCTTCCGTAGAAAATTTGATGAAAAGTTCTTGAAAATTAAAAGCTATTGTACCCAAGGATTGTAGCCATTGGACTCCTAGTACAACATCAGCACCTCCCATTGGAATGGAAAGCATTGGGCTAGTCAATACATATTCTCCCATGGATAGCTTGATATTATGGCACTTTCCAGAGCAATTTATTGTTCCTCCATTTGCAATCATCACTTGACACTCTGGTGCTGGATATAGGAAGCAATTCAATTCTTTTGCTACCCTACAATGAATAAAATTGTGGGTGCTTCCTGAATCAATCAACACTATTACCTTTTTCTTCTTGATTTGTCCTTCTATCTTGATGGTTTGAGGAGTGGTAATTCCCGCCAATGCATTACAAGATATGGTCGGATTTATTTGTTCTTCATCTAGGCTTTGTTCCTGGAGTATATCTTCTTCTTTTGACCTTTCTTGCTCCTTTTCTTCTTCCTCTTCACAATCTATGTAGAATAATTTCTTCTCAGCACACTTATGACCTTTAGTGTATTTGCTATCACAACTGTAACAAAGCCCTTTTGCTCTTTTTTCTTCCAATTGTTGTGGTGTCAACCTTATAGGTTGTGGAAGACTAGGGGCAACAACACTTCCGTCTTTATAGTTGTGAGTGGTATGCTTCCTGGTTGCCATAATTTTGCTTTCCATTTTTCTTGCTAACCTGAATGCCTTCTCTAATGAATCAGGTTCCCAAAGGCGAACATCATGTTGGATATTATCCTTTAAAGACCCTATGAACACATCAATCCTATGCTCCTCTGGAATATCTTTTACCCTTATGTTCAATTTTTGGAACTCCTCAATGTGCTCCATTACTGAACCCTTTTGTTTGAGACTTATCAATTGGCTAAAAAAAGTGTTGCTTTTTGTATCTTCATAATGTGCTATCAATTCTTCCGTAAAAATTGCCCAAGTGATAAATTGTTTACGAGAGCAAAGCCATTGATACCATACAAACTGATTTGGTTCCAAATATACAGTTGCCATACGTACCTTTTGTGTGTTTTGCACATTATTGAGATCGAAGAATTGCTCCATCTGTAATATCCATGTGGCGGGATCCTTGCCATCAAACTTCCTCATATCGATTTTTGGAATATGGTGATTCTTCGATCCAACATTAGCATCTATGGAATCATGATTAACATTTCTTTTGTTCTCATCATGAGTTTCCTTTACTACCTTTTCACCATTAGTGACCCTTTCTTGTAGCAACTTCTTCAATTCTTCCATGTCTATCTTCAAATCTATCTTCAAATCTGCCATGTCTCTCTTCAAATCTGTCTTCAAATCATCCATCTTAGCTTCCATGCCCTTTATCTTAGATTCCACGCCATTTATCTTAGATTCCACGCCACTTATCTTAGCTTCTGTTAGCTTTTGTGAGCGTGACATTTGTTGCACTTGTTCTTGTAATTTTGATATATCATGTAGCATTTCTTCCTCTTCTTCATGAGTCATGCTAGAGCTTTCAGGTTCCTTACTAGGTGTTTGCATTTTCTTTCCTTGGGGCATCAGTTACCGATAATAATGCTTTACTATGCCCTTTGAATTCCGTTAAACCAAGCTTACACAAAAATTAAAAAAAAAAACTACACACCTTTTTTCACTTTATAGAAGCGTGATATTGAATCTGTTCGGATCATCCAGTTCTAAAATTGCTACCTATAGTAGCCTTTTGTGTCCTCTTTCCAATGCCACAAGTCTGAGCCAAATTGGATTCTCCAAGGAAGAGTTATGTGAAATCTCCCACAGTGACTTTCTTTTAGACTGCTTCAGTAGAGCGAACTTGTATGACGTGCCACGAGTCACTGTTTCAACCTTTGAATCTGAAACACACATACAAGAAACTAAATTCTGTCTTCTTTCTGTACCTTCTTACAAAATTTCAATCTGATCCCCAGAGAGAAAGTTATGACGATTTTCCCCAGGTCACCTGTTTTGAATGTAATTCAGGAGTCTGCAAAAAGACCAACTTCCTCAGATCATATCTCCACAACTATCACGCAAAAAGCTCTAAAATTTGGACCCAAGGTTCAGCGCGATTTCTTCTCAAATGGGTTTTTTTTGCGACTTCTGAAACATCACAGAAAAAAATTTATAGCGAAAATGCCACAATGACCTGTTTGGAGCAGCGAAACCCTAGAATCCAAAGCTCTGATACCAAATGTTATGAAACCAGCTCAAGAAAAGATAGAAAAGATAGTTCAAAGCCTTAGAATTTAGCCTCTTCGAGGGTGAAAACTCCTTTACATTACATAAATGAACAATTCTTGGATGATACAAATGACAAAACCTCCTTTCTATATATAGGAGTCTAAGGAGTCACAATATAATCCAGCCGACCTAACAATAATAATATAAAGCCACAAAAATAACAATAGAGGGATTCTATGGGGCACAAAAATAACAATATGGGGGTAATACGGGCACAACAATATAAATAAGGGGTATAACTACAATAGTAATGGGGTAATCACTAGTATTATAGGGACCCAACAAAGGCTCATAAGAAAAGGGTTAAAACACAGTATGATAAATCTTTCCGTCCTCGAGTCTTTTCTGAAGGTGACCTTGTCTTGGTCTATGACCAAGATAAAGACACCTTGGGGGTAGGAAAGTTTAAGCCTATGTGGTATGGTCCTTTCATTATTAAACGAGTTTTAGAAAAAGGGTCGTATGAGTTAATCGATTTTGAAGGAAACAAGCTAGCGGAGCCCCGAAACAGTTTCTACCTAAAGAAGTACTTTGCTTAGTTTTGGCAACGCAATGGCTTCTTTGTACATTATGTATATTTGTACATATATCATCGAGATTTTTTTGATATCAACACTTTTTGGTCTGCTGTGGCAGGTGTTGATGGATGATTTGGTCTATTTTGGGTTCGCCGATGGTGCTAGTCGACACACTCGGAATCTCGCTTCCGCAGCTTGGGTACTCTATTATCCAACTGGTCAATTGATGGTATCAAGAGGCGTATGCATCGGTCCTGCTTCAAACAATATGGCTGAGTATACTGCCATTATTAATTTATTATCCGAGGCAATCTCTCATGGGATCAACTCGTTGGTAGTGTATCTTGATTCTCAATTGATAGTGTCGCAATTAAACAACATTTATCGGGTAAGGGATCCATGTTTATATCGCCAGTATTTAAGGGTGAGGTTGTTGCAAAGATCATTTACTTATATTAATTATTTGCACATTCCAAGATCTCATAATTGGTTAGCTGATTCTATTGCTAATCAAGCATTAGACTGGCACATCAATCATTCATCACAATAAAATCAAGCATCAAAAATCGAACTATATATATATATATATATATATATATATATATATATATATATATATATATATATATATATATATATATATATATATATATATATAGATATATATATCATAAAGCGTCTTGAGTGTACATATGTTTGTCCAAAAATTTACAAAATTTGGACTTAAATTCCCATAATCATGTCCGGCATATCTAATGCCCCGGCTCTGGATGAGTGGCTAAGTAGGTAACTATCGCATTGGCCACACGCCGAAAAGTGCGAACAAAGTCACGTGGAATGCCAACCACATGACGCTGCATATCATCAGGAAGGTCCTCTATGGCAGCCATCGGTACTCAGCAGCTCAGTCTCGCCAAGTGTCGCTGGACGTTATGTAGAGTCCGCTCTGTATCAGCAGTCACCTCTTCGGCTCCTCGGCCACGCTGTCCATGCCGTGAGAACCCATCTGGTCGTACCGGCCCAATGTTTGGAACATGGTCATCATATCAGTCATTTGAATCTCATCAAAAATATTTTTCAAAATTCATCATTATATTTGAAAAATCCAAAAAAATCATAAAATCAAAAATTCTTACCAATCTCGCCCCATGCTGCATTCGGTGGTAATGCTAGATTAGGATCTCCTCGGAAATCCAGCCCAGCATAGGGGTAGTCATCTACGGCGATGATCTGCTGATCCCACTAGGTGAAGAAGTCATCGTCGAAGGCAGTCCTTGGGACCTCCCCACCCCCCAGACGTTTCATCAGATCAGCCCACCGGCCCATGTGTGGATCGCGTGGGGTGCTGATGGAAACTGCTACCCTGGGGTGGAGTGTGGGAACCTTCTCGAAAAAGAAAGTACACAGGATAGTCCCATATCCAAAGTTTTTGGTATGTCCCCTCTTGATAGAAGTGAGCTGGCTCTTCATGCTGGCCAGAAGAGGAGTACACCAGTCGAACACAATAGTGAGACAGTCAACTGCCACACTCATGGTTAGCCATGATGCCTGATGCAGAGAGGACGATCCGTTCACTTGAGCTATGGTGAACAGGATTATCCTCAGTGATAAACTCGCCACATGTGTGATAGAAATTTGGCTCCCAACCTTCCTGAGATGTCTCGGGCAATATATCTGTATGTAGTCCTCTATCGTGGGACTGCTCCGTGTCCTGCCCTAGGAATGTACTACCTCTCCCCTTCGGGAAAGGCCCGTGATAAAATAGATATCCTCCACTTCTACCCTGAGTGGCATCTGATCAATCATAAAGGCTTCCTCCTCGACGTCCCAATAATCAATGAGCATCTCAAGCAGACGTGTGTTTGCTTTCATATTCGACAGTTTGAAGAATTTAAGCAAACCGCATCCCCGTAGGGCATCCAAAGCTTCAGGATCATTCATGACTTCATTATCCACTGCTGCGTGCTCCCTTTCTCGCCAGGTGATTGGCATTCTGAGAAAAAAATGATTTGCAACCATTAGTTTTTGTTTAAAAATTGTTCGCGGCGTATACGCGGGTCCCTGTGCACACAGTCGCGTATAGGGCCCGCGTGTACGTGGGTTTCATATTACCAACCCACGTATACGCCGCGGTGAAATTTTGGGCAAAAAATTCAATGGTGAAACATTAATTAAAAATCTTAAAACCAGTCACAATCAATTGCAAGCTAAGTATAAGAGTTACCTGGAGGTTTTTGAAGAATTTGAACGGTTGAATCTGGCTATGGGAAGTTTGCTCCTTTTGCTCCAAATCCTTTGCTCTCAAACTCAAATGGTAAAAATGGTGAGTCCAAAATCTCTTTTATAGGTTTTGAAAATGTAAAATTTTTTCAAAATTTTATTTTGTTTGGCCTCATGTGACTTTTAACTTGGGAGCTTGGAATGTCGAGAATGGTTTATTTTTCAGGACATTTTGGACGTTTTTCGACAGTTTCGAGACGGTTCCATGACTGCTGACCCGTCATGGCAAGTATCGTTTTCTCACTGGCATATAGGTTAGGGACATCATTTTTCCGTTGCATTATGCATACTAGCCTCCATTTGCCGATACATCTGCCATAGGGTCGACCCCATCGTGTTATGGTTCACTAGCCATCTTCACTCGCCGATTCTTTAAATCATGACACGATGGTAGAGCCATCCTTTACATGGGCATCGTAGTTAGAATCTCACTGACATTTGTTGCCCATGCTGCTCCGATTTGAGTAGGCTCGGGAGTCCTTTGTAGTCCTGCCATGACTTATGCATTGAAGACTCATTCCTCTTAGCTTCTTCGCTTTGTTCTGGCCTTATACCCTAGAGGCTCCTTTGTGTTGAGTTGTACTACTGCATTGCATGTTGACCACTTGCACCTTTTGGCCTAGAGCCGGCTTCACTTGGACTCGTGTTTAAGCCAACTTTTGACCATGACGACTGCAAAATCAACCTTGCATACCTTTGACTTCTGCAGCTTGACACACCTTGACCCATGGAAGGAACACACCTTTGAGTGTCACTGACTAGTTTTCACCTCCCTGCATTGAGCATAGGAATGTTCCATTCCCAGGAACTAGATCATCTGTTTCACCGACACTCGTTCTTTCCACTATACCATAGCATTCTTTTATTCTTTTTCCAGCTTAATAGAAAAAGACAAAAAAATTAAATATTCCAAAAGAAAAGAGCAGGAACGGGACAGTATTTCCATTTATTGTTGGCAGCTAGAGTCAGTCGTGTCGCCCTTGAACAAAGCACTCAAAACAAAGTCTCCTCCATTTGGGCGGGATTTAGTTTGACTTAGGTAAGCCTTAACCTTGTTATTGAGTCAGTTCTCCCCCGATTGGTTATCTCTTCCAATCATATGGAGGGTTCGTTCATGCCTCCTGCATGACGAACTTATACAGAGTCATCATATGCTGCCGCATAGTCACATTGAGTCGTGCTTTTGTTCAAGGGAAGTTAGCCTGAGTCGACCTCTCTGCGGTGTCTCTTGACTCATTTTTCAGTTGGCCATCCTTGGTTGTCAGTGTCATGTCTATCATCACATCAGCTATATTGGTCCTTTACTCATGCCGGTTTGAGAAGGTCCCCATTGACTTCTTGCTGGCGGGTCTTGTCCTTATCGACGACGACATCTTGCTCTGAGGATAGGCCTAGAGCTGCACCCTGGCCCTATTTTCATTATTGATAGGTCACCTTGTGCTCAGCATCGATCAGTATCATGGGTCTTTGACTGAGTGGTTTCCCTTGTGTTCGACATCAGCTTACATTATCACACATTGGGATTCATGCAATACCTTGGTTTCCATTTGACCCTATTGGTGGATACCTCGCCTCTATGTCAGCTTTCATTATTGGTTTGTTTAGAGGGTTTCTATTGTGCACTAGCCACATCTTGTGCATGCCGGAAACGTACTTTGGTTGGGTTACTACATCTCTTTCATCCGATTCCTTCCACATTATTGGCCTACGGGTTACACTCGCACTAGATTGATGAAGTATGCCTTATTGCCTTCCTTCTAGCGGATCTTTCCCTATTGACTCCGACTCATTGCTCTAGGGCAAAGATCATTAGTGGCAGATCCTTCGCTATCGACAGTGGGAAACCATCATTGTCTCCTGATCGATAGATTCTTACAGGTGTTCGACTCCAGCTCATCTATTCACACTTGTTAGATTGTACTGGGTACCTTGACGCTCATTATCATTATCGGTGAGTAGTCTCGCATTTGTTAACGGTATACATTAATGACCAGTAATCAAACGATTTCTCACATGGTCGACTTCGGATCATTTATTCCCATGGTGTAGAAATGTACCATGGCGGTCGGTGAAGACCTCAGGTTGTATCATCATTCATTGGTTCACTTGACAGTTGCTCTTGTTGCTGCTAGTTGATACCACTCCACCTTACATGTTGTAGGCAGTCATGGCGACATTCTTTATGCTGGCACCTGAGTTTGTAGTGTAGTACCATCCTATTCCATCATGTTCAGTTGGTACCTTTTGGGATCAGTCTTTGATATCAGTGATTTGTTGCATCTTTCAACATCATTGACAGTCTTATATGTGATATTCAGACATGTACTTGTTCATCATGATCAGATGATCCATTATGTATTTTCCAGTCATTTATACTTGTATACTTAGTGGATCCGCTTGTACTTGATATGCGGACATGCTTTACTTTTTCTGAGCATGGGTATGCCCACCTCAGACAGTGTTTCTTTCTGATCTACTTTTGTGGCTTGGCACGCTGAATTCTGGTGAAGTCCTCTTCAGTTTTTGACAGATTTCCTTTCCATGTACTTGCTTAATATATTTCGGCCATCATGTACCCCTTCTGACCTCATATATTAGGGGGCATCTGTTATAGCTCCAAATCTCACTCTTATGGTTTGTGATGTTGCACTCATGGCCTAGGGCAACCCCTCCTTCCAGACATGGTCCTAAAATTTAAAAAACAGTGTTTTATCCCTTATACACGACATTGCCCTGAGTTAAACGCGTGTATATGCGGGTCTGTGTACCCAACCCGTGTATATGTATTAAAACACTTAAAAAAATATAAAACTCCTTAATTTCGGGCAGGGATCGCGGGTTTTACCTACTGATCACCTGTTAGTGCTCGTGGCCCAACTGTTCCCAACCAACTCCCAACTAAGAAAATACTTTGGGAGAGGTATAAAAAGACCTCAAAGGGAAGGCCTAAGGGAGGAGAGAAGAGAGAGAAAGGTTATTATGCTGAGATTTTTCCCCTAACCAGGTTTGAAGTCCCTTGTGCCTTCTGCACTTCCCCCATTTGTACAAGAAACCCTTGTTTCCTTGTGTGTTGATGTTCATCCACTACTTATGACATCATGGAGTAAGTCATGGAAGGAGTTTGTTAAAGGCTTGAGGCTGGAACGAATCCGGAAGGAAGCTTTGCTTGGAGCCTGCTAAAGGTGACTCAGGTGAAATTATTCCTTTTCTCTACTTTATTTGTTTGTAATAAAAGAAACACATGTCTTGGTTCCTGATATGAATCTTCTTTATGTTTATGATATTCATGTTAGAATTCGTATGTGAATGGTTGTTTATATTTCATAACTAACTACCTTTCTTTATAACATGAAGATGGTTTCTTTATAAGTTTTTTTCCATATACTGTTGTGTTCTTTGCAATTGGTTGTTTTGCAGGACAAAGAAGCAAGAGGAACTTGAAGAAGGGTTTGGACCCTTGAGGACCTTCTCAAACGTAGGACATAAGGTACGTTCCCTTATCCTAGAATTTGCTTATAATAGCATAATGGTTGTGTGAATGTGTGTTTCTCTGTATAGAGAATTTTCAGTCTGCTAGGGTTTCAACCCAAAAAGCCCTAAGGGAACATTTCCCTCAACACTTGGTTGTTGATGGGATTGACCTCTCATCTCCTTGTTGAGTATTTCAGATTGTGCATTAGAGTTCCTTGTCTTGTTTTGTGAACTAGATTCACCTTCAACAGATTCATGAAAACCAAGACCAATTTTGATAGCAAGAGACCTTTGACTACTAAGAATATCATGCAAGATATTAGTACTATCTTGAAATCGTAAGAATTTATCCTTTTCTTCTAAGTTATCTTTTAGAATATTTACCTCAACCTGATGTTGCTCTTCCTTTTCACGATACTGATTCTTCATGTTTTCTTCAGCTTTTCTTCCTTCTTCCAGCTGATGCCTTAATTCAAGAACTTTGGTTTCTTGTTTTTCAAGAGCTTAGAGTAGTTCTTTGTTCTGCTTATTTGATTCTTCAAGATCTTCTTTTAGCGAGTGGATCTTAGCTTCAAGATTTTCATAATAATTGGATCTATTTCTGAGTTTCTTGATTGTTGTGCTCCTTTCATTGACTTCATTTCTTAATGATGTCACTTCATCCTACAACTTTTGACATTGATCTTCTTTTTCCTTGAATAGCTTCCTTACCTTGTTTCCTTCCTCTAGTTGAGCTTTTAGTTTGGTAACTTCTTCTTTGGAGACACATTCCCTTTTGTGCAATAGATCTTGTTGATCTCTAATTTTGTCTGTAAGCCTTTTAAATTTTGCCTCTATTTGATATCTTTCTTTTTCACCCATAAGAGCAAATTCAGTTGTTTCGCTATCACTTTCATCATCTTCAAATGGATGGAGAAATGTATCACTAGAGAATAACAAACTCATACCTGCTAGTTCTTTTGCTTGTTCATCTTCATTTTGAGGTGATTCTGAATTTGAGGTGTTGCTTCCACATATTGCCCAATCGATTATTCCAGTCATAGTTCTTCGAAGATGTCTTATTCTTCTTAGGTGCTTTATTCTTAAGCTTCTTTCCCATTGTTCTATAGATCTCCTTCAAGCGATCAAGCTTCTACCAAAGGACCTGCTTTGATACCAATTGTTGGAAATAATACTGAGAGGGGGGGTGAATCAGTATTATCAAATTAATAAATTTTTCATTTCCATACTCAGATTCATATATGCTACTTCAAGGGAACCTGCATGTACACACAACTATGTCTAATGCAGCTAGCATATATCCTGTAAACTTATGATTCAATTAATCCATTAAATGTTGATCTTTAGTTAGTGCATCAGAACTTTATTAACCATATGAACAGTAAATAGGTGTAGTAAAACATAACAGATCATCACACACAAGAAGCACACATGAACACCATGATGTAAGGTGGAAACCCAATGTGGGTGAAAACCACCTGCTGCAATTCGTCTCTATCTTCTTTTAATAAGAAACTTCTTTTTACAATATTTCTGTACTGGTGTAGCCTTATACCAGTATGTGAGCTTCTACCTGTAGAAGGTTACAACCTCCTCTCGTTCTCCAGCTTCTCCTAGAAGGGAGCTACAACCCCCTTAGCTCTTATACTAGCCCATCCTTTTACTAGTACATAGGCGCCAACCTACTGAATGCTCCAACCTTCACTCGTTTTCCAGCTACTACTAGAAGGGAGCTAAAACCCCCTGAGCTCTTGTACTAGCTGATGTGCTAGTACGTAGGTGCCGACCTATAGAAGGCTACAACCTTCTCTTTCTTCCTCCAGGTACCACATTTCATAAATGTTCAAACTGGATACTCCTGAAGCACCACAACATAATCTGAAGGCCACGTTTCATTAAATTTTCATACTGGACCTATCAATATCATTGAAGCACACAATCAATCAACACTAGCATCATCAATCTCTGAATCACCCAATACTAAATCACTGAAACCCTGTCAACAACCTGTAGTCACCAGAACACAGACCAGAACACAGACTCTGCAACAATGTTCAGATCTAACTGTATCATCAAAAATCATGCATCAGAGTGCATACGCTACTTGGAAGAGCTGAACCAGTGTGTATATGCAACTTCACCAAAGCGAACCAGCATATATGTCATTAATTACTTACTTATAACTTTGCTGCACTTCCTAACTTCAGACATACCCAGATCATTACATATACAAGGATAATATGTGTGTTAGCAACCAAATCTAGTCCATTAGATCACATAAAGCTAAGTCATTATGATCCTGATCCATTATTAGATCTCATCCATCAACACTGAAGCTAAACACAATCAAGCAAACTGAATATGCAGAATACTGACACCAGTAAATAGTCATCAGAACTCATCAACAACCAGAACCACCTGTAACTTCAACCATCATAGTTCATATGGTATACGCTACTTAGATGTATCTAACCCATGTATGTACGTGTTTTTATCATAGTTAACCAATGTATACATCTGTAAATATTCATTCCTGATTTACAGCTATTCCAAACTTGAGTTATACCTAGATCATAATATTTATAGATCATTACATGCGTCAATATATAGATCTAGAATAAACATGATCAAACCGTATAGAGATGATTCATTCCAAGCCATTAGATCTCGATCTATCCTTAGATCTTGTTCTCCATCAACCACTGAGATTCCTCCTTAGCTTAAATCAAGCAAAGAAACATTAACGCATAACCTGCATACTGGATCTCATACTTCATCAGATATTCTAGATTTTCTCAGTGCCATTGCCTAATGATCTTCTCCTCCTTTTATAGTCTTAGGCCTTACTCAATACCATGGTCCAAAACCATAGAGAATCAATACCAAGGACCCAATACCTGGGTTCCACACATCGGACGAGACACCATGGACCAATACCATGGTCCAAATACCACGAACCAAAACCCAATGTATGTGCCTTCCCTTGCATGAAAGTGCATGTATACATATATGCACCTTTTGGTCGGCTAACATGTGTGTATACGCAGATTTATCATGGGGAACCTGCATATATCTCTTTTTCTTCATTCTGTGAGATTGAACTGAGATCTATCATCTTAGTAAGTTGCCATCAAGGACAACACCTGTATCATAATGCCAACAATCTCCCCCTTTGGACTTGATGGCAAAGCTAACTTGTCATACTGAGAACTGTCATCTTAATGAGTTGTCATTGTACATTACATCTAAACTTTTTCCTTTGAGCTGCCCTGCATCCCATGTATTCTGTCACATATGATCTTTCTTTTGTAGATTCATCTAGTTATATATAAGCAAGATGTTCTGCTATAAGTGGGTTGCCATCAAGTACAACACATGCATCATAATGCCAACAGAAGATACATTTGATTGTTAAATCCCTGATTTTGTGGCCCTTGCCAAGGTTTTCTAGAGACAAAGCAAAGAGGTTCTGTTGAATTTGGAACTGTTTCTTCTTGAAAAACAGCCTTAAGACCTAGAATCAAAGGACAACCCTTGGTTTCATAATTCTCTGAGAAAATCATACAAGTCTCTATAACTTTTGCATCTAAAGGGCATTCTCTTAGAGCATGTTTTTTTCTACATTTTGGACAGAAAATAGATAAAGCATCAACCTCGGTTTTCTGTTTGTTTTGCAACTTAAGGGTGTCTATTTGCTCACTAAGACTCCCTAGAATATCCATTTTGAATTCATCAAGCATATTACCAATTTCTGCCTTACTCACTGATCTAGTTGTAGATTTATTTACTCTAAGAGAAGGATCTCTTGGACCTTTCCCAGTTTTGGATTTCCCTCTTGAGATATGAACACATAATTCTCCTATATCATTTAATGGGAGTTGAGAGATATCTCCCTTCCCCATCATGTTAAGGATATCTATCCACTCATCTCTAATGGATTTTAATAAAATATCTTTTAAGGTATCTTCATCTTAATTGTCCATCTTTGCTCTTTTCAAATTATAGTTGAATATCTCAATAAAATCCTCTAAATTTTCATCCTCTCTTTGCATCATTTTGAGCACTTCATCTTTGTGATTGGTAGGCATGAAATAATCCAAATACCTATCCAAAAACACTTTTTTTCATGTCATTCCATGTTCTAATGGACTGTGTGACTAACCCGATGAACCACTTCAAAGCAGCTCCTTTTAGTGTTGAAGGGAACAACTTAAGTTTTTGAGAGTCTTCATAATCATAGGTTCTACACAAGACTTCAAACTCAAATAAAAATGTTTCAGGATCCTCACTTTTTAACCCATGGAAGTTTGGGAGGACAGAAGGTGAGATATTTTTAATTGTGGCAATTGTTTCTTCATCCACCATAGGGAATCCAAAAGAATGATCTATTTCCCTATTTCCTCTACCTCTTCCATTATTTCGTCTACCTCTTCCTCTACCTCCTCCTCCAAACAATGTGAATTCTCCATCTTCTCCTTCTTTTGCCATTATAGTTTCTTTAGGGTCAGTATAGGGTTCAACCTGCAAGGTTACTTTCTCCTCCTCTGGTTCTTCTATTAATGGGATATGGGAGAGACGTTCTACTTCTTCTTCCTCACAAGATATTCCTAATTCTTCAACTAAAATGTGCCCCCCTATAGAGGTGAAAAAGGCTACTCCTATTGTTGGAGATCCAAGATTTTTCTCCTCTAGGACTGACTTGGTAGATGAAGTAAGAGATTCTTTTGATTGGATTTCTGCCCCTAGAATTTCAGGAGTTCTATAGCTGAGAGTATGAGTTTGGGATGGAGGTGTATCTCTTCTTGTTCTTGGTGGAGTAGGTGGTGTTGCAGGAATTGAACTCCTACCTCTAGATATAAATATACCCCTAGAGTCTCTTTCTCTATGTATATCATCATTTTTTTTTAATGTAAGAGATAAAGTTACCTAGTTACACTTCCCCAGCAACGACACCAAAACGATTAGTCAATTTAGTATCCTAAATTGCTATGCATGAATTATCAACCAAGGCTCATAAGCTGATGAAGTGTAGTGCACTGTATGTGCTAGTTAACCATTCTTACTTCATTGTTTTGTATTTTATATTGTTTTGGGGGTTTTTGTTCTTTGATCCCTAATGATGTACAAATTGAACTATGAGAAACTGAATCTAAATTTCTTAAAGGTGAACCAAGAGCTCAAAAGCTAGTTAAAATCAAAGTTAAAAGAAGGAAAAAACCAGAGCGTCTATTTGATTTTGTCATTGATCCTAAGTCAAGAATTAAAAGGTGAAGTTTGTATGGCCAATCGAAATAATTACAGAGAATGAAACTCACTAAAGCACTTTTAGTTGCCCAAGCCTTCAATTTTGAAAGATAACTTTCTTGGGATGGCATACAAGCAACTTACTGTACTTTATAATCAAAATAACTAAATCAAATATGGAGAGAGTAACTAATTGATTTCAATCCTCGTGTGAAATGAATGTTTAACCATTTAGTTTAGGATGGATATCAACTTGAAATGGTGACCAAAAACATTTATTCATAGAGTGCACTGGCAATCTGAACTAGGAAATAAATAACAAAGGAAACAAACATTAAGTAAACTAATCAACAATGCATCCTTATTAATTTTCAGCCTTACCATGTTTAAAAACAAAGTTGTTTCCTTTATGAAATAGATTGAAGAAACAAGACTTGCACCATCGAATTCTAACATTATGCTATTGATCAGAACTAAAAGAAAACAAACTACAGGGAATCAACCTAAACTACAAATACTGCTAAAAGTAAATAATGAAACTAAACTGAACAGTAAACAAAATAAAAAGAAAAACCTCCTTTAGTGCAGGGGCCCTCTGCAACTAACTGAGTTGAGCTGCTAATTAGTTGAAGATATTCTTTCAAATGATCACTTGGTCAAACACGACTTCATATTATTAACAGGAAAACAAGTTCCAAAATTACAGAGCTGTAAGTCTGAGCTTAATACATCCAAAAATTCGAACTTTTTCTCAGTTCTATACAACTGATATTTAAAGAAACATTCCTAACTGTCTTTTGAGAGAATTTAGCTACAGGTGGTCTACACATTTACAACAGTTCTGCGTAAGTGGTTGATCAGCTATAGGTGACTTTAAGTTAGCAAGATGGTTGCATGAAACTGTTATCACCAGTGGCTGGTTCGAGTTATTGCTGCAACAAAACTATCGGGTTTTATTAATTAACCATGAAGAGTGGACAAAGAGTCCTATTGCTCTTGGGTTTCTTCATTTGACTCCTCCTTTGACTGTGGTCTTGAGCTGGCTTTTTTGTCGATCTGGGCTGGGTGACTAGGATAGGATCCATGTCAAGACGATTCCAGAGATGCCCATGTGGCCGGTTTCTTCGTTTGACACCTGTAACCTGTTCAACCATGGAAGTAGCTATGGAACACACGATTAACTACATAATAGTCTGTGTTCCATAGCTAATTTGCAAAAACCTATTTCAAAAAGCAAAAACATAAAAGTATAACATGTCAATCATTTAATGTCTTCCTTGAGACAAAATCTATCATTTATCATTGATAGGGATCTTTCTTTTATGGAAAACAAGAGAAATAAGTGAGAAAAGTGAGAAAAGAGAGATTAATTATGAGGTCCAATAGTTTCCATGGAACTCCCTAACACTCCTTGGCACACATTGACACACCCTAGATTGTGACACATCTTATCATGCCACCCTAACACTCTAGCATTCCTTGGAACTCCCTATCATACCTTATCACTCCCTCCTTAATACACCTAGAACTCACTGATACTCCCTGTCACACAATCTTATTCATTCATTTCCATGCATTTGAAACTAGTGCTCCCTTGTGTTTCTCTGGCACTCCCTAAGACTCCCTGGCATACATTAGCACATCTTGGCATGTTTCCCTGACCTCTACCATGCCTTAGCATTGACTAGCATACCCTACGACTCCCTCAACACACCTCAAAGTCACTGGCATTTCTTGTCACAAACTCTTATTCATTCATTTCCATGCATTAATTTGACCTAGTGCTCCCTTGTGTTTCCTTGGCATGCCATAACACTTGATAGCATGAATTGGCACACCATGGCACCTAACACATCTTGGTCACATGCCACCTTGGAACTATAGCATGAATTAGTGTTTCCTAGCATACCATGTCACTCCCTCCTTAGCACAAGATATCTCCTCTTCTTTGGAAAGAGGACATAAGAAAGCTTTTATATGTTTCTAAATGAAGTACTCTTTTACGCCATGTGATACAAATGCCAATTTTCTTATTCTTGGCTATGGCATTATTATTTTATACATGCGACCATTGACTACACCATGAAATCCTCCAAAATATTCATAGAAGATGGGAGCTTATCTTCAAGCATGAAGCTAGTGGAATGTGACAATTTATATAAAATTCATCCAAATATGTGATTTGTGCCTTGGGAAATGTGAAAGGTACCCTCGGTGGAGAGACATGCATAAATATTTGTGACTAAGTTCCATAAATGTGAGATTTTTCCACTTGTCAATTGTGTGTCTTGTTGATGATGAAACCGACACCCTAGTTGTGCAAGGCCCACAAAGTGTCACTTTGCATCATCTCAAGGTTGTTGCCATTATCACCTTAACAAGGAATCCTCTCACTTTGGATTAATTATTGAATCATAGGGGTGTCCAAAAGAATGAATTTATGGGGTGTTTTATGTGACTATATCACTAGCATTGAAAACCATATTTATATTGGATGGTTCAACATCTTGATGACAATTGTCCTATTGATCACAACTTTTGTATTCATTATTTCTTTCATCGCAACACCTCCAATAGATATTGACGTGATGACCTACCAGGTCTATACTCCACAATCAATAGCCTTAAAACACTAAGACTACACTACAAGTCTTAACAAAGAGACTTCAACCCTTCCTATCCCTCATTTCTTTGATTAAAACTGCGCTCATATCAGTTATACATAAACAAGGAAGGATTGGTTTTCAGAATCTACCAAGTGCAACACATTTGAGTCTAATGCAACCATTCTGTCAACTAGTGTGACACATCTACCTCAAGCATGACCCACGATGTGACACATATGCTACTGGGTGACCTTTATGTTTCAGGCATGACCTTTCTGTTTCTAGGTGACCTTTCTGTTCCAGGCACGACCGACGACCACACCCTTCTGTTTTTCTAGAATGACCCTTTCTTAACGCATTCAAAATTCTGTATCATTCATCCTTTGCTCTTCTAGATCACAATCCAAATTGGCCCAATATGTGTGATTCCCTTGATTTATCCGCTTTGGAATCCTTTTCTCTCTCCTTTGAATGAAATTGACTTTCATCAACAACAATAATCTCTAGTTCCACTCTATAATTGGCAATCTGCATCAATGCAATAAAAATCCAACTGTGCATCAACAAAAACCCAATTTAGTCATGCTACTCCAAATTCTAATAGCGAGATCTTATTATCAAAATCAAGTCTTCTCCATAAAATGCCTTGCTATAATAATTTACATGAAAGAAGATTGGTAGATCAATTCACTTCTGGGCACACATCTTTGTCCATAGAAATTACACTTCTTGTAGCTAATTACCAATTGAAACCAATTGAAATTTCAACTATTTTATTTAGCATCCTTTACAGAGGTATCCTGAGAATAGAAGATTATCATTTAACCCAAATTCACTATACAAATCCAACCTGCAATACATTTCCTTTAGATGCATATATCACAATCTTGATGCATAAATTTCCAATTATCCAATTCAACCGAATTTTACTAGATCCCTTCAATCTACACTTTAAATTACAAATTGTGTCTTCACCACATGCACATAAAAATGTATTTCATTTACCAGTTTCAAATATATACAATACTTGGCCTAATTTCCAACATGGGCATGCAACCCTGGCCTTTTTCTCCACATTCCATACTCACCTCTTCTCTACATGCCCCTTAGGCTTACAATTATAGGAACAATTACATAGTTATGGATCATTCTGGTTCCTAGTTCTTCTCCATAGATCTCTCAACTTAAATCTCTCAATTAGTTCCTAAAATATCTTAATGATCCCTTGAGGATCTCAACAACAGTTCTATATCTAAATTCTTCCTTTATGAGCAGATTATACCAAATCTCTCAATCCACTTTTAACTCAACTAATTCCTATTCTAGGATCTCCTAATCCCTAAGACCTTTATGAGATCTTCACAAGTCTAATCATCTCTCATATTCTCGCATAATTGAGAATATTTACATCTACAATCTCACACACCTATTTCTCACTCAAATTATTAAAAATACACAAAATTTCCTATTAAGAAATCAAATTCATTATCAAACATAAGATTCCCTAAGTCAACCAAATATACAATGATTTTCATGAGCATGATGCTCCTGCATCAGACTCCCATAGTAGAAAAAAAATTATTCATAGAATCTTTTCTATGAGGACTGTCACTTTTCTATAGTAATGTGAAAGCTAGAAGTATTAATGACCTGCTACCTCCAGGATCCCAAACCTTAATTTGTAAATGTCCAAATTCTCTGCACCTTTGTTGTTGCTGCATGTCTGTTGTCTTCTGATTCATTTTCCTTTCTTTAATCAGTTTCAAATTCTGATTGATCATCCCTTCTACTATCTGTTGTCTTCATCTGGATTTTCTCTGTTATGAAACCAGCTCAAGAAAAGATAGAAAAGATAGATCAACGCCTTAGAATTCAGCCTCTTCGAGGGGGAAACCTCCTTTACATTACATAAATGAACAATTCTTGGATGATACAAATGACAAAAGCTCCTTTCTATATATAGGAGTCTAAGGAGTCACAATATAATCCAGCCAACCTAACAATAATAATATAAAGCCACAAAAATAACAATAGAGGGATTCTATGGGGCACAGTAATAACAATATGGGGGCAATAGGGGAACAACAATATTAATAAGGGGTATAACTACAATAGTAATGGGGTAATCACTAGTATTATAGGGACCCAACATGCCCCTCTCCTTCAAAAAAGTGTTGTCCTCAACGCTTGAGTAGTTCTGGATACTTCTGCATAAAATTCTCATCCTCCCATGTGGAATCTTCAGCGGATAAGTTCTTCCACTTGATAAGATACTCTGAAATTGATCGATTTCGTAGCTGTCGAGTTCTTGTTTCTGTGACTGCTTCCGGTTCCAATATAATTTTTCCTTCCTCGTCAAGTTCTGGCAATATTGTTTGAACTGGGAGCTTGTTGCCTATAACCTTCTTTAAACATGAAACATGGAAAACTGGGTGCAATCGAGAAGCTGCAGGAAGCTCCAATTTGTATGCCATAGTACCAATCTTTTGCAACACCTTGTACGGACCATAATACTTTGGTGATAATTTATTATCCTTCTTAGCTTGCTTGAGGGACATTTGCTTATATGGTTGTAGCCGTAGGAATACCCAATCACCTACATCAAAACTTCTTTCACTGCGATGTTGATCTGCCTGTTGTTTCATTCTATTCTGTGCCAACACGAGGTTATCCTTTAAGAGTTGGAGGACTTGTTGTTGATGTTCGATGTGATGTTCCACTGCCTGAACCTTAGAATTTTCTCTTAAATATGATGTGATGGATGGTGGTTGATACCCATAAAGTGCCATAAATGGGGTCATTTTTGTTGTTGTATGGAAGGAAGTGTTATACCACCATTCAGCCAGAGGCAACCATTTGACCCATTGTGTCTGTTTATCAGATACAAAGCAACGAAGATATCCTTCCAAACATTTGTTTACTATCTCAGTTTGCCCATCAGATTGAGGATGATAAGATGAGCTATGAGCTAACTGAGTACCAAGACAAGAAAATAATTCTGTCCAAAAATTTCCAGTGAAAATGGGATCTCTGTCACTTACAATAATCTTTGGGTTTCCATGTAGCTTTTGAATTGTTTCCATAAATGCAGTAGAAACTGTACTGGCTTTAAATGGATGTGATAATGCACAAAAGTGTGCATACTTGGTAAGTCTGTCAACTACCACCATGATGACACTCTTTCCCTCAGACTTGGGTAAACCTGTGATAAAATCCATTGAAACCTCCTCCCAACGTTGGCTTGGAATGGATAAAGGTTGTAATAGACCTGGTGTCTTAATTGTTTCAACTTTATTTTTTTGGCAAACCAAACATTCCGCCACAAACTTTTGAATATCTGATTTAAGGCCATCCCAAAAAAATTCCTTCTTAACCCTGTGGTAAGTTTTTAAAAATCCTGAGTGCCCTCCTAAGGGAGAAGTGTGCAATTCCATAAGAATCTTTTGTTTTAGCTGGGAATTCTTACAGAGGTATAAGCGATCTTTGTACCATAACGAATCATTTTGCCAGCTAAATGTATCAGACATACTGGAATCTTGTTGTAACTTTCGAATAAGTGCCCACACTTCTTCATCATTCTTCCATTCCTCCCTTGCTTCGTTTATCCAATCTGGTTGGATAATAGAAATGGCGCACAACAATGCTTCCACATCCTCATCCTTTCTTGAGAGTGCATCTGCCACCACATTTTGCTTCCCTTTTTTGTAGATGATTTCAAAGTCATAACCCAACATCTTTGTGACCCACTTTTGTTGCTCTTCAGAGGATAATCTTTGTTCTAAAAAGTATTTAAGGCTATCATGATCCGTTTTTACCTTGAAGTGTCTTCCCATTAGGTAGGGTCGCCATTTCTTAAGTGCATGGAGTATTGCCAACATTTCCTTCTCATAAATAGCTTTGTCTAAAAACTTTCCCTTGATTGGACGACTTTCAAAAGCAATGGGTCTTTCATCTTGCATTAAAACAGCACCAATTCCATTTCCTGAAGCATCACATTCCACAATAAAGGTTTTTGTGAAGTCCGGTGTAGCTAAGACTGGTGCTTGGCACATTGCCTCTTTAAGATGTTCAAAGGCCTTTGTTGCTTCTGGAGTCCATGAAAATGCATCTTTCTTCAATAATGTTGTTAGAGGTGCTGCTATTCTCCCATAATTCTTAACAAACTTGCGATAATACCCTGTCAACCCGAGAAATCCTCGCAGATGCTTTATGGATGTGGGAATTTTCCATTCCTTAATGGCTTTAATTTTGCTAGGGTCTACCTTAACTCCTTCATGAGATACAATATGACCCAAATATTCCACCTCTTGTACTCCAAAGAAACATTTGGATCTTTTTGCATATAATTGTTTCTCCTCCAATAGTTGTAGCACCCTGTCAACATGTTCAACATGATCCTTCCAAGACTTGCTGTAGATTAGTATATCATCAAAAAATACTAACACAAATTTTCTAAGGAATGGTTTGAAAATTGAATTCATCAAACCTTGAAATGTTGAAGGTGCATTGGTAAGGCCAAAAGGCATGACCAAAAATTCATAATGACCCTCATGAGTTCTAAATGCTGTTTTCGGAATGTCTTCAATCTTCATTCTGATTTGATGATATCCTGAACGAAGATCCAACTTGGTGAAGTAAATTGATCCATGCAATTCATCCAGTAATTCATCAATGACAGGAATGGGAAACTTATCTTTAATAGTGAGCTTGTTGAGCTCCCTATAATCCGGACACATGCGCCATGATCCATCCTTCTTGTGCACCAATACTACTGGAGCAGAGAAAGAACTTTGACTTGGTTGAATTATACCAGCCTCTAGCATTTCTGCAACCATACGTTCAATTTCACTCTTTTGGACATAGGGATATCTGTACGGCCTGATGTTTGGAGGAACACTTCCTGGAATCAGATGAATAGCATGATCATGATCACGAATAGGTGGGAGACCTTTGGGAGTCTCAAATACCTTGGAATGATTGTCCAAGACTTTTTGGAGATCTGGAGAAATAGATGATTCCAATGTGGAAACATCTAGCGAACATAATTGTGCAATTACACCTCTTTGTTCCTTTTTTAGAAGCTTTGTCATACCATTAGAGCTGATTATCTTTCCTGGTTTTCCTGCAATACCCCTTAATTCAACTTCCTTTCCTTCCACAGAAAATTTCATGAAAAGTTCTTGAAAATTAAAAGCTATTGTACCCAAGGATTGTAGCCATTGGACTCCTAGTACAACATCAACACCTCCCATTGGAATGGAAAGCATTGGGCTAGTCAATACATATTCTCCCATGGATAGCTTGATATTATGGCACTTTCCAGAGAAATTTATTGTTCCTCCATTTGCAATCATCACTTGACACTCTGGTGCTGGATATAGGAAGCAATTCAATTCTTTTGCTACCTTACAATGAATAAAATTGTGGGTGCTTCCTGAATCAATCAACACTATTACCTTTTTCTTCTTGATTTGTCCTTCTATCTTGATGGTTTGAGGAGTGGTAATTCCCGCCAATGCATTACAAGATATGGTCGGATTTATTTGTTCTTCATCTAGGCTTTGTTCCTGGAGTATATCCTCTTCTTTTGACCTTTCTTGCTCCTTTTCTTCTTCCTCTTCACAATCTATGTAGAATAATTTCTTCTCAGCACACTTATGACCTTTAGTGTATTTGCTATCACAACTGTAACAAAGCCCTTTTGCTCTTTTTTCTTCCAATTGTTGTGGTGTCAACCTTATAGGTTGTGGAAGACTAGCGGCAACAACACTTCCATCTTTATAGTTGTGAGTGGTATGCTTCCTGGTTGCCATAATTTTGCTTTCCATTTTTCTTGCTAACCTGAATGCCTTCTCTAATGAATCAGGTTCCCAAAGGCGAACATCATGTTGGATATTATCCTTTAAAGACCCTATGAACACATCAATCCTATGCTCCTCTGGAATATCTTTTACCCTTATGTTCAATTTTTGGAACTCCTCAATGTGCTCCATTATTGAACCCTTTTGTTTGAGACTTATCAATTGGCTAAAAAAAGTGTTGCTTTTTGTATCCTCATAATGTGCTATCAATTCTTCCGTAAAAATTGCCCAAGTGATAAATTGTTTACGAGAGCAAAGCCATTGATACCATACAAACTGATTTGGTTCCAAATATAAAGTTTCCATACGTACCTTTTGTGTGTTTTGCACATTATTGAGATCGAAGAATTGCTCCATCTGTAATATCCATGTGGCGGGATCCTTGCCATCAAACTTCCTCATATCGATTTTTGGAATATGGTGAGTCTTCGATCCAACATTAGAGTCTATGGAATCATGATTAACATTTCTTTTGTTCTCATCATGAGTTTCCTTTAGTACCCTTTCACCCTTAGTGACCATTTCTTGTAGCAACTTATTCATATTTATCTTCAATTCTTCCATCTTATCATCCATGCCATCAATTTCAGCGTCCATGCCATTCACCTTAGCTTCCATGCCATCCATCTTAGCTTCTACGCCTTTCTTCAAACAATCCATCTTAGCTTCTACACCCTTCTTTAAACCATCCATCTTAGCTTCTACATCTTTCCTTAAACCATCCATCTTAGATTCTGTTGCTTTTTGTGCAAGTGACACTTGTTCTTGTAATTTTGATATATCATGTAGCATTTCTTCTTCTTCTTCATGAGTCATGCTAGAGCTTTCAGGTTCCTTACTAGGTGTTTGCATTTTCTTTCCTCGAGGCATCAGTTACCGATAATAATTCTCTAATATGCCCTTTGAATTCCTTCAAAATAAATTTTCAAACCAAGCTTAAGCAAAAATTAAAGAAAATCTACACACCTTTTTTCACTTTGTAGGAGCTTGATATTGCCTCTGATGTATCTCTGTACTTTCTGATTATCTAGTTCTGAATTTGTGATCTGTAGTAGCCCTCTGTGTCCTCTTTCCAATGCCACAAGTCTGACCCAAATTGGATTCTCCAAGGAAGAGTTATGCGAAATCTCCCACAGTGACTTGATTATAGACTAGTTCAGTAGAGCGAACTTGTACGACGTGCCACGAGTCACTGTTTCGACCTTTGGATCTGAAAAACACCCACAAGAAACTATAGTTCGTCCTCTTTCTGTACCTTCTTACGAAACTTCAATCTGATCCCCAGAGAGAAAGTTATGACGATTTTCCCAGGTCACCTGTTTTGAATGTAATTCAGGAGTCTGCAAAAAGACCAACTTCCTCAGATCATATCTCCGCAAATATCACACGAAAAGCTCTGAAATTCGGACCCAAGGTTCAGCGAAATTTCTTCTCAAATGGGTTTTTTTTGCGACTTCTGAAACGTCACAGAAAAAAGTTATAGTGAAAATGCCACGATGACCTGTTTGGAGCACCAAAACCCTAGAATCCAAAGCTCTGATACCAAATGTTATGAAACCAGCTCAAGAAAAGATAGAAAAGATAGATCAACGCCTTAGAATTCAGCCTCTTCGAGGGGGAAACCTCCTTTACATTACATAAATGAACAATTCTTGGATGATACAAATGACAAAACCTCCTTTCTATATATAGGAGTCTAAGGAGTCACAATATAATCCAGCCGACCTAACAATAATAATATAAAGCCACAAAAATAACAATAGAGGGATTCTATGGGGCACAGTAATAACAATATGGGGGCAATAGGGGAACAACAATATTAATAAGGGTTATAACTACAATAGTAATGGGGTAATCACTAGTATTATAGGGACCCAACAGTCTCATTATCAATTTCCACAGTTCTTTAATCACATAATCAATTTCTTATTTCTCATGGAATCCTTTTGTATCAACAACTTGCCTAAAATCTTTCCTGAGATTCTTACTCTGCTGCAATTTTTCACATTAATTTTTAATCTGTTGGTTTCTCTTTTCAGCTTTTTCTACCATCCATACATCCTTAATATCTTTGAAAACGTCTTCCTCTATAATTTCCATTTTCTACTTCTTATCTTCAAATTTACTTTCAAGAAGTAAATTTTCTGTCATCTTTCTGACTGCATACTCATCCACCTTTTCTTCTTTGTTAGCCAGTACATCAGAAACTTGGAAACTAACACATATCTCTGTCCCAATCAAAGCTTGAGACACTCCCTCATTTCTGACTACAGTTACACTCTCATACTCCTGTTCTTTCAACAAATACTCCAACAACTCAATTTCTCTTTGACACCTCACAAGTACTTCATCATGATGTTGTTTATAGTCTTCAATAGGTTCTTCTTCTTTCTTAACATCTTTCAGTAGTTGTCCTTCCTCTTCATTCAGTCCTATGACTATCTTCTTTTTGTCCTAAGACAAATTTGCCTCACCTCCTTCTTCAACACATTTTGCATTACTGTCTTTTTGTAAGCCCTCTTGAAGAGCTATCCTTGCCTCGCCTTCTTCCTTAGGATTCTACCACAATTTTTCTTCATCAATAAAATTAGTCAAATTCATTGCCTTACCTCTCTGAGAGAGTTTTCTTTCATTCTTCATTAGAATAAGATTTTGATCTTCTATCTCTGTAACATCTTCAGTGATTGTCTTCTCCCATTAAGTAACTCGTCAATGAACTCCTTTTGCTGCAACCATTCAAAGTAGTGCTCATCTAAGAGGTTTTCTTCATCATATTTTACTTCAAGATCTTTATCCATCCTGAAGACATCTTCAAAAGGCTACCTATCTCCTGCAATACTTGAAATCATACACAAATTGTCAGTTTTAAAAACATAAGACCTTGCGGTCTCACTCGATGCTTTAGCCACCAAGTCCTTTTGCTGCTCTGAATCCTTCATATGATTCAGAAGACCCTTTGTAGATTTCTCCTTTGTATCTTCTATTGGAAATAATACTGAGAGGGGGGTGAATTAGTATTAGCAATTTAACAACATTTCATTTTCATAAACAGATTTATATATGCTACTTCTATTAATGAAACTTGCGTGTATACACAACTATGTTTAAAGCAACTAGTGTATACCTTGCAAACTTATAATTTAGTTAGTTGATCTTTAATCTATGTATCAGAACCATATAACCAGTAATCAGGTGTAGTAAACAGAACAAGAAATCACACACATGAACACAAGATATAAGGTGGAAACCCAATGTGGATGAAAACCACCTGCTGCAATCGTCTCTATCTTTATTTAATAAGAAACTTCTTTTTACAAATTTTGTGTTGGTGCAGCCTTATACAAGTACGCAGGCTTCTACCTGCAGAAGGCTACAACCTTCTCTCATTCTGAGAGCCTAAACTATGATCTGTCATCTGAGTGAGTTGCCATCAAGGACAACACCTGTGTCATGGCACCAAACTTGTGTCATAATGCCAACAATATTCCCCTTTGGACTTGATGGAAACCCTAAGTCACTCTCCCCCTTTGTCATCAAGGGCAAAGGGTTATGATCCCCCTGAGTACATGCTAAATTCTCTGATATGCTAATGTGTGTTGTTCATGCTCCCCCTGACTATAAGCAAGGTCCGTAAAAAGATGTTCTACAAGAAGAACATGACTCTATACATCATAAAGGACCTTCCTATCACCAAAGACTCATACATACATCCATATCTCAACCAAGTTGGGATATAACAAGATTGACTCAATCACCCAACCAAGTGGGGATACACCAAAAGTTTATACATGATAAAACAAGAACATTACATCATCCATCCCAGGCATAGTGGGGAAACAAAATATGTCATTACATGACCTTGATAATAAAAGATATACATGACATAGAGACAAAATATCTAAAACAATACTATGATAGTCATCAGCAACTATCATCAACAGTATCTGTCAATCACCATCCAGACCAGCAACCATGATCTCCCTCTACACCTGTTCCACCTGAATTAGAAACAACTGTGAAATTGTACCAAGATAATGCCAACAATGCATTATTAGAAGTATATGCTCCCCCTGAACTTGTGCCAGATGATCACTGTCAGACCCATATCAGACTCTTTTCCTCCTGAGTCTGGCCCACTGTTTTTCTTCAAACCAACATATATGTGACTGTATCCATAGAAACTAGCGTATGTACGTGGATATGCTTCATGAAACTCACGTACAACCACTTTTCTTTGAATCAGATAGGTTTCAACAACAAGATGATGCATCAACTACTCCCAGCTTCTGTATGAGATATTCAAATGTCTCTCTGGGCAGCGGTTTGGTGAATATATCAGCAACCTGTTCTTTGGAGGGAACATACTCCAATTTGACCTTTTGTTCAAGCACTTGTTCATGGAAAAAATGATATTTGATAGGTATGTGCTTGGTCTTAGAATGCATGAATGGATTCTTTGAAATACTGATTGCACTTTTATTATCACATAGAATGGAGATGGGTGGAGTACATGTGATCTGAATGTCTTGCAATGTTTGCATCATCCAAAGGAGTTGTGTGCAGCAAGATGCAGTAGCCACATATTCTGCTTTAGCTGTAGATAATGCAATTGAACTTTGTTTCTTGCTGAACCAAGATACTAATCTGGAACCCATATAGAATGCACCACCACTAGTGCTTTTTCTGTCATCCATGCTTCCTACCCAATCTGCATCTGTATATGCATGAAGTGTAAGATCTGTATCCCTAGGATACCATAAACCAAAGTTTTGTGTTCCTTGAAGATATTTGAAAATCCTTTTGACTGCTTGAAGGTGTGCTTCCTTTGGATTTGCTTGAAATCTTCCAACTATTCCCATTGCATGCATGATGTCTGGTCAGGTACCTGTTAGATAGAGAAGACTACCAATCATGGATCTGTAGGTTGGTTGATGTACTGCTGCTGATTCATCATTTGTGCTGAGGCTGCATCCTATTACCATAAGGGTACATACTGGTTTAGAATCTTTCATGCCATATTTATTCAAGATCTGCTTGAGGTACTTGGTTTGCGATAGAAAAATACCATCTTTATTTTGTTGAACTTGTAAACCAAGAAAATATGTGAGCTCACCAAGCAGGGACATTTCAAATTCTTTCTACATTACCAAAGCAAAGTTTTGACTCATGGCTTCTTCATTGCTATCGAAAATAATATCATCAACATACACAACCAGTATTAGCAATTTATCATTGTCAATTTTTATATATAGATTGCTATCAGCTGATCCTTTTGAAAAACCTTGTTGATGAAGATATTTGTCAATACGATAATACCAAGCCCTTGAGCTTGTTTTAGACCATAGAGAGCCTTTCTGAGTCTGCATACATGTTTTGGATCATTTCCAAGGATGAATCCATTTGGTTGCTCAATATATACTTCTTCTTCTATGTCTCCATTAAGAAAGGCATATTTCACATCCATTTGATATACTTTGAACTTCTTAAAGCTAGAAAGAGCAAGGAACATTCTTATGGCTTCAAGTCTAGCAACAGGTGCAAAATTTTCTTCAAAGTATATACCTTCTTTTTGAGCATACACTTTACAAACAAGTCTGGCCTTGTTTCTAATAACTTCTCCATTTTCATTCAGCTTGTTTTTTAATATCCGTTTGGTTCCTATGACATTCTTATCATTAGGTCTAGGTACCAATTCCAAAGTATTATTCTTTTCAATCTGCTCAAGTTCTTCATTCATGGCCTTGACCCAACATTCATCTTTGCATGCTTCATTTACATTTTGCGGTTCGACGGAGGAAATCAATGTTAGATATCTTGAAGCTTCTGTAATAGTTCTTCTTGTCTGCACACCTGCCTCTTTCTGCCCCAAAATTTGAGTCTCTGGATGATTCTTCTGAACATACCTGGATGGAGTCTTTTCTTCTACCCTTATCTATTCTTCTGGTGCCTCAATGGTTTCTTCTTCAAAATTAGTCTGATTTGATGTGGAAGGATAGTCTTCATCTTCTTCATTATCTTCAGTTTTTACCTGCTTTGGATTTTTGCCTGCTTCATCAACCACAAAATCAATACTTTCAACAATTTTCCCAAGTCTTTTATTATAACACTTATATCCTTTACTTCGAGAAGAGTAACCAAGGAGAATGCCTTCATCTGCTCTAGGTTCAAAATTGTCAAGTTTTTCATCAATCCTTTTGATGTAACATTTTCTTCCAAAAACTTTGAAGTATTTACAGTAGGAGTCTTACCATACCAAAGTTCATATGGAGTTTGAGTGTTCTTTACTTGGACATTTGTTTTGTTGAGAATAGTGATGGCAGCAAATGCAGCTTCACCCATGTTGGAGAGGTAAATCCCCTCTACGGATAGAGGCGATCCCTACTAGCCCAGAATGGGTCTAGCAACAATCAATCAATGCTACTGTGCAAGTTCCTAATTGCAATTAAAAGAGAGGCAATGAACACCTACTTGGATTCCAACGCTATTGTTTGATGGAGAAATGCCGCTCTCGCTCCTTCGCCCTGGCCGGTCACAATCTTCCACGATCTCCGTGAATAGATACCTGCACACACGAAGAGAAAGACAAACACAAGCGTGAAATCTAATAAAGGCAATTATACATCAGTCAGAAAGGATGTAATTCACATTTAACCATTGCATAGACAAATGAGAATGGAACCATAACAATAGTCATCTATTATTAATCAATAATCAGAGAAAGATACAACCAATGTTCTGACACTGAGTTCTTCTCAAGAGGGTCCAGCCAGCAAGTCTCATAAGCATTCACCCATAGAAGTGGATCTCCCAAGTCAAGCAACTCTCTCTCACACAAAACTCTAAGACTTCACAACCTTTCTCTAGCTCTCTAGCAATCCACACTTTATCACACCAACTACCTACTAGCAGCAGCACACAAAAACACTATGAATTCCTTGTTGTCAAAAACTATTCCCAAAAACTAGCTGCTCATGGCAATGGTAGAGGTTTATATAAGAGAAGGAGTCTCCATGAAGGGTGGAAGGATATGCTTATCTCCAAGAAAGGTGGCCCATATGACGAATAGACATGCCATAGAAGGGAGGGCGACATTCACAAGGCCAACAACCAGGTCTGGAGTCATCTGGAAGGTTAGCTGTTAGAACAAATTCGCCCAAACAAGATCAGCGCGGATTATAAAGGGACTGGCGCGCTGACGGCGCACCCTAATAACTGAGAAGGCCATGTCAGCGCGACTCAATACAAAGTCAAGGGGCGCTGGCTCATGAAATGCGACCAGCGCGGAAAAGTCGTGTGCTTCCGCGCTGGCAGCGCACTGATTACACTATGAGCCGCCAGTCAGCGCGGATATTTTAATAACAGACGCGCTGATGCAGTAAACTTTGGAAAAGAGGGTCCTTTGGCCAATTCAGAGAGCATGAGTATGATGAATGTGATTTCATGACACAGTAGAGATACTGACTGGATGACAGTGACAAATTGCTGTGTAACAGATGCCCCCTAAAGCATGAAGCCCGAGAGGTTGGGAGGGGTGAAATGCTTTACAAAACTGTCGAACTGGAACACCACCAGGAAGGACCTGCACGTATGTACAACTGATAGCTTGATTACATGTAGTCTAGGCATGGGCGCAGCCATCTAAAAGACATATGAAGAAAGGTCTGTGGTATGGACGCAGCCACCCAACTGAAGAGACCATGACGATAACAAGGTATGGTCGCAGCCATCCTAAAAGACTCAGGTATGGTCGCAGCCATCCATCAACGAGTCATGTAATATCAATCCACAAAAATCGCAGCCTGGCTCACAGCAGACTAGAACCAGGGTCTTGCGCTCCATCCCAATCCGAACAAAGTACAGGTTCAAGCATGTGAATACATGAGCTGAAGTCGAACATGCATGAACATCATCTGATTACCAGTCAATGAGGAAAACTGTTAACAGACCCGAGAGGGGCCACCAATAATGACAATGGTCCTCAAGGTACTATAGGTACAATCCACGGCATGCGAATCAATGAGCTAGCGTCGAAAACCCGCGGAATTATTCGATCGGAGGCTAATGATGAAAACCTCGCGTCGAATACGAAGAACCTGCCATTGAGGCATGCAGGCTCTAAGGCACTCGGAAGGGGTCTCTAAGTCACCATCCTGGATGATGAGCTGAAGTCGACAGGAGGCAACCTCGATCGAAGGTGGGCCATAATATTTCCCACATCATCGACACGAGACAAAGGAAGATTGTTGTGATGAATCAGAAGTATGCGAGGCGTCAGGGATAGATTGTAACTCTACAGAGGTCAACTTCTCTTGAACATATCGGCGGCACAACGGCGGACTTAGCAGTATTTGACATCAAATGAGGAGAGGTCATGGTGACAAGGCAAATGAGCAGATGAGAGGTCAAATAGGATAACCCAAACCCACAGAGGCCAGTGAAAAAATAAGATGAGATGGTCCCACCCAGACACGAAGCAGAGGAGTCCCATGTTCAAGAGCGACATACTGCCAACACGACTACGATTACCATTCCATTTTCCCCACCATTTCTGGCAGGTACCCCGATTATTTTTGGATGACAAGCTTGACGGGGATAGCATATGCTTGAAGAGGTGTCATTTCGACGATGTCCGATGTCATTTAAGTTTTAACGAGTCTGACAAAGGAAGAGCTCGGCGTCTTTTCCTATTTAGAGAGTCTGAAAAGACAGCGAAAAAGAAAACTCCAGGGGGGGGGGGGTCCTTTTTCGTAAAGTTGTGTCTCTCGAGCCTGAAAAAGTATAAAACAATACTCGAAAGAACCGCCCGACCAAAATGATCGAGGAGTACTTTTCGTAAATAGTGACTTCGACCCGAAAAAGTAAAAAAACGGTTAGAAGCACGTCGTTTTGGAGCCAATAACAAGTTTGAAACGACAAAAACCCGGCAATCTTTTTAGTTTAAATGGTCGAAAAAAGAGCTTTAAAGGCAACCGCCTCTCATTCCTTTTAACGAGTCAAGGGGAAACTCGACAATCTTTTCATCTTTAAACGGTCGGAAAAGAGCTGAAAGCAGACCTCCATTTTAATTCTCTTTAACGAGTCAAAAAGGGAAAAATACTCGGCAATCTTTTCATATTTTACGAGTCAGAAAAGAGCTTAAAGGAGACTCGTCTTGGAGGAACGAGTGGTATAAAGGGTAGCAACTGGTTCCGGTAATGGTGGAACTACTCAAAACATTGAATGGTCAAGAGGCTGGCTAATAAAACCACTCATTGCTGCGGTTCCTCAGGAAAGGATAAACAACCAAGTGAGAGCATATGATCGGCCAAGGAGATGGTAGCAATGGAATGAAACAACCAAGGCTCATCTAGCAGAATTCAGCAGATAAAAATGGCAATCACAAGATGTAAATCGGGTATGGGTTCATTTTTACACAAGCTTGAACCATGGAGAACTCTGCTTGGATTCGGTTTCATGTTTACACAAGCTTGAAATGAAAAACTATGCTTGTTATAAGTTCGCATGCCCCCAGCATAATAACGCAAATCGAGGTACATGCCCCCCAAGCTTCATTGCATTCAACAAAGTGGATGGAATGAAGGTTCACTCTCGAGATCGATGAAAGACTCGACTTGTATTTTACGAGATCTTAATCAAAAGACTCGATTTGGAAAGGGAGGTGTTTCATTTTTTAATGAGGTTGACACAGTAAAAGAACTATCCTCATAACCCTTGTTTCATTTTTTAATGAGCTTGACACGAGATCAGGAACTATGCTCGGCTAGACCCAGTTTCATTTTTTTTTTTAAGGAGCGTGACACCGGAAAGGAACTATGCTCCAACCAGACCCAATTTCATTTTTTAGGGAGCTTGAAATAGGAAAATGAACTATGCTCCGCCCGAACTTCATCATAATGAATAGAAAGTCGGGGTTTCCAAGATTGCCACTCCCGGTGGAAGGGAAACATCTTGGAAGTCAGGGCCCAATGCCCCCAGGACACTATGCACGACGGTGTCATCACTGGATACAGGCACAGGGTAGGTGGCCACGTAGTTGATCTGCGGTGGGGCAGATACAACTGGTGGATAAAAACCAGGAGGGGGCGACAACTGTGCAGGAGGCATTGGGGGACTAACGAACGACAATTGATCGACAGTCACAATTCTTCCATCATGTGGAAAGCAGACCACACAAAAAAGCGAAGAAACAAGTGCCCCCATGGCGTAAACATAGTCGCGACCAAGGAGAAGACTAAAGTCTAAAAAACCTTGGGTAACCAAAACGTCTATATAGATAGTTTTTCCTCCCAAAGTAATAGGGAACTTCGGGAGAACTCCTAGAGATGGACAGGCTCCTCCGTCGAAGGCCAACAGATTCTGCGTGACCGGCCTGAGCTGCGGGGAACCTAAAGCTTGCCAAGTAGTGTACGGCATAAGACTGACTGACGCACCTTCATCCAGAAAAATGCCAGGTACTGCCTTAGGATAGGCAAGTACTGTAATCTGGAAAGGCACATGGGATGGAAGGCGACCGGCGACCAGACGATTCCAATCAAAGGAAGCAACCAGACTACTTGGCGGGGGAATCGTACGATTTCCCCCAGGTGCTAAAGGGAACGAAGGAGAACCTTCGGGAGTAGCTGGGTTAGGAGAGTCATTTCGGGACTCCGGGGAATCTGAAGAGACGAGAAGAACGTGAGCATGATTCTCTTCCGAAACAGAGTGAGCGAGCGGCGGACTCGAGTCGACACTCTTTCCGACCAATGGTTGGTCTGGAACAGGCTGGGCAGAGCCGGGTTCGGGAAGAGGGGCCTGGACAAGAGAAGAATGTGAACCAATCTCTTTGTCAACAGGTGCGCGATCTACAGCTGTAGAAAGACATTGATAACCAGCGGGAAATTGGTGTGAAGGAGCTGTAAGACTTTCCAAGACAAAGGAGGCTTCATCCATGAGTGGACAAAGGTGAAGGGGATGATTACCTTCACAAAGTTTATAGGGGATTCGAAACTTCCCTTTCTCCTTACCATTCCCAACTGATGAGGGAGCATCACCATGAGCTTCAGAGGACGATGAGGGGTGGGCCGGATCGCGAGACCATATTTCTAATACCCTGGGAATGCCAGGACAATCGCGAAGAAGATGGTCCTCCTTGCATAATCGACAAGGAAACTTAACCTTCCGCGGAGGAGCGGACGGCGGCCCGACTTCAAGTGTACTCGAGGGAGTAACAGTTATACTCATAGCCTCTCCCTTAGAAGACTTCTTCTTCTTGGTCTTCTTCTTCTTCTTCTTAGCCACCTGGTTATTCGAAACGAGGCCTTCACCAGGCGAAGTAGAAGATGAGGACGTAGAAGTAGGCGTCGAAGGGGAGAGGTCCACCTTAGGATCAACATGATGTTGTTCAGGTGGAGGGACTGATGGACTAGCAGCCGACACGGCAGGGACCAAAGAGGTTGAAAACAACCAAACGAGCAACCCGACAGTTAACCCCGGAAGGGATAACGTTGCCATATAAGGAGCACCAACATTCCCAAGAGGAGGGAAATGACCAGGACTCCCGTCAGGAGGGGAACTTGGGTTGGTGAACCCTGGAAAAGTTGCCATGGCAAACAAAAAGAAACCTATTCAAGCTAACGCACACAAGATCTAACCAGGTAACGTTAATCGTGGCCAAATAAATTTTTAAGACACAGGAACTAAACTTGACCTTTTCATGTTTCAAGAGTCGAGAAAAGGACAAAAAGATGACTCCAGTCTCCTTCGAATGTTTAATGAGCACAAAGTGACAAGACGCTCACAGGCACCTTTTCTTTTAAGGAGTCTGAAAAGGATCAAAAGTGACTTCTCTGGAGATTCTAGGCAAAAGGGTTTACCAGGCAATCCGTAAAACTGCTTATACACCTTAGCAATCGTATGAGAGCCAAGGACTTTCCGTACTGCAGTCAATCTTCCCGAATGCTGTGTTCGGTGCGTTACGGCTCACAAGGCGGCAGACTCGGCTTCCTATGGATCAAGGATGATAACCTAGTGGAGTCTCCCCTATATACGCGACGGTACGTGGGAGCACAAGTCCGTGCTAGGCCACTATCGAGTCACAAAAGGAGGAATCACCCAACCATAGTGTGAAACAACAGTGACTAGGTTTAACGACGCCGGAACACGTCTCTAGCCTAGACCTCTAGATATTTGCGTTAAGTTCCAATGCGTTTTTAGATTTATTCAGTTTATTTTATGGTTGATCTTGAATTAAGTTTCGATTTCAGGTCCTACCGTGTGTTCTCTCACAATTACTTAGATGCAAACTACATGCCAAAGAATACCATTTTGTTCGATGAATTCTAGCTATGAGAAGGTTAAGAGTTTTCGATCAAACAAAATGAACGCAAGCAATCAAACAATCTAATGCAGCTAAAGGCAAGGAAACGAAACTTTTCTTTTGAGAATGCAAATCAACGAAATGTTCTTTTCCTTTTCAATTATTGAATACAAAGATACTAGTTTGATTTTTTTTTCAATGGCACAAAGCACCTAAAATGAATTTTGAGGAACAGGAACACCAAGCAAAAAAGGATAAAATCACTTAATGAAAGCACACAAAGTTCCCAAGACACCAAAACAGTTTCTCCAAATCAAAGGAAAAACAAAGGCTTGTACGAGCTATGTGATCTAAGCCCAACAAGGCAAAAAGGAATTCAAGCAAGAAGGAAGCAAGTGTGAACTGATCGATCCAAACAATCGTAATCTATGCTTGGTAGTGAAGAAATCGAATCAACATAAAAAAGTGGTTCAATAATCGACACTAAAAATCAACCAGCAACAAGCTACTAGCAGCAGCACACAAAAACACTATGAATTCCTTATTGTCAAAAACTATTCCCAAAAACTAGTTGCTCATGGCAATGGTAGAGGTTTATATAAGAGAAGGAGTCTCCATGAAGGGTGGAAGGATAAGCTTATCTCCAAGAAAGGTGGCCCATATGACGAACAGACATGCCATAGAAGGGAGGGCGACATTCACAAGGCCAACAACCAGGTCTGGAGTCATCTAGAAGGTTGGCTGTTAGAACAAATTCGCCCAAACAAGATCAGCGCGGATTATAAAGGGACTGGCGCGCTGACGGCGCACCCTAATAACTGAGAAGGCCATGTCAGCGCGACTCAATACAAAGGCAAGGGGCGCTGGCTCATGAAATGCGACCAGCGCGGAAAAGTCGTGTGCTTCCGCGCTGGCAGCGCACTGATTACACTATGAGCCGCCAGTCAGCGCGGATATTTTAATAACAGACGCGCTGATGCAGTAAACTTTGGAAAAGAGGGTCCTTTGGCCAATTCAAAGAGCATGAGTATGATGAATGTGATTTCATGACACAGTAGAGATACTGACTGGATGACAGTGACAAATTGCTGTGTAACAACCCCAGAAGGTTGTAGGAGTTCCAGACTCATCTAGCAGAGCACGAGCCATTTGTTGAACAGTTTTTTTCATCCTTTCTACCACTCCATTTTGCTAAGGAGTTCTTGCGGTAGAGAATTCCCTTCTTATTCCATGTTCTTCACAGAAGTCGAAGAATTCATCCGAGGTAAATTCCCCTCCTCGATCAGACCTGAGGCATTTGATTTTGCGATCTGATTCATTTTCAACCAAGGCTTTGAAGGCTTTGAACTTTTCGAAAGCTTCGTCTTTATGCTTTAGAAGTCCTATCCAACACATTCTGGAAAAGTCGTCAATGAACAATATAAAGTATTCTTCTCCACGAGGTGACTTTTTCCTAGATGGACCACATAAATCAGTGTGAACAAGTTCAAGAGGCTTACTAGCTGATCCTTCCTTCTCAGGGAAATGTGCTTTGGTTTTCTTACCAAATTGACATGATTTGCATATTGTATTCTCTGGAATGCTAATATCAGGAAGATCACAAATAGCCCGGTATCTACATGCTTTTCTTATTTGAGAGAAACTTAGATGCCCCAATCTTCTGTGCCATAATTAGTGTTCAATGTTTTTGCTTAGGTAGCACTGTTGTTGTCCCCCCTTGAGTATGTACAAGTTGTTTGGAGTTCTTACACCTTTGATCACTGTTTCTCCTGTATCAAGCTCACGAAAAACACACCCATTTTATCGAAATACTACCTCATTTCCTTGATCACACATTTGACTAACACTCAATAGATTATGCTTTAGACCATCTACATACATAACATTCCCAACTTTAACTTTTTCTTTTAAGAGAACGGAGCCTTTAACTTTTATGACTGCAGGAAGGTCACTACCAAATGAGACCTTCTTTTCCTTTTCTAAGGCATTATATGACTGAAGTTTTTCTTTATCACCTCTCATGTGTTTCGAGCATCCATTGTCGATGTACCACTGATTTTCTTGTCCTTCTGCATACAAGGCTATACCACATCTTTCTATTTGTGATTCCCTCTTTCTCCATGTTTTGGGACCCAATGAAGCTTTCTCCTTCTGAGATTTTGCCAAAATTTAATTCTGCATTCAGAATCTTCATGACCGAAATTGTTACAGATAGAGCGTTCTATTTCATTTTCAAGAGCAGAAAAGTTATTGTAGGTCCTTTTCATGATCCTAGTCACATTCCTTTGATTTCGTCCTTCTCTAGTCATGATGGTCTTGTAAGCAACACATTGAGCAGCTTTGTGTCCAAAGTTATGGCATGAAAAACATTGGCCATTAAAGAAATTCCTGCGATTATCGAACCTACTGACCTGATGATTGTAGTTTCCACTGACATTCATTCTTGAAGCAAATTAAGACTGATTTGCCTGTGGTTGGTTATAGCTTCTGTTCATCCTTGAAGTAGATTGAACCTGATTTACCTGGTGATCTGCTTTATGCCTTTGCTGACGATTGTCAACCTGTTCACTTCTCCTTGCTGCATCAAGATAGCTTTTGGAGGTTGATGGATTCTGTGCTTGAGATGCTTCTTCAGTATATCCAAGACCTGTCTTTATCAAAGGAGAATGCTGCGCTTCGATAATTTCATCTAAAGTTCTGATCCTTTCACAAATCTAAGATTGAGAGGTTTTGTTTTCTCAATATCTTTTCTTAGATCCACAATTTCACATTCTAACTTTTCATTGTGTTTTTCCCTTTCAACAAGTTGGAATGTTAGAGTATCTATAATCATACTCTTTTCTTCTAAACAGATTTTAAGTTTAGAAATTTCTTTATAGAGACCATCTTCATCTAAAGCATCCAATAAATCATCATCTTCAAAATCCATCAAAAGTCTATAATCATTACTATATTCATCTTCATCACTATTTGATAAACCATCGCTATCTTCATGCATATAGTAGCTCTTCTTACTTACATTCTGTTTTCTATTCCATTTTGCCGGTTCCTTACCTTTATCAAGCTTATCTTTATGAGGACATTTGGCTGCATAATGACCAACTCTTCCACAAGCAAAGCATTTGAAAGGTAATTTAACTCTAAATCTTCCAGAACCTCATTGAAGGTTTTTGAAAAAGTTTGCTTCTTCCTCTCCTTCTGAAATGTGTCCCGGTTCATTGATCTCTTCTCTTCCTGAAGCCTTGAATGTTGCTTCTCTCATATCTGATGGACCTCGTTTTCTCATTTCAACAGCAGTTAGGATTTCATGCAACTGTGTCATAGTCATATTCTGAAGATCCTGCTTTTCTTCTATGGTAGAAACTTTTGATTCCAACTTAGAAGACAAGGATCTTAAAAACTTTTCAACTAAAGTAACTTCTTTTATCTCTTCACCCAAGTTTTTCATGTGATTAATAATCTCATCTATACATAGGAAGTAATGAGCTATACTTTCATCATTGTGCATTTTGAGAGTTTCATATTGAATTCTGAGAGTTTGTAGTTTTGCACATTTTACCTGATTGTCTCCTTCATAGCTTAGGATGATCTTGTCCCATATTTCTTTGGTGGTTTTGAGCTGCATAACCTTGACAAATTCTGATTGTGACAGACTCCCCAATAGTGTATTGACAACCTTGGCATTTGTTTCATACTGCTTTTTACCTGCCGTATTTGTAGGAATTGCTGATGGAAATGTATATCCTCCTTCCATGATTTCCCAAACATCTATTCCAAGAGATTGAAGATAGGTTGTGGTTCTTACCTTCCAATAGATGAAGTTGCTCCCATCAAAAATTGGTGGTCTAATGGATCCCTCTCTTTCGTAGCTGCCCATGATGATAGATCTTCCTTCAAGTGATCAAGCTTCTTTTGAAGGACCTACTCTGATTCCAATTGTTGGAAATAATACTGAGAGGGGGGGTGAATCAGTATTAGCAATTTAACAATATTTCATTTCCATAAACAAATTTATATACGCTACTTCTATTAATGAAACTTGCGTGTATACGCAACTGTGTTTAGAGAAACCAGCGTATACCTTGCAAACTTATAATTTAGTTAGTTGATCTTTAATCTGTGTATTAGAACCATATAACCAGTAATCAGGTGCAGTAAACAGAACAGGCAATCACACACATGAACACAAGATATAAGGTGGAAACCCAATGTGGGTGAAAACCACCTGCTGCAATCGTCTCTATCTTTCTTTAATAAGAAACTTCTTTTTACAAATTTTGTACTGGTGTAGCCTTATACTAGTACGTAGGCTTCTACTTGCAGAAGGCTACAACCTTCTCTCGTTCTCCAGCTTCTCCTGGAAGGGAGCTACAACCCCCTAGCTCTTGTACTAGTTGATGTGTTTACTAGTTTGTAGGTGATAACCTACAGAAGGCTACAACCTTCTCTTTTCTTCCAGGGATCATGTTTCATAAATTTTGAGACTGGATCCATCAATAACATCAAGTATATCTACATCAACCAATCTCCTTTGCACCAACCAAAACTGAATCAAACAATCACTTTTCTAAATGTTGTAACCAGAACACAGTAACAGTAACCAGAACCCAAGCCAGAACCCAGAACACTGCAACAACAAACAGAAGTAGCTAAAACATATTTTATGAGGTGTACGCTACTTCAATGTGTCAAACCTACTTGCATACACACTTTGCTCAAGACAAACCTGCATATATGCTGTTTTGAAATGTTGAACTGACATGTATACGTGCCCTTATTGTAATGAACCTGCATACAGATCTGTAAAAGATGATTTAGCCTTTACAACTACTCAGACATCAGTTATACCCAGATCATCAGTGTTGGGCAATTTATTGGGCTTAAATTGCTGCATTAAATTATCAACCAGGGAAACTCGTAAGCTTGTAATGGTGCCAACAATATATATGCAGGAGTAGGCAACTAACTCTATGTCTAGCTAAATTATTTATGATTCAATATAATATGCAAGGGAAGAGGCTCCTAACTAAGGAGGTCCTGGTTGTCCTTCCTTACAGTATCATAGAGAAATCATTGATTACATAAAACTAGAATCTTGAAATGAAGACAAGAGAATGAACTTTAATTGTTGTTCAGATTCAAAGAGAGAGAAAGACTAACTTAGTCTCTTGATTGTCCTCTCATACTAATCCAAACTAAACTAAGATTCATTCACAAGCATAAGAAATGAAATAACTTGAAACATAAACACAAAAGAATGAATTTCAATTACCATATAAATCAATGGAGAGAGAGCCTAACTTAGACTCGTGGTTATCTCCTCATATGATACTTGAAACATAAAAGCAAAAGAATGAATTTCAATTATCATGCAAATCAAATGGAGAGAGAGTCTAACTTAGACCCTTGGTTGTTCTCTCATATGCTGATAAGATTCTAATTTAAAACTCATTCATCAATCATAAACAAATCCTCAACCATCTAAGCAATTAAATGAAATAAGATCTAATATGAAATAACATGTTCCTTTGATCCTTCTAGAGTGAGCTCAATTCTCCTAAGAACAAAGTGACAAGCTATTCCATATACTACATTAAGACAACTTATATCTAAAACTACATAATGAAAATATATGTAAAATGAAGCTTTATTATATGCCATCATAAGTTGGATACAATGCTCCAAGAGTCCTCCCTTTGGAATGGAAGAGGTACTCCTATTTATACAATGAGATGAGATAACAAACTCATAATGATGATCCACTAATCTCTCTTTAGTTCCATACATTTCTCAACCATCTAGACACATAACCCTATCCTCCATGATCTCCTCCATGAGGTCCATGATTTCCTCCATGATCTTTTCCATGAGGCTTATCTTATCAAATTCGAATTTGATCATTCAAGGCCACATAAAGATGCCCTGGAGGCTTCCTTTGTGCCTACACATGTCAACAAACTCATTCTAATTGTTAGGTATAAGTATAAGCATCTTATTTTCTAAAGTTTAGCCATAAATTCACTTAAAAATGTTAAGAATTAATAAACTTTGGAAAAGCATTGTTAGAACCCAATAATGAGGTAAATGTAATGATATGGAGGTGGAATGGAGGTGACATAAAGGTAAAATGTGAAAATACTGGTGAATAATGGAGTGAAAATAGGGACTATTTTGAGGCCCAACATCTCCCCCAAACTCAAGGTATTGCATGTCCTCATGCAATCTATGGTATTGCATGTCCTCATGCAATCTATGGTATTGCATGTACTCATGCAATCTATGGTATTGCATGTCCTCATGCAATCTATTACATTACTTTTTGAGCTTTGGCTTAAACTCTGCATGATATCATTTACTTAACTTTTGCAAAGCATTATTTTGATGAACTACAACTTGGTTGGTTCTTGTGTTTCAACCATATTTTGTTTGTTGCATTCAATGTATGATCTTTGCATATTGATAATGTGATTTTTATTGCAGAGTATTTTTGTTGGAATGCATCATGGTTGGTTCTTGTGTAACAACCATGATTGTATTGGCATCCAATTAACTTTTAAATACTTTTGACAAAGCCATTTGTATGCTCATGTAATAGTGAATATATTTTGAAGGTAAGTGGGGTTAAGAATGTGATATATGAATGTGGATGTTATATGAATGTGATATATGAATGTTGATGTATCATTCCCCTTAAACGGATGATTTGGGCAATTATGTGAAATGGGGAAAGCAAGGAAAAAGGAAGTGAAGTTTTTCCAAAAATTATTATTCTAACTTTTCAAGGAATTTAATGGTTAAAAGTTAGAAAATATCATACCTTAACTTACCCTTCCAAAATGGATGAGAGTTGTGCACGTGTGGCTGCAAGAACTTTTGTTCATGGTCTTATTTACTTGGTTGGGAAAATCATGCATGAATCATGCATGTGCAGCTGCCACAATTCTGCTCTGAATCTGCTTCTTCAAGTTGTGGATGAAAGATGGATCTGTATTGTTGTATCGGCTGTTAGATCCTCTGCTACTAGATGATGAATCTGAGGAGTCTGCTGAACATGGCTGAAAGTCGTATCTGCTTCTGGATCCTCTGCTGCTGGATGATGAATCCGATGAGTCTGCTAAATATGGCTGAAAATCTATAAGGCTTGGAAGGTATACAAAATATATAAGTTACATGTCCCTCCCAGCCTTATTGATTGACTTGTCCTCAAGTGATGACAAACTGAAAAACAATGAAAAGAAATTGGCTTCATCTGCTACAAAATATGGGTCTTCAAGTCTTCAACGCTCGATGGCACAAATCTTACTATGTGATTAAATGTGTCGATGTCGAACATAGCAAGAAGTTGTTGACTTAGTGGCCGTTAATGAATGCCCCTAGCCAACACAAGAGCTCCCACCATTGATTCCAATGGGAGTCAGGATGCCTAACACATCTTTGTAGGTACGAATAAATTTGTTGTGGTCGAGTCACCTACAAGATCCAACGAACAAGGGATATTAATGTACTCCCATTGTTCATTGGCAAGAGTACTTGCCATTAAGGCATGCAAGCCTCTAGGTGTTTTTTCAATGATACTTAGACTCTAGGACTTTGACTCAAGCAGAGTTTTATTGCGGAAATGAAGGGGAATGGTAATGAAAATGATAATAAGGAAATGCATGGTGTATGAATATGAACTCTTGCTGTGAAAAATGGATATGGAAAGGTCATGCTTTATGGTTTGACAATAGGTGGAATTGAAAATCTTTTGCAAAAAGGGAGTTGCAAAGAGTGGTTGTAGAGTTGGATTTGTCTTTAGAATCTATCATGACTTAGTCTTTGGAAGACCAATTGTCATCACAATGTAATCTCCTTATGTTCACTTGATTATCCTGTAACCTGTAAAAAACTTGGTACAAAGAAAACATAAGTGCGCTCTAGAAGAAATGGCCAGTTTCTTCATGATTCTTACGCAAAAATTTCATACCAAATAAAACAAATTAAGGACAAACAAAGTGTTAAAATTGACTTAATCATGATATTAATATCAATCCATTTGTGAAAATAACCATGGAGAGTAATACTCCCTGTTTGCACCCCTGAATTCTGTGTGAAGGCGCAGTTTGTGAATGCGGCTCTCAGCTTGCAGTGGGCTGCAGGCATGTGTTTCAAGATGGCATTCGAGATGGAGGACTCTTCCAAAATCAGTTGGTTCATGGGCACCATTTCTTCCATTCAGAATGAACATTAAATGTTGGGCAATTTATTGGGCTTAAATTGCTGCATTAAATTATCAACCAGGGAAACTCGTAAGCTTGTAATGGTGCCAGCAATATATATGCAGGAGTAGGCAACTAACTCTATGTCTAGCTAAATTATTTATGATTCAATATAATATGCAAGGGAAGAGGCTCCTAACTAAGGAGGTCCTGGTTGTCCTTCCTTACAGTATCATAGAGAAATCATTGATTACATAAAACTAGAATCTTGAAATGAAGACAAGAGAATGAACTTTAATTGTTGTTTAGATTCAAAGAGAGAGAAAGACTAACTTAGTCTCTTGATTTTCCTCTCATACTAATCCAAACTAAACTAAGATTCATTCACAAGCATAAGAAATGAAATAACTTGAAACATAAACACAAAAGAATGAATTTCAATTACCATATAAATCAATGGAGAGAGAGCCTAACTTAGACTCATGGTTATCTCCTCATATGATACTTGAAACATAAAAGAAAAAGACTGAATTTCAATTATCATGAAAATCAAATGGAGAGAGAGTCTAACTTAGACCCTTGGTTTTTCTCTCATATGCTGATAAGATTCTAATTTAAAACTCATTCATCAATCATAAACAAATCCTCAACCATCTAAGCAATTAAATGAAATAAGATCTAATATGAAATAACATGTTCCTTTGGTCCTTCTAGAGTGAGCTCAATTCTCCTAAGAACAAAGTGACAAGCTATTCCATATACTACATTAAGACAACTTATATCTAAAACTACATAATGAAAATATATGTAAAATGAAGCTTTATTCTATGCCATCATAAGTTGGATACAATGCTCCAAGAGTCCTCCCTTTGGAATGGAAGAGGTACTCCTATTTATACAATGAGATGAGATAACAAACTCATAATGATGGTCCACTAATCTCTCTTTAGTTCCATACATTTCTCAACCATCTAGACACATAACCCTATCCTCGATGATCTCCTCCATGAGGTCCATGATTTCCTCCATGATCTTTTCCATGAGGCTTATCTTATCAAATTCGAATTTGATCATTCAAGGCCACATAAAGATGCCCTGGAAGCTTCCTTTTTGCCTACACATGTCAACAAACTCATTCTAATTGTTAGGTATAAGTATAAGCATCTTATTTTCTAAAGTTTAGCCATAAATTCACTTAAAAATGTTAAGAATTAATAAACTTTGGAAAAGCATTGTTAGAACCCAATAATGAGGTAAATGTAATGATATGGAGGTGGAATGGAGGTGACATGAAGGTAAAATGTGAAAATATTGGTGAATAATGGAGTGAAAATAGGGACTATTTTGAGGCCCAAAAATCAGATTTACAGATTACGACATGTGCCAATTATTCAGATAAAAGATCAAAACCACATAAAGATACTTCTCTTCAAGCCTTAAGATCTTGACCCATCAATAGAACTTATCCTTCTTCAAGCGCTCAGATTCTTCCTTCATTCAGATCCAGCTATGCACCATAACCCAATGACTAGCATTCTAGATCTTTCTCTTCATTAGATATTCAATTACTTGAGTGCCTTTGCCTAATGACCTCCTCCTCCTTTTATAATCTTAGGCCTTATTTAATACCATGGTCAAAAACCACTTATAATCAATACCTTGGACCAAATACCTGGGGTCAACACTTCGGACAGGATACCTTGGACCAATACTGTGGGTCAAAATACCATGGTCCAAATTCCACGGACCAAAATCAAATTCTCCAACATGTACGTGCCTTTCCTTGCGTGAAAGTGCATGTATACACGTATGCACCTTTTCATCGGCTAACCCGCGTGTATACACAGCTTGGTCAAGGGAAGCCTACGTATATATCTTTTTCCTTCATTCTAAGAGCCTGAACTGTGATATGGCATCTGAGTGAGTTGCCATCAAGGACAACACCTGTGTCATAATGCCAACATCTTCACTACTTTAAAAAAAAATGGGCCATGTTCTAGTTCACATACCAAAACTTCCTCCTCATACTCATTTACTCTGAGTAACTCTTCCTTCAATTGAGCATTCAATCTATGCTCCCACTTCACTTGCAATCTATGCCATTTGACTTTTCTTTTCATAATCCAACCATACCTCTAGTTTTCCTTATTCCTCTATAACATCTCCATCAATAACTCAAGATGGAATTTTATCTCAGCTTTCTCTCTATCAATCTCTTCTTGACTCTTCCTCATGCCATTTTCCTTGGCATATTTCCTTCTGTTGTGGCTTTCCTCTAAACCTCTACAATGACCTTCAGTGATCATTTGCTTCCCCTCCTTTGTGAACTCCATCTCGTTCACTTGTGGACTGCACCTAAGCCTCTCTTTTCAGCAAGTCTCCATACCTTCCTTTGATATCTCAGCAAGATTTTCTCCTTAATCTTAGCCTATTGATACCTTACCTTACCAAGCTATCTCCTTGAGCTTGATCTATGGTTCTCTGCCTCTGGAACAATTCTTTGAGTGAACTCTTTTGCTCTTTTAGGCTCTACAACTTCCACTTCCTTTGAGAACATTCACTTGTCCTCCTTATCCAACCTCTGTTGGAATTCTTCAAGGTTCTGCCACTATTTAAGAGCTCACATGCTCTTCCACTTGAGAACACAACTAGTTCTTTGTTACAACTCCTCTTAGTTGTCTTTTCTGCTAACACCCTTTTTGTCTGCAACCTGAAATCTACAAACACAATCCTCAAAACCAAAGTTAAAAATAAAAACATACCATATCACCTTCAAGATCTCTGCATGATCTTGTTCCACCATTCATCTGCACTTTGAATGGACTATTCCTTGTTCATTTTCCTCTATAAATTCTCCTTAAGAGTATCAATTACTTCCCAATATTCTGCCACACTTTATCTCTGTGTGCCTGCTGCCTGTCAGATTTAAAATATGATCCTTTCTTCCTGTGTAATATCTTTAACAAATGCACACAAAGCACACTAGCTTTGTTTTCCTTCTTTGTTCTGTCAGTCTTTACTGATCTCCTCTTTCTGCAATCACAATTGTATCTGCATATACAACTTCAAGAGCATAACTCTATTCTAGTTTTCCCCAAAGAGATTTTACTTGCTCTGATACCAAAATGATGACCTACCAGGTCTATACTCCACAATCAGTAGCCTTAAAACACTAAGAATACACTACAAGTCTTAACAAAGAGACTTCAACCCTCCCTATCCCTCATTTCTCTAATTCAAATGGTGCTCATATCAGCTATACATAAACAAGGAAGAATTTGTTGTCAAAATTTACCAAGCATGACACTTCTGAGTCTGATGTGACCCTTCTATCACCTGGCGCGACCCATCTGTCTCAAGTGCGCCCCATATGCTCCTGCGCAACCTCGCTATCTTAATCATGACCCATGACGTGGCCTTTCTGTTCCAGGCGTGACCCATGACCACACCCTTCTATTTTTCTGGCGCGACCCTTTCTCAACGCATTCACAATTCTCTGTCATTCATCCTTTTCTCTTCTAGATCACGATCCAAACTGGCCCAATATGTGTGATTCCCTTGATTTCTCCACTTTGGAATCCTTTCTGCTCTCCTTTGAATGAAATTGACTTTCATCAACAACAATAATCTCTAGTTCCACTCTATAATTGGCAATCTACATCAATGCAATAAAAATCCAACTGTGCATCAACAAAAACCCAATTTAATCATGCTACTCCAAATTCTAATAGCGAGATCTTATTATCAGAATCAAGTCTTCTCCATAAAACGCCTTGTTGTAATGATTTACACAAAAGAATATTGGCAGATCAATTCACTTTTGGGCACACATCTTTGTCCATAGAAATTACACTTCCTGTAGCTAATTACCAATTGAAACCAATTGAAATTTCAACTATTTTATTTAGTGTCCTTTACAGAGGTATCCTGAGAATAACAGATTATCATTTAACCCAAATTCACTATACAAATCCAACTTGCAATACATTTCCTTTAGATGCATATATCACAATCTCGATGCATAAATTTCCAATTATCCAATTCAACCGAATTTTACTAGATCCCTTCAATCTACACTTTAAATTACAAACTGTGTCTTCACCACATGCACATAAAAATGTATTTCATTAACCAGTTTCAAATATATACAATACTTGGCCTGATTTCCAACATGGGCATGCAACCCTAGCCTTTTTCTCCACATTCCATACTCACCTCTTCTCTACATGCCCCTTAGGCTTACAATTATAGGAACAATTACATAGTTATGGATCATTGTGGTTCCTAGTTATTCTCCATAGATCTTTCAACTTAAATCTCTCAATTAGTTCCTATAATCTCTTAATGATCCCTTGAGGATCTCAACAACAGTTATATATCTAAATTCTGCCTTTATGAGTAGATTATACCAAATCTCTCAATCCACTTTGAACTCAACTAATTCCTATTCTAGGATCTCCTAATCCCTAAGACCTTTATGAGATATTCACAAGTCTAATCATCTCTCATATTCTCACATAATTAAGAATATTTACATTTAAAACCTCACACACCTATTTCTCACTCAAATTTTTAAAAAGATACAAAATTTCCTATTAAGAAATCAAATTCATTATCAAACATCGGATTCCCTAAGTCAACCAAATATTCAATGATTTTCATGAGCACGATGCTCTTGCATCATGATGGTGTTCATGAGCCTATTTCTAGATGTGATAAGGGGATTAGTGGCTCCCTTATTGCAACCCATAACCGCTAATGTGTTTAATCCCTTAGCCAAGGGGGCCAAAGGCTATATTTGTAGGGGCATTGGGACCAAATTTAGGGGTTCATAACATTAGGAAAACTGGAATTGCATGACCAAAAAGGTTATGTGTGGGGGGAGGGGGGGGGGGATCTTATAGTGTATTTAACAAGGAAAGGGGACACAAGGGTAACATGGATGGGTAGAAGTCGAAGGTGAAATCATGGGTTACTAATATATATAATCCAAGCATTATAGAATGGGAAGGGGGCGTAGGAGTTAATTTCATAGGGTCTAGGTGACCTAGAGGGAAGGTAGTGAGAGAAATTGATAGGGGAACCCCCAACAGCGTTGATAATGGGATTATGAGTCAAATTATCACAAACAATAAGCCCTTAAGCCATAACCACTAAATTCCCTATCCCGTTAACCCCCAATCCATAATCCCTTAACCCCTACACTCATAACTCATAACCCATAAACCCGTTGACTCATTAAATCTTAAGACACTAACCCCTAACCTATAATCCATGAACCTCCTAAGCCATAAATCCTTGTCCTCTTAACTTGTGACCCTTAACCCCTAACACTTCACTGCCTAAACACCTTAACTGCTAACCCCTTAAGCACTAACACATAAATTCCCTAAATCTTTAGTCCTTAGTCACTAAACTCAATTGTGTCAATGTAGAATAATATGTAAGAGAAAACAAAATGATATTATCCACATCAATGCTTGAAATAACCTTATAGTAGTCATGAGTTGTGAGCCATGGGGTGAATGTGGGGCACTATTACAGTTACAACATGTGTAAATTCCTTTTACATTGTGAGGTTGTTCACAAATAAGGTTGAAGCACCATCAAAAGGACGCATGACACATTTTTGTGGGGGGGCGATTAAAGTTGTAACATAATTCAAGTGATTTACACCTCCAATGTCAATGACATCATTGTATGTTTGTGTCAAGTTGTTAGAGAGTTTATTTATAGACAATACATTCAATGTACTTAGACTTCATCTTTTTAGAGCCTCGAATCTAACATAGATTTGTATCAAGAACACTTCATCCAAATGAAAGGGGGCCTTTTTTTTTAACCACATATGCACAAGAGCACTAGATACTGCCATTTAGATCCCCCTTGGTACGTTCAAAGTGGGTTTACATTCACATCAAGTTGAAACTAACCATAATGACGTTCCTCTTCTTAATAAAATATGCTAGCTTTTCCATATACACAAGATAGAATTAAAGGATCACCTTATCTATAGATTCCCCCATTTATTATGAGATTCAAGGGATGTTCTATTATCTTTATCAAAATTTCGATGGGTCATTATCTACATTCTTTAAATACATGCCTAGAACTTTCTATGAGGGAGGTTCTTTAATTTAGATCTTTATTTAAGGCCTTATGTGGCCTTCCCCTATAGAACTCTTCCAAGGGGGTCACCTGCTTCCATTTTTCCTTGCCTACTTAGGGCCAAATTGACAAACAAAGATTCAAACTTCTTCAACTACAAAATTAGTGAGGCATCATACCTCTTCTTGACCTCGGCCTCAATGAGACATCTTTCTTTGGAGATGCTTTGAGGATTTCCCACCATAAATCACAAGTTGGATGTCATAGGATCTATTACCCCATTTTCTATTTGGGTGTTTAGAGGTTATTTTAAAGTTTTGATTCTGTAAAAATTGGAAAATAGGGCCAAATTCCAAATTGGGACAACTCATTTGATGGATATGATGATTGCATTAAATTCCTCTTTTCAAGAGGACCAAAATTGATATAAATATCATCCCATTTAGACAAGAAGAAGTGTGATTTTTTAATTTCTGCCCACATGTGTACAAATTCTTCAGGTCAACCACATCAACATGTAGGTTCAAGAAGCCCAATGACTGTGTCTCTTCACCCACAATGAATTGTATAAATACAAGTGACACCAAACCTCATTTGGCATCATCATCACACACACATTCTTCTCTCTCCTTCTCTCATTGGTTCATAAAACTATTAGGCAACTTCTCTATCTAACACGTGTGGCAACAAGGACAAGATTTCTAGGCTAAATTGCAAGACCAAAATTTCAAGAAGCAGACCAAGTTTGACAAGTGTTGACAAAGGAGTTATTGACCAACTTTGACTGTGATTTTTGGAGGATATTTTATGTCCCTTTAGGCCACATTTCTGGGCATAAAAATCAAGGGAATATGGGTAGTTTGACCAGTGCTGACTTCAAGGTTGACTGCAGTCTAATCATAGAAAGTTATAAAAAAAATTCTCTCTCCTTGGACTGAGTTTGACCAAGTTGTTTTGGGCTGACTTTGACCTCCTAATCAGGTTGAGTTTGACTGGGGAAGACTGAGCTATTTTGAGGATGATTTATTGTTGATTTGATAAGCATTGACTTTTTGGTTAGCATTAAAGTTTAACTGCACTTGACTGAAGAAATTGACAGGACTGTTTTGACTTTGAATTGGGAAAGTCAATTTGATTTTTGTACTCTCTCTCTCTCTGTTGAAATTTTGATATAATAATAAGAATAATTTACCAAAGGGTTTTCCCCACATTGGGGTTTTTCCCTAGCATCTGCCAAATCTGGTCTCCACTTGTCTTGGCTTTTCTTCTGATATTGTTTTATGTTCTATCTACCTTTACTATCATTGTGATTAATGGTTAATGTGATTGCTAATAGAAATCTAAATTGAAATTGCTATTGGGATACTTAAGGAACATTGAAGTAATTATGTTAAGCATAAAGCATACCATTGTTAACTAAAATTAACATATTTTCATCTCAACCCCTACGATTCTTGTCACATTGATCATTTTCCATCTAAGGTATACAAATCTATATGTGATTCATGGATGTATCATTGGTTTGATCACACCTTTCCTTATCCATCTAGGACTCTAGGTGTAGGAAGAGGTTCCTTTAGCTACCACATTTAGCTCGATATGTATGATCCATGTGTATATGATATTATGTCCAATGTGTACTATTTCTATTGTGTTCACTTAATTTTTTTTTTCTAACTCTTGATGCTTTGGCTATAAGTTTTAATATGATTTGTTCCATGATGTTTCATAATTTTTCTCAAAGAAGTGTGTCATCTTGATGGTTTGGGCATATTATTGGTGATTTGAGTAGGTGCTATACATTGATCTTATTGTACCCCTTATTTCCTTTAGTCAAAATTTATCCCATGTCTCTCTTAACAACACATGTGAAGCCCTTATAACCTATGACTATCTTATAATAAGGTATTTTTAAGCTCTAAGTGAACTTACTAAAAAATAATGGGATACCTAAAACTATTTAAGTTTATTGATAACATTATTCACATATTTAAAGATATTTTTCACCTCCTTAAAGGTTGATAGATATTTTCCTAATGTGTAGATCATTTCCCTTTGTTATGAAACCAGCTCACAAAAAGGTAGAAAAGATAGATCAACGCCTTATAATTCAGCCTCTTCAAGGGGGAAACCTCCTTTGCATTACACAAATGAACAATTATTTGATGATACAAATGAAAAAACCTCCTTTCTATATATAGGAGTCTAAGGAGTCATAATATAATCAGAGCCAACGTAACAATAATAATGTAAGGGCACAATAATAACAATAGTGGGCTTCTATGGGGCACAATAGCAACAATATGGGGACTACATGGGTACAACAATATAATAACGGGGTTGTACTAATAACAAAAAGGGGTTACACTAGTAGTATAGGGGCCTAACATGTCCCTCTCCTTCAAAAAGTGTTGTCCTCAACACTTGAGTAGTTCTTGATGCTTCTGTAGAATATTCTTGTACTCCCATGTGGAAACTTCAATGGGTATGTTCTTCCACTTGATGAGATACTTTGAAATTGATCGATTTCGTAGCTGTTCGGTTCTTGTTTCTGTGACTGCTCCAGGTTCCAATATGATTTTTCCTTCCTCTTCAAGTTCTAGCAATATTGTTTGAATTAGGATCTTCTGAAACTTTTGAATGAGTGACCACACTTCTTCGTCCTTCTTCCATTCATCCCTTGCTTCTTTTATCCAATATGGTTGGATAATAGAAATAGCACAAAACAATGCTTCCACATCCTCATCCTTTCTTGAGAGTGCATCTGCAACAAAATTTTTCTTCCCTTTTCTATAGATGATGTCAAACTCATAACCCAATATATTTGTGACCCATTTTTTTTGTTCTTCTATAGATAATATTTGTTCTAAAAAGTATTTAAGACTACCATGATCCATTTTTACCTTGAAGTGTTTTCCCATTCGGTAAGGTTGCCATTTATTAAGTGCATGTAGTATTTCCAACATTTCCTTCTCATAAATAGCTTGCTTGAGATGTAGCAGTAAAAATACCCAATCACCTACATCAAAATTTTTTTCACTACAATGTTGATCTACCTATTGTTTCATTCAATTTTGCACCAAAGTGGCGTTATCCTTTAAAAGTTGGAGAACTTGTTGTTGATGCTCGATGTGATCTTTCACTACTTGAACCTTTTTCTTCTTGATATGTCCTTCTATCTTAAGAGTTTGAGGAGTGGTAATTTCTTCCAATGCTTTACAAGATATGGTTAGATTCATTTCTTGATGCTCAATGTGATCTTTCACTTCTTGAACATTTTTCTTCTTGATATGTCCTTCTATCTTGATAATTTGAGGAGTGGTAATTCCGGCCAATGCATTACAAGATATGGTTGGATTCATTTCTTCTTTCTCGATGTGATCTTTCACTTCTTGAACCTTTTTCTTCTTGATATGTCCTTCTATCTTGAGAGTTTGAGGAGTGGTAATTCTTGCCAATGCTTTACAAGATATGGTCGGATTCATTTCTTCTTTCTCTAGGGTTGGTTCCTGGTGTATATACTCTTCTTTTGATGTTTCTTGATCCTTTTCTTCCTCCTCTTCATAATATATGTAAAATAATTTCTTCTCAGCACACTTATGACCTTTAGTGCATTTGCTATCACAATTGTAACAAAGCCCTTTTTCTCTTTTCTCTTCCAATTGTTGTGGTGTAACCCTTGTAGGTTGTGGAAGGCTAGGAGAAACAACACTTCCATTATTATAGTTGTGAGGGGTAGACTTCCTTGTTGCCATAATTTTACTTTCCACTATGTAACAAAGCCCTTTTACTCTTTCCAATTGTTGTGGTGTTTCTCTAAAGAAGGTGTTTCTCTTTGTATCCTCATAATGTGTTATCATTTCCTCCATGAAAATTGACCACGTAACAAGTTGATTATGAGAACAAAGCCCTTTATACCATAAAAATTGATCCGGTTCTAAATATGAAGATGCAATACATAACTTTTGTAACAATGGTACACCATGTAGATCAAAATATTGCTCCATCTGAAGTATCCAATTTACCGGATCCTTGCCATCAAACTTCCTCATATCACCTTTTCTTGATTTTAGGAGCTCGATCTTGAAACGACTATAACTCTGTAATTACAGTTCTTCCAGTTCTGAAATTACGATCTGCAGTAGCCCTCTGTGTCCTCTTTCCAATGCCACCAGTCTGATCCAAATTGGATTCTCCAAGGAAGAGTTATGCCAAATATCCCAAGATGATCTGATTATATACCTTTTCAGAAGAGCAAACTTGTATGAGGTTCCATGTGTCACTGTTTCAAACTTTGGCTCTAAAAAATATATACAAGAAATTACAGTCCGTCCTCTTTCTGTACCTTCTTACGAAATTTCAACGATGCTCAAAGAGAAAGTTATGATGATTTTCCCCAGGTCACTTGTTTGGAATATAATTCAGGAATCTGCAAAAGACCAACTTCCTCTGATCATATCTCCGCAAATATAGCGTGAAAAATTTATGAAATTCAGACCCGAGGTTCAGTGTGATTTCGTCTCAAATGGGTTTTTTTTCGTTTCTGAAACATCGTAGAAAACAAGTTATAGTGAAAATGCCACGATGACCTATTTGGAGCAGCAAAACCCTAGAATCCAAAGCTCTGATACCACATGTTATGAAACCAGCTCACAAAAAGATAGAAAAGATAGACCAACACCTTATAATTTAGCCTCTTCGAGGGGGCAACCTCCTTTACATTACACAAATGAACAATTCTTTGATGATACAAATGACAAAATCTCCTTTCTATATATAGGACTCTAAGGAGTCATAATATAATTAGAGCCAACATAACAATAATAATGTAAGGGCACAATAATAACAATAGTGGGCTTCTATGGGGCACAATAGTAACAATATGCGGACTACATGGGTACAACAATATAATAAGGTGGTTGTACTAATAACAAAAAGGGGTTAAACTAGTAGTATAGGGGCATAACACCCTTTTCCCTCCTTTAATGAACATACTTACTTATATTAGAGAGACCTAATATATTTTTTATTGATGCCCTAATTAGACTAACATTATTACTTATCTTCAACATCATTAGATATAAATTCTATGTGAGATGACCTCCTTTTTCTCAAATAAAAATAAAACTTAATGAAAACCTAAGCAACAATAGCAATTGCTTTATAAGATTTTACTACCTAATAAAATCTAATTTGGTGGCTACTCTAAAATCTAAATGGACCTATTGAAATTTATTTTCCCACCACTATTCGCCTTTGCCAGGTTTGGGATGAGTTTGGTGCTCTTTCTCTATTCATAAATTTTATTATTTCACAGTAGATTCCGTACCCTTCTATGATATTCAATTATTTGCTTCCCTATCAATTCAACTGGATTTTTAACGTGAATTTATTATATCAGATCTGGGTTTTCTCTTTTTGAAGCTTTAATTGAGATATTCTTCTCCTAATTTGGATTGGGGGTTTTCGCTGCAATTCTGAGCAAAAAACATGTCGTCCACATATGGAGATGAAATTTCAACCTTCGAGAATTCCAAGAGGGAGAGTGTCTATGGATACATTTGAAAGGTTTTTCTTTTTTATCTCATTTCTATGATTTTTATTGTTAAAGTTTCAAAGGATTTAAAATTGTATATTGAACTATGGAGAAGAAGATAAGATTAGTGTTGACAAAAGTTTATAAATTCAATCATATTTTTTTCATGATTAGCAAGACCGAACACTCCTATGGAATTATGATCTTAAAGCGTTTTGGGAAATTCAATGGTGATGTGGATTGATCAAGAGGCTATGGTTGCATCAGAAGTTCTCCTATGATTGTGCTACTTCTTGTGATATATCGATCAACTTATGATGGTCTTTACTTTGTTCCTTGCTATGATACCATGTAAAAAATCCTTGAAAATTCTGCACTGCTATCGTGAACAATTCTGAAACTAAATTGTAACACCAAGAAACATAGTTTCTCTACTAACTATAGCATAATAGAAAATATTTAAATAATAGTCACACAATTGCAGAACACAATTTTTCTATGGAACCTAACTGGGAAAACCCTCTCCCTAATTGAGAATTTTATTGATAGAAAATGAGAAATGGATCTCTTAAAATACAACTTTGTTTCACTGGAAACCAATCTAGTTTTCTTTTCTTGTCCTAACCTTCAAACCCCTTCAAGACCCTTGATCTTCTTCCCTAAATGAATGTGCATAGGATGCTTCTATTTAACTAGGAAATATTGTTGAATTTCCACGATCTTTTCTCTAGATTTAGAGTGAGTGAAAGTGGTGTATCACGTTTTAGGTGGACACTCCACCCATCATGAAGGGAAATTAAGTTAAAAAGGAAATGGGTGGAGTGTCCACCTGAAACATCAGACATTGTTTTTTCTCACCCAGAGTCTAAATCCAGAAGCAATATCCAACATGAATAACTATGGAAACTTGCATTTATATATAGGCTTAGACTATGCTAAAAGAAAGGAATATGGAATAATTTCTAAAAATTGTTTCTGATATACAAATTTAACAAAGCCTTTTAACCTTAAGAATATTTTGTAAGCCATTCAAATTTTTTTTCTCGAAAAGGCCATGTTTTTATTTCGAGAGCATAGGTGGACGAGGATAACTACTTGGGTTGTTGACTTATTTGGGGGCAATCATGGATGCTAACAGATGGAAAGAAAAGGACAGGGGACCATGTGGCACATTAGTGATTGGCTTGCAATATTTTAACAGGAAAACCAAGCATGACAAAGCAAACAAACAAACAAAAATCAAGGGAAAAAGGGACGGGATTTCAGTATGGATGAGTTATAATCTTGACTGGATTGGGTGCATAACTATGCACACCATATTCTTTATTGGAATTTTACTTCATGCAAATGCAAAGACAACAACTAAGAAGTAATAAAGAAGAGGATGGTGCCCCTTGGTGTGCACAATTATGCACCCAACCCATACAAGATTATAATTCTCAGTTTTATTATCCAACTTTTGTTCTTCCTTATGAAAGTAAACATTATTTTCCATATGTTTGCAGTATGTCGGTGTAGATTTGTAATGTTCTAGTGCTTCCATCACAATAATTCACTAAGAAATATTATGTTTCTCCCATGAATGCACTTATCCAGCCTCCCAGTTTTCCTGTAGCAAATCCACCTATGCCCAGTACTCAATTGAGACCAACTATGCCAACTACTTTTTCATCCATAACATCATATGTGTCTTTTATTCCAACACAGTCAATGCACAATCCCATGCATCAAAGGTAAATAAACATGCAAGCTCTTCAGTAATACACATTTCCTTTTGCATAATGAGCAAGCAAGTGGGAAGTCCTACAGACAACATCAGCCATTGTGCTAATATTGCCTTACAGTTCCCAGTTCTAGTGTCAGCGCCTAAAGAAAGAAAATGCCATTGAAAAGAAAGGACATTAAGCTATATAAGAAACATGTTACCCATTAAAATGCATTTGCATTTTGAGCATATTCTTCTCATCAGTTAATCTAATCTCATATCAAGGAAGAAAAAGGAAGATTGTTGTGCTAGTTAGGAGGACCAAATCAACAATCATAAGATAGTATTCTTGAGAATGTTTCTGAATAAAATAATATATACATGCAATTTTTTTTTTAATCCATTTTAAAAGGATGTTGTTCTGAGATCCTAGGTTGCATTGAGACAATGTGCATGAGCATATCTATCTTGCTAGTGATGTTATCACAGAGTAAGAAAATATTGTCTGTGTTTGTAGGCCCCATATAAGTGTTTTGGATATAGAAGAAATTGAGGATCACAAATCATCAGATTTTGTGGACACCCATTATAGCATGGGTTCATAGCTCAAAATGAAGGCTAAAGCCTGAGAATATACATCTGTTAATTGGTGTTTGTACATCCTTCCATTGCATCATATTCATAAACCTTCAATGCCTTACTTACACCTCTGTATGTTGGTATTGTAATTGACTTCATGCCAAAATATAGCATTAGAGAGGTTTGAATCATACCCTACTACTGCAAAAAAGTCTGAAAATACAATATCTGTGTGATGGATCCAGACTCTCAAAACATGGCCACATCAGCTCCACATCAGTGAAATATAATGATATGTGGCTAATTTTCTCATCCTTGTCTGATTATTGAGAAAGCATCAATAGGCATTAGCTCTAGAAGCAATATGGTGTGACAGAGTTTGTAATGATGCTGTCAAATATTTTCCATGGAATCTACATAGGAGGTATAGTGGGTAGACCCTCATTACTGTAGGCACATGTGGCAGAAAGTTATCCCTTATTAGATCCATATCTCTTGTTTCTATAGTGCCAGCTATTGCATACTTATTTCCACTAGGGAGGACTCTAGTTGTTGTAACTGTTGGGCAGCATAAAAGGCATGGACAGTAATTATACTAATTTGACACTCTCAAATATTTATAGGCCAGATTTTGTAGCATAAAAACAATGCATATGCTATGAATATTATACCTATAGCATGATTGGGAAACACATAACAGTAGAAATTTACTGAGACAACATTAAAATTCAGCATGCAGGAGACTATAGGGATATGATGATGTGGCTACAATTTGCAGATCAATTTGTGGGAAGATCCTATAGATTGTCTCATCATCAAAACAATAGATGGAAGGTATGCTTTTAGATCTATAAAACAAAGTAATTTTTCGATCTTGGAGAATGCCTTGCCTGGAATAGGGCTTGGTCAAAATAAAAAAAATCAATAAAACATTCCACATTGAGAGATATAAGGATGCTTTAACTCATCCATCACACAAATTCCTAGGATGCACTCTATCACTAAGTTATTTCATGCAATATTACACAATTAATGTAGGTTTTAAGGCAAGGAAGTGCCCATCATTAAAGGAATCCATTGAGATTTTTAAGGTCAATTTTCGGGAACAAGGAATCATTTTAAATGTGTTTGAACCAATGTTGCATGAAGGGGGGATGAAGCAGGGATTTTTTTTGGAAGCGAATCCGGAGAAGCATCATTTCCCAAAAATCTACGAAGCGAAGCATCTCAGAAGCATCTACTATATATATAACCAATGTTGCATGAAGGGGGGATGAAGCAGGGATTTTTTTTGGAAGCGGATCCGCAGAAGCATCATTTCCCAAAAATCTACAAAGTGAAGCATCTCAAAAGCATCTTATATATATATATATATATATATATATATATATATATATATATATATATATATATATATATATATATATATATATATATAGATATAGATATATATAACTTTGCTCCAAATACCCAAATAGCTCAATTACATACCACAGTTTGCATTCATTTTGTGTCATCCAGCATGCCACCTATCAATCCCAAACTGCAACAAAGAGCTTTAAAAGAAGGAGTAATTGTCGGCCCTGGTAATGCCACTCCTCTCCAAGTTGGATTCAGTGAATTAACCCTACCAGATGAATGGTCCAGTAATTATGAACCACTCTCTCAGAAATACCCACAACTGGCCAGTACACCAAACCAACTCAAAGTTGTGTCTACAAGAGATGGTCACACTAGCCTGAGATTTTAGAATCCCAATTCGAGTCTTCATTCTCAAAGACCAAGATAGATTGAAAGAAGTCTTTCAATAGCATAGGAAAGAAATATCATCCCTCCAAGATTTTCAATTTCTTCTTTTCCAACTGCAAATTTCAATAAATATACAGAGAAGGACAACCCTTCTAGAAAGTCATGTGAATATTGTTTAGATATACCAAAAAAATCCAAAAAATATCAAGTTATTTCATGTCCACAGTCACATCATGGCTAGCATCCAAATTGCCCTGATTGATTAATGGTACCAACTCTTGATATCATGATGATAAATCTCCCAAGAGAAAAGTCTAGTAGCAAAATTATGCTTCTAGAAAGGAATTTAGAACCTATTAACTTTGTTCCAAAGTTTAAAGATGGTTCTATGCAAGGAGATTTACAATTTATGCATTATAAATCTCCAATAGAAGCAGAGCCTTCTGAGCCAGTGAAAATGTTAAATTACAGCAATTATCAGTCAATATGTTTGTCCCAAAATATTAATGATTTAGCTAAAGATGTGATCGAAGCCAAAGAACATGTAAGACGCATACATATGACACATGATATGATGTATACTTGCCAAGATAACTGAGAAGAACAACTCAAAGAAATATTGTGTCAATTAGAAGCTATAAATAAAGTTGTTTCTACTTTTAAAGATGCTCTCCCCAAGCCAAGATCTCCCCCAAACTATGAAGAAATAGAAGCTGGAGGTCCTAAATTTTCTTATTTTAAAGCATCCCAATCATCCTCTACACTAACTCTAAAAGTTATCTCCAATGACTTTATAGATATGAATCAGCTGGAAAAAGGGATTAGCCTAGCAAAAAACAAGCTGTGTCTACTCAAAGATAAAATAGATCAGCTAAGAACTTTTGAAATTAAGATGTCTGGAAGAGAAAGTGTGGGTGAATCCTCTAAGAATAAAAGAGATGACCCCTTTAGTTTCTCTTACAAGGAAGCAAGAACCACAGGAGATGATGTTGGCTCTCAACCTCAGTCAAGTCCATTCTATAAATGGGCTCAACACATATCAACAACAGAAACTCATGATGATTCAGTCACTACACCAAGCCAGCTTGGTTCTACATTTTTCATAAATTTTGACTATTTAGACAAAGAGAAAGCCTTGATTCTTCTTCAAAAGATTAATACTTGGGCTAGTAAGAGAAAAGCAGACCTAAAGACTACATGGAAAGAGGTAGTTATACAGATAACTTGGGCTTTGACAGGCAATGAAAAATTATGGTGGGAAGTATTAAACAGATCAGACCAGTCAAGAATTTTAGAAGATGAAGACCCACTTAGAGCCATACTTATGGCACTAGCCCATGAATTTATAGGAATACTACCAACAAACAATGAGCACTATGAAAAAATGTTCATGAGCCAACGTCTATGTAGTATTGACCTGCTCAGTGAATATTATTGCACAATGCAAAAGATCTATTACAAGATTCCTGACCATCAAAATATTGCATATCTACGGCATTATATAGCATCTATGCCAGGAAGGATTCCAGAGCTTGTCCACCAAAGACTCACATCACAAAGTATCTCTATAGATACATTTTCATTAGCTTCACTACATCTGCATCTTCTCCAGATCTTAAGAAATGAATGTGCAACTTACAAGACTAAGAAGAATTTGAAAAAACAGCGTAGCTTTAGCCTGGAATTTTGCAATACCTTTGAAGAAACTTACCACTTTGGTTGTTTCAAAAATTATAGTATGAAAACGGCTAAGAAATCTAAGAAAATCATAGCCGAAATTGTAAGTGCCCAAAGTCATACCAAAAATCTGATAGATGGTCTAACAGATGAAATCAAAAAAACAAAATACCTCAGTTCCAAAAGAAAAGGTATTTGTTCAAAAAAAGGACATCACCAGCTAGACAATCCAAATGTTTTATATGTGGGAAAGATGGCCATTGGGAAAACAGATGTCTAGAAAAGGGAAAGCAAAAAATTCATACAAAGGTAATGGAAATATTTAATTTTGTTCACAATCCTGCAGACTGGGATGCTGTTTCAAATTCAGACTCAGAATATGAACATTTCTCTATACACAGTGAGTCAGATGATGATATTGAGAATTATTTCAATAAGATATCTCTATCAGATAGTGAAAATAGTAGTTGTACATATTTATCAAATTGTTTTATGTTTTCATCATATACTGTTCAACAACAAATAGCCAACCTCCAAAGGCAAAAGGAATCTCTCCATCCAAGATATCTCCTTCCAAGAGCAAAAATTCAAGAAAAGATAGATGCTCTAGAAAAATCAATAACCCAAGGTGAAAGCTTTTCTGATATACATTTCCAACCAGAATACAAATCTACTAGCTGTCAAGACTCTATACTGGAAGAGATAAAGAGGATTGAACAAAGTTTGCAGGAAGACAGGCAACTCCTGGTAAATCTAGCCACCCAAATACAGTCTAAAGTCCAACAATTGGAGGAGTTGAATTCAAAATTAGTAACATAAGCTTTCTCCACTACAAAGACTCCATTTGAAGCTCTTACCCAAGAAGAATCAAAAGAAATCAGTGGTATATGGGACAGGATGATAATACCAATAACCATAAAAGTTGTAGGTTACAAAGCATATACACTAGATGCCCAAATAGATACTGGTGCTATGAGTAGTTGTTGCAAATATAAAGCCATACCATCTTATTATTGGCAACCTACTACAGTCCATTTCAAAGCAGTAAACAAGCAGGTAATGAAGATCTCTCATGTAGCTCTAGACTTCCCAATTGGTTTGGCCTCTCAAGAAGTCTATGTTACATTGTATAATTATGACATAGGATCTGACACATTGCTTGGTCAAGATTTTGTAAAAATATACATGCCAATGATAGTTGACAAGAACTAGATTACTTTTAGCATACAGAAAGAAAAGGTATCAGTTCCTATGACAAATACTTATACAGTCAGGGTCCCTCCTGATGATATAGATATAGTCTCTGAGACTATAGAAGAGCTGACAAAAATCAAGAAAATTGTGAAGCATGTTGATCTTCATGGGAAAGATGTATTAAAAGATATTACAGAAAAACTAAAAAATGATTGTACTTCTGACTATCCTGATGCTTTCTGGTCTAGGGAAAAATATTTTGTTTCTCTTCCATACAAACATCAATAGGAACAAAGACCTCAGAAAGCCTCCACCAACCATATGAGCCCTACAGAGCAACAGTTATGTCAAGAAGAAATCAAGCAGTTGCTGGCTAGAAAATTAATAGAACCTTGCAAAAGTGCATGGGCTTGTTCGACTTTTTATGTAAACAAGCATTCTAAACAAAGAAGATGGAAAAGGAGGTTTGTCATCAACTACAAGGCTTTGAATGAAGCATTAGAAGCAATTAGGTATCCTCTTCCAAGTAAGGATACACTATTTTCAAAAATTTCGGGAGCAAATGTTTTTAGTAAATTTGATTTAAAAAGTGGTTTCTAGCAAATTGGCATTAACCCTGAAGATAGGTACAAAACAACTTTTGTAGTACCTAGCGGACAATATCAGTGGACGGTTATGCCATTTGGTATAAAAAATGCACCATCTGAGTTTCAGAAGTGCATGGAGGATATATTTAAATCATATGATTTTATTATTGTATATATTGATGATTTATTAGTTTATAGCAAAGATATTCAGCAGCATAAGAAGCATTTGGATGTTTTCCACCAAGTGGTTTTTCAGCATGGTTTAGTACTCTCAGATTCTAAGGAAAAAATTGTGATGGCACAAACTAAGATTGAATATCTTGGAATGATCATATCTTTAGGAAAAGTGCAGCTACAACCCCGTGTTTTACACTCATTGCTCAATTTTCCAGATATTTTACCTGATGTCAAGACAATACAAAGATTCCTAGGATGCCTAAACTACATCAGGAAGTTCTATCCAGAACAAGCTAAAGATACCAAGATCCTTCAACAAATGTTGAAGAAAAACTCAGCCTCGGTGCCACAAATGATAGAAGCTGTACAAAATATTAAGAAAAGAATTAGAGACCTTCCATATTTATCATTGCCACAACAAGACCTGCCTTTTATCCTAGAAACTGATGCATCTGAGCATACTTGGGCCACCATTCTCCTACAGAAACATTCTGAAAAAGAAGAAGTTTGTGCTTCTGCTTCAAGTACCTTTTCAGAGGCTAAAAGGAAGTATCCTTCATCCCACAAAGAAATATTGGCTGTGAAAAATGGAATCAAAAGATTTAGGTTTTTCTTAAAAAGTGTTTCTTTCATTGTAAAGACTGACCTTAAACATATGAAAGGAATGTTGCAAAACAGAAAACTACTAGAGCAGGGAAATTCAAGAGTACTCTGATGGGCACTCTGGCTTGAAGGATTTGACTTCAACATTGTTTACAAAGCAGGAAAAGAAAATTATCTTGCAGACATGTTGACCAGAGAAGGAACAGGAGGACAGAAAGAGTTTACTATCAAAAAGTTCAAAGTAGGAGAATGTTCTTCTTCTAGATCAAGATCCCAAGTTAGTCTTTGCAGCTCTTGTCATTACCAGTTTTGTTGGGAATGTTTTTCTCAAAAGATCTTAGCCCTGCCTAAAGATATTCATAAAATAATCTTAGAAAAGTGGTATAACTCTGATGAAGGAAGATTTAGTTATAATATTGATTGGAATATTATCAATAATTACCATCTCTATTTAGGACAGGCACAAGCCAAACATCCTAGAACTGTATACATCTTTGATCCAAATCTATCTTGGATGGATTATTATGGTATTATGCAATATGCTAGAGCATGGAGAGAAATTTTCATAGTTGTGTATTATGAGGATGTAACTTTCCCTTTTAGGTTTTGGAGCCAATGGATGGATCTACTTATGCATTCTTCCCTCCTCGGAAAGAAGAAATTAATGAGAAAATCCCAAGATGGAATTTATCTGTTTTACATGGAGATATGGAAGAAGGAAGTTCTAGGTATAATATTTTTGGATTCAACCTCCTTTTCCGTGGCACAACAGTCATTCCCATTCTAGAAGAATCTCAAGAAAGAAGCAGTTTCATTTTAAGCCTTGATTATTTTGGAGAAATTGGCATCATCCCAGAAAATCATGACCTGTTTATGTCATCATCTGCATTTTCTGCTTGTTTTGGAAATGAACCACCTTGGCTAGCTCAAATTGTACCTAGTATCAATCTCGATCCACATCATGAGGTACTCCATCAGGAGTCATTAGACAGCTATGCTTCAGACTATGACTCTGACAGAAGTCCCAAAGGTCAAGATTGGTGATCATCCGGCTTTTGAGGATTCCTCTGTAAAGAATCTCCCCTGTGTATAAACTTTAAGATTATTCGCATGATTGTCTTTATCTTTATTTCCTTTCATGGGTTCCTTTTTCAAGGAATCTCAACTGTGTATCAGCTTTTATCATTTTCAATAGTCCTTTATTTTCCTTTCGTGGGTTCCTTTTTCAAGGAGTCTCCACTGTGTATAAACTTTAGTCATCTCATAAGTGATTTCCTCTTGATATTATTGTACTATGAAGATTTGGTAGGACGAAGTTTGATTATTTGGTGTTTCACATATGTGTTTCGCATCTGTGTTTCACATCTATGTTTCAAATTTGTATTTCATATATGTGTTGCTATATTTATATTATTTTGAATTTATATTAAAAAAAACATCCAAAATACCAAATTAGTTGTATAAGACATATAAACATGCATATTTTTACATAAATCAAGATCAATATGGCATTCATTGTACATCAATGATTAATTATTCTAGCATCATCCATCTAGATGCATCAACCATCTAGAATTTAGATTCCTCTTCTCTTATCTAACCTTTTCCTGTACTTCAATTCTCTAGGGATATTAGTCAACATTGCCCGATTTTGATCAAATGACCTAATCCAAGCCTTATAATATGACAGAGAAAGCTTAACATGACTAATCGATGATTTTGACTTGAGTGAAGGGTACATTTTTGCTAATTCCCTGACAAAGGAGTTCAACAATCAACAACACCAACACTGGGGTACATATAGGGCTTGGTTCTCTTGAATAAATTCCAATCACATGCTCTCATACATGATATAATCCAATAAAATCCCACAATCTCATTTATCCTAAAAATTGTTAAGTCTGTTGAATTTTGAATAGGATATGAAATTCTATTTTCTCCATATGAAGTCTGATGAGGTTGGAACCACTCTCAAACATCACGAGTGATTTCATGGTAATTTTAAAAATTGAAGACAAACGATACTTTTACTTTAAGAATTTAACATTACCATTAAGGAGCATCAAGAGGCACCTTTGGAGTATTTGGAAAACATAGTTCCTCACATATCAGTTCAAAATTTCCAAAACAAAAAACAAAAAAAAACTCATGTGAACCCTCCACCTTCTCTCGGATACATGCTCGAACTTAGATGAATCTGCAACCAATCCTTTCCGAATCCTCAAATCAGGTAGCTGGAACCGCAGATTGAGCCTATGCGGGTCTAAAAATAAGATACATGGTTCCATCAGAGGATCGGTGGCAGATCCGTACGGGACGTGGTTCTGCCTCCTGATTCTTGGGGTGGGGGAGAGAGATTCCTACAACTATGGTGTTACCTATCTACTAAGTACTAATTACAAAAGTTTTATATAACTTCTTCTTCAAGTAAGATGGAATTTAGGTCTCAAAATGAGCCATGGTCATGTAACCAAAGATATGAAAATTTATTAGTGATGTTTCAAGATAAAATTGAAACTGAAAAAATTGTGAGATAATAAAATTTCAAAATTCTAAGCACAATGAACAATCATAATGTGACATAATCAAGTGAAAATCATAACATGCATCTTTTTTATCCTACATTTTCATATTTAGTTGTCACAAAGTCTCCATATATATTTTCATTCATAATATTCATAATACAATGTCCACAATTACATTCAGCAATCATTCAAGCACAACTATCAGGACGAAATATAGAAGCGGAAAAAGAAATTTACATCTATGTTATGAAACATTACAAAACAAATTTTGGAATGTAACATGCACAACCAATGCACATGTGTAAGGATACGATCAAGAGGAACAAAATAAGAAGGCCTCTTTTTTTTAACCTTCAGATGAATCCATATTCAGAAGAGAACCTTGCAAGAGCCTTTGCTACCTGTATTATCAAGGGCCAAAAAATGATTTTTAATTTTTGAATTCAAAATTCTCAACACTATCTAAAATATCGACACATTCATTTATCAAGCCATAAAAGAAACTGAACAGAATCTACCAGCATGATTTCAACTTGTACATTAAATGCTCAAAGTGTATTCATATAAAAAAATCTCACCTTGTTGAACTAATTCCTGTAAAAGAACGCACACCCTTAATTTTTTAACACTCTCAAGGATCCTCCTAGGAAAAGAAAAAGTATAAAGGTTGCAATAAGTGTTATGTATCTGCATTTTAGTAACTCTTAACGATAATGAAAATGTGAGCTTTCAGAAAGTTTGACTACAAAATTACCTAATACATGGCATAGATCATAGAAAGTTAAAAGGTGTTGGGAGCTTTTTTTATTTTTTGACCCTTCGAAATCCTATCCATAAATTTAGCAATGGATTCAAATCCCATATTTCACTTATTGTAAATTCTTTAACACAATTTTTTTTGCAAATTGAAATAGTTAAGCATTTACAATTCACCAAGAATAGTCCCAAAGTTGTAAGCAAGGAAGATAGTGGAAGTGGGTGTGTGCATGTGCATTATAGAACCTGTCGCCCCTCAGATTGCATTAGGGTAACCCAGTTGCACAGTTGTTCCATCCTCAGAGTTGATCCTATTCCATGTCGTTTTATAGTAGATATCTGAGCCTACTAATCCATGATCAGTTGTGCCTTCATTTTTCAAAGGACTTTTTGGTTTACCATGATGAAAAAATTGTTGTGACAATGTATCAATTGTATATTTTAATACACCATGCTTATTGAACTATGTAAAGTATTTTTTTTCACTTAGGTGGTTATCTAGACCCTTGTGGTTTGTCATGGCACTTCCCTTAGGGTTCCATCTCAAGGCAAGCCCTACCCTTGTGGCTTAGTCTAACTATCTCATTACGATCATGTATGGTCAAGGTGGGTGTGTGAGGGTCTTGGGATGGGTATATTAGAACACATAACTTGAGTTTCAATAGAGTTTTTGACATTAACTCTTTTAATAGTTGTTCTATGTTGTTCTAAAGGTGATGCACCTAGAGGACACTTTTCCTTTAGTGGTAAGCAAGAATATATGTGTGTGTGTGTGTGTGTGTCCTATTTTGTCTCATGAGATGAGTTATCTAGCGCCTTGGGCATTATTCGGCATGTTTTTGACACATAAATCATGACACGCCCTTTTGTGGAACACCCTTGCTTTTCTACATATTTTTATGCAGCTAGATAATTGAGGGGGCCTATCTCAAAGCGCCTAGCCTTTTTAAGGACTTTTTCACTCATATTTTGGTTTGTCAGGGGATGAAACATCATCCTAAGTGGAGAAATACCTCTTTTGGCACATGTGTTGAGGTATGTATCATATCACATAAGATATTTCGTTAGATTTCATGGGGTCCTTCCCTTTACTCATGATATTGTTGGTTTTCCCTACACATATATTTATGTTTCATGGATGGTTTTACCCTTCACTCTAGTGAATATGAACATTGGAACCTCTATAAATAGGTGGTTAGACATTATATACCATACCTAGATCACTTTATCACTATTTTAGTGGGGCATCTCACCCTTGAATCCCAACGAGACACATTTGGAGCGGTTTAAAATTTGAACAACTGAAATAACATTTGAAATGCTAAAAAATTCCATTATTAAGGAAGGTTTTGTACAAGACTTGTGTGGTTTAAAGAGTATAGAAGATAAGCCCATACTTTGAGGAAACACCCTAGCAAAAAATGGAGTTGTCTTAACAACCCTTGATCTACCTTGCACATATCTACACAAGGATCTTTTAGCAGCACTCCCACTTTGAGTTGTGTATCTATTACAAGTTTGATGGAGTTTGTTAGCCTTATTTGGAGTGCTCCACTATGAAGACAAGTAGTGTGTGGAGGCTGGAGCCCTTTGGCATGGTCAACATGTGCATTTTTTAGGATTTCTAAGGAGATGAGAACCCATGGAAACAAAGGACCCATTGGCACATTCTCCAATGCCAAAGAGAACGCTAGATTGAGGGACATCATTTTTTTTTAGGAGAATGGTTTTATAACTTAATACTAATAGCTTACACTATGGTTCTACTTGTAGTTCTCAAGACTACGAAAGCCTGGTATCTGTTTATTATCCTTACAAAAATCATGCCCAACTTCTTTGAATTATTCTAGCATTCCTAATCTGTCAAATTTAGGTTCTCCATGTATAGGGGAATCACTGGAGATGATTACAAAAAGAAATGATTTGAGTAGAATTTCCTTTTCCATTGGAGATGTGGCAAGTATATATTTGTGTGCATATGTCCATATTTCTCTAGAAATTATATTGTTGATTTCCTTTGCTCTCAGATTATATTTTCCTTCAGTGTTTCGTTATTCTTATTTGGTACAAAGGAGTTGGACTAGTGTAAGGGTTGAAGTTTCTCCTATGGCTTTCAAAAGCATATGCAGTTGATCCCTAGCCAAAGACAACAATTGCACCATGTTTCAATTCAAGTGTTTTTTCTCCATAACAATCAAGTCATACTCTTAGAGAGTAATTTTGGTTTAATGATCCTTTGCCAAAGTGCTCCCAATTATCATTTTTTCTAACATGAAAAATGATGAATGCCCTTAAAGAGAGGTAGGTACTTCATACTCAAGATATTGATACTTATTTATGTTCCCATACTTGTGAATATAATAAAGGGGATACCTTGACAAATAGCTTCACCTCTAGGTTATCCTTTGTTGCCAAGAAAAGTGCCCAGAATGGACCCTTTTCTAATGTAGCAAACCTCTATGCTGACTATCATACACTTCTTAAGGAAGAGTTTCTCAAACAAAGTTAAAAACATCCACAAAGAGTGGATCCCCATGAAATATGTGCAAGAAATTCAAATATTGTCTAGAACAGACTATTACAAAATGGGTCTAGAGTGAGGAAAAGTGGCAGTGGCAGGGTATCTCTCTCCTGGCCTTCCTTACTAGCTAGTTGTAGATGATGTCTACTTAACTTGTGGTTGTAGACAAGTTGTGGATGTAACTATTGTAATCATGGGTTGTAAATATGCAAACATTTTGTTGCCAAGTCCAGGGTATCCACTTTATGAAGCATTGTTGGCATACAATGGCATTGAAGCCAAACAATATAATTTTAATTACAGAAAGGAATTGGGAAGTTAGTTTAGAACACCTTGAAATAATAGCTGACAAGAACACAATAGTAATGGTTCTTGTCAATCCCAATAATCCTTGGAGTGTTGTTTTTAGCCATGAGCATTCAGCCAAGGTTGCATAGATGGAAAACAAGTTAGGCTTGTTAATAGTTTCCGATGAAGTATATGCACTTAAACTCTACCCAGTGGTTGGTACCTTCCCCCAATGCATCTTTGAAACAGAAACTATGGTTTTCCTTTGGAAATATCATGTCCAACACCACAAATTCCCATAATTTATGGGAAATTTATGGCTCACATGTTTCATAGTAAATGATGATAGTTCTTGGCAGTAGAAGTGTTTCCTTTGTAATGAACTATTTTAGTGGGGCGTCTCACCTCAGGCCCTTAGGACATCTCAGAGCTCAATGTTCAACCAAGACCCTCTTAATAGGGTCTATTCATGACTTCCAACCTCTTCCTGAAGGAATATTTTACAAAGAAGCTATGTAAGGATGACAGTAATATGCTCATCCAATCAATAATGATGAAGCTTGGTAGCTCTCCAATGTACTATATCAAAATGGCCCACTGAAGAGTTTTCTGTTTTCATAAGCCATACTTGTTGCTATATACATTAAGCCTCAATAGTTCTTCTCGAGTAATTGTATCAAGAGATATAACACTAGATGTGCTCTTTCCATTCATCATAGCAGCATCAGAATATTCATGGAATATTAGATTCCAACAGTGTACCTCATATTATAGATAATAGAATCACAGAGGTATTTCAATAAGCAGTTATCCAATATATGGGGCTCATCTATAGGTCGATTTAGAGTCTTCACAACAAGGCATATGATTGATCAAGTGTTTATCAAGAACACCATGGATCCCACAAGATATACATATGTAGACCAACAACTTCTCCATCTCATCAGGCCTTTAAGTGTAGGGATTAGTGCATCAAGGGTAGGTATTCCATCTTGACTTTAAAGTTCAACTCCCTCTTACATTGATAAATGAGAGGGTCATCAATATGGCATCATCAATAGTTGCATCTTTACAATCCAATCAACATGGCTTGACCATAGCTCCCTCTAAATATAGGGAAAGTGACCATGCCAAAACATAATCACTAAGCCACCGGTAACCAGTCCCTTTTCCTTAGGTTCGTGTGTCAAAGTCATCAACCATAATCTGCTACCATGACCTGCCTTTGTCAACAAACATCGAGCAGGAAGAGTCATTGGGACATACTTTCAGGTATTCTATGGCTTCCTTTGAATCCTTACCTCAGGTGATGAACTTCTCATGTGAGAGACTTTCCACAAAGCACCTACAACAACAAACTTCTAGGAAGCTTGCCTCTAGACAGAGAGAAAACTTTGAAGAATCATCACGGTCCTTCAACCAGAATGAAGAAATAGTTGCATTATCCTCCTTTGCTAGATGACTGTGACCAATGAATTAAATTACCCAATTCATGATCCAGGCATCTATATCTATAAGATCATTTTTCCAGGATGCCAAGAACAGGGGCTAAGGCACCTCTGTTTTCTTGCTTATCAGGGTTGATACAAGGAACTGCTCCAAAGAGCCATGCACTTATTTTCCCAGCTACCTTATTTCTAAGTGTACTCAAGAAGGTGCAAACATGAGCTTCTATTGCTTTAGTTGCTAGATAATGAATGAATTCTAATAATCATTTCTACATATTCTACCATCATTATTCCAAATGTCCATAGTCACTACTCCATTTCTTGAGCACTTCACTGCTAAAAAAAAATCTTTCTTCTAATTGCACAATTCATCATGCTCTCTTACACATTAAAGTCAGAGTTACTGTCTTATTGATTATTGTCATCATCAATCTCAGTGGTGCCTCTAATGTCTCTGTTCAAGTTAATGCACCTGAAGGAACCTATCGACTATTATCCTAAGAGTGATGATGCCTTTTGATCTTGAAGTTTCTAGTTATTAGTAGTGAACCACAAGGTTTAGGCTTGTTGATGCCTTTTAGGATCCCTTTAGGTTGATGGCCTTGTTCTACAAACCACTCGTTCAATATCATGCCAACAAACTCTAGAAGATATTTGTGCTTAGTGAAATTGTATGATTTTCAAAACTTTGATACTGCAGGAATTCTTCAGTTAGGCCCATAGGTGGACTATCATGAAAACTTTAGGATTACTGTCATACAAATAGTTATTATCACAATGGTGATGTGACAAAATGATAATCTTAAGAAACTATTGTAGATAAATTACGAATTTGTTCTTCTCTTACTATTGTGAAAGGATGTTGGACCTATACTGCTATTTTAGACTGCAAATATTGATGACGCCCTATCACATTTATAATATTGTAACTCTCATTTAAGTCTCTTCGCTGTGAATGTTGTATAAAGGATACACATATAGTCATTGTGATGAGCCTTCATTTTTTCCTTTTACCAAAAGTGCACTTTAGCTTTCTTCAAGAAATGCTTGTTCAAATTTTACGCAAATGCCAAGAGAATGAATTCAACAAGTCTCTTACTTTTCTTGTAGATAGATACTCACTTTCCACAATGCTTCTCAATCTGAAATTTTGCAATGAATACTGAGCTTGGAAAATGCCTTTTAATGCCTTGAGCCTTCAAGCTCTTTTCAGAATCGCTTCCCTAAATTCTTTGTTACCTAGACAATACAGAAGACTTGCCATAGATCCTTCACAACAAAAGCTGAGTTAGATAAAGTGGCCTGGAAAAAATATGTCAAGGCCTGTAGAATATTCTCAGATCCAAACCGACAAAGGTTAGTCACAAACTTCGTACTTCTCTTTGTAGAATAGATGTCCATAAACAAGGGGATTATGTCATGATTTAGGTCTTAATGCCTGTAAAATAAAATAAAAACATTGGTGTTTGTTGGGTTGTGTTATATTCTTTCCGTGTAGTTAACAAAGGGTTTGAGGGGTACCCGTAACCCCACTTTATGGGGTCCAGGGCAGTGCCCTGGAAAATTTTGGTTTTGGACCCTATGTTAGGTTGGGCGGACCCACATATGGTTTTGTGCATGATTTTCGAACATGTTTTTGGACGCGATGGTTTTCGGTCCATTGTATTTGGATGCTTCAGCATGTATAAATATGTATTGTAACATTGAAAGGAACATAATGAAAAATCAAGCTGGTAGTCCTGGTTTTGGGATCCATGGGAAAATCTCTATGTATATGTGTTTTATGTGGTATGCTCTCGCATTGTTTATTTTATGTGTTTTAGAATTCGTATGCAGGTAATTTATGTATGGGGTTAAAACCTACATTTGGTATCAGAGTAGTTTTGGCTTCAAGGGGACGCTGTTGTTGATGAGGGGTTTTGCTCGAGCCTATGGTAGACCTTATTCAGTGGGAGATCTGCGAGATCAATTATGGTGGTAAAAGAAGATGACAAGCAGTGGAAAGATAGAGATCGAGAAATTTAATGGTCAGAGTTTTGAGTTGTGGAAACTAAAGATGGAGGATCTGTTGGTGGATAAAGATCAGTGGATCGTGGTATATCTGGGTACTAAACCAACAAGAGTGTCTGATGAAGAATGGAAGAAGTTGGATCGGAAGGCAAAGAGAAAAATACGATTGTGTGTCTCAGATTCAGTATTGCTGAATGTATCAGGGGAAGCTACGTCGAAGGCTTTGTGGGACAAGTTAGGGACTTTGTACCAATCTAAGTCTCAGGTGAATAAACTGTTCCTGCAGAAAAAGATATACAACCTGAGGATGAAAGATGGCGACTCGGTAACAGAGCACCTAAATGGATTTAATACTGTGGTAAGTCAGTTAGCATCTGTCGATATTAAAATTTCAGATGAAGATAAGTGCATCAGTTTGTTGTGTTCTCTACCAGATTCGCGGGATATTCTGGTTATTGCAATAGGTAGCAATGCAACTGCCTTGTAGTTTGATGAAATAGTATCAGCCTTGCTAACGGAGGACATGAGATGGAAAAATATGGAGAGCCAGAATGGTGATGCCTTGTCTGTACGAGGACGGTCCCAGAACAGAAACAAAAATAAGTCATCGAGTGGGAGATCTAAATCTAGAGGGAGATCTAAATCTCCAGGAAAAACTGTAAAGGTGGTGTGCTGGAAATGCAGAAAGGAAGGCCACTTTAAAAGGGACTGTAAATCTAAAGCTCCTGAAAAAGGAAAGGGATCTGATTAGGCTCCTTCTGCAGAGGCAAAAACCACCTCAGATGAAGGTGGGGATGTGTACTTGGCTTCTTCAAGTACACATGTAGATCATAAGGCATGGTTGATTGACTCAGGTGCATCCTTTCACTTCACTCCCCATAGAGAGTGGTTCTGTGAGTATGAGAAATATGATGGTGGTGATGTTTTCTTGGGGGATGAAAGGAAGGCTAGAATCATTGGTTGTGGAAAAGTAAAGTTGAAGTTGCAAGGTGGAAGGGTTAGAACATTTCCAGGTGTTCTACATATTCCTGCATTAGCCAACAATTTGATTTCTGTAATTAAGTTGGATGATGCAGGTGTAAAAACAGTGTTCGAGAAGGATACCTACAAAATGGTTCGGGGAGCACTGGTATTGATGCGGGGAGTTTGGATTGGAACTCTATACAAGCTGCAAGGTAGCACTGTTATTGATGGGTGCAATAGTTCTGTGGTTCCTAAAAATGGAGCAGAAAATCTAGTGGTCTCTGGAGAAAAGACCATGCTGTGGCATCAAAGGCTTGGACATATTGGAGAGAATGGCCTTCGAATACTTCATGGTAAAGGTATGGTAGAAGGTATGAGTAATAACTCTCCGGATTTTGATTTCTATGAAAATTGTGTATATGGGAAGCAGAATCGGGTGAGTTTCCCCTCTGGTAGTAAAAGGGTGAAACAGATATTAGAGCTTGTGCACAGTGATGTGTTTTGACCTGTGAAGGTTCCATCACTGGGTAAGTCTGTGTACTATGTATCATTTATAGTTGACTTCTCAAGGAATACATGGATATATTTCCTTAAGAAGAAATATGAAGTCTTTGACAGGTTTAAATAATTTAAGGTTCTCATGGAAAATCAGACAGAGAAGAAGATAAAGGTGCTGAGGACAGATAATGGTGGAGAGTTTTGTAGCAAGGAATTTGAAGAATTCTGTAAGAAGTGTGGTATAGCATGACAGAAGACTACTACATATACACCTCAGCAAAATGGAGTTGCAGAAAGAATGAACAAGACGTTGATGAAAAGGGCAAGAAGCATGATCAGTGGTGCCGGGTTAGGACAGGAATTCTAGGCAGAGGCAGTGGATACTGCATGTTACCTGGTCAATAGGTCACCTTCATCAGGATTGGAGGATAAGACTCCACAAGTGGTATGGACTGGTAAGAAACCCTCTCTTTCACATCTAAGGGTATTTGGATTTGATGCATATGTACATGTTCCAAAGGAGAAACGAACCAAGTTGGATAGTAAATTTGTAAAGTGCATCTTTATTGGGTATAAGGATGGTTTAAAGGGTTATAAGCTTTGGAACCCAGTAACAAGGAATGTTGTGTACAACCGAGATGTGGTGTTCAAAGAGGTGAAATATGTTATTAAACATGAAGTCCAACCAAAGGAACCTGAGAAGATAGAGTTTGAGCTAAAGGAGGAAGAATCAGACTCTACAACAGAGGAGGAATCAGAAGATGAAGAGCCACAAACTCCGGCTGTGAGAAGATCAGTTCGAGAAAGAAGGCAACCAGAAAGGTATAGTCAATCTGCTTTCTGTTCAAATTTTGCTTTGTGTGTTACCGATGATGATCCCAGAACTGTGAAGGAAGCAGTGGATTCAGAGGATGGAAAACTCTGGAAAGAGGCTATGGTTGATGAAATGGCATCTTTGCACAAAAATGAGGCTTTGGATTTGATGGAGTTGCCGGTTGGAAGGAAACCCATTGGCAGCAAATGGGTGTTTAAAAAGAAGACAAATGTAGAAGGAAAAGTGGAGAAATACAAAGCTTGGTTGGTAGAAAAAGGTTATTCCTAGGTGCTGGGAATTGATTTTGGTGATATTTTTTCTCCTGTTGCCAAGGTAACTTCTATTAGATTACTTTTATCTATTGCTGCTGCTTTTGATTTTGAGGTAGAATAGATGGATGTGAAGACAACATTTCTTCATGGGGATATCGAAGAGGAGATCTACATGAAGCAACCTAAAGGCTTTGTGGTGAAGGGTGAGAAAGAATTGGTATGCAAGTTAAAGAAGTCTCTATATGGGTTAAAACAATCATCAAGGATGTGGTATCAAAAATTTGATACATTTATACGGGGACTTGGCTTCACCAGAAGCAAAGTAGATCATTGTGTGTATTTTAAATTAATTGGTGACTGTGTTATTTATCTGGTCTTGTATGTGGATGATATGTTGCTAGTTGGAAATGACAAAGAATTTATCCAGGATTTGAAGACCCAATTGTCCTCCAAATTCGACATGAAAGATCTTGGTGCTGCAAACTATATTTTGGGCATGGAAATTAAAAGAGATCAAGCAAAAAGGAAGCTCTGGTTAAACCAGAGGAAGTATGTCGAGACAATATTGCAGAGGTTTAATATGCAGTATAGTAAACCGATGAAGGTTCCTATTCCTATAGGTGTGAGGTTATCTGCTAAATGGTGTCCCGAGACACAAGAAGAGGAAGAGGACATGTCCCGTGTTCCATATGCAAGCACAGTCAGTAGCCTGATGTATGCAATGGTCTGTACTAGACCAGACATTGCACATGCAGTGGGAGTATTGATCAGGTTTATGTCAAAACCAAGGAAGGAGCATTGGATAGCAGTGAAGCGGGTTTTTAGGTATTTGCGTGGCACTAGTGATTATGGTCTGTGCTACCAAGGAAGACCAGGATTGGACAGAGTTTTTGATATCCGTGGCTTTCTTGATGCAGACTGGGCTGGAGATTTGGATCAGAGAAGATCTACAAGTGGGTATGTGTTTAACCTATTTAGAGGTGCAGTCAATTGGATGAGTAAGAAACAATCTGTAGTGGCACTATCAACTATAGAGGCAGAATACATGGCAGCCACTCATGCAAGCAAGGAAGCAGTTTGGTTGCAAAGATTGTGTTCAAGTATGGGGTTACTACAGGAAGCTCTAAGGATAGACTATGACAGCCAAAGTGCAATTTTCTTGGCAAAGAACCCCGCATATCATTCAAAGACAAAACACATTGATGTTCAGTATCACTTTGTGAGGGATATGATAGAAGACAAAAAGGTGTTGCTGGTAAAGGTGGACACTCCCAAGAATGCTACAAATGCATTGACAAAATCTATGAGCTTTGATAAGTTCTCTTGGTGTAGAGAGGCAATGGGCGTTTCAGGGCTGGAAAAATGACTAAGCTCTCTTGTGGACCCCTGTGGAAAGAAAACAACAATTGGGAGAATGTTGGGTTGTGTTATATTCTTTCCACGTAGTTAACAGGGGGTTTGAGGGGTACCCGTAACCCCACTTTATGGGGTCCAGGGTAGCACCCCGGAAAATTTTGGTTTTGGACCCTATGTTAGGTTGGGCGGACCCACCTATGGTTTTGTGCATGATTTTCGCACATGTTTTTGGATGCGATGGTTTTAGGTCCATGGTTTTGGACGCGATGGTTTTCTGTCCATGGTATTTGGATGCTTTGGCATGTATAAATATGTATTGTAACATTGAAAGGAACATAATGAAAAATCAAGCTGGTAGTCTCGGTTTTGGGATCCAGGGGAAAATCTCTGTGTATATGTGTTTTATGTGTTATGCTCTTGCATTGTTTATTTTATGTGTTTTAGAATTCGTATGCAGGTAATTTCTATACGGGGTTAAAACCTACAGTGTTTTGTAATTGATGCCCTAATGAAGGCTTGATAATGAGACTTATTTCTCAATGATGATCATAACCCAATTAGATTGCTTGATCTTCTTCAGTCTTGGGATATACAGGATGATGTCCTCAAAATACTTTTGTTCTTTACCAGCAAGAGAAAGGAATACACTTCAGCAAAATATAAGGCCACAAAATATACACCTCCTTGGTCTAAAATAAAAAAAAAAAGGGAGAACTTTTGTTGAGTGTTAGAACCCCAAAATTTCAAATATTTAGAGAGAATCGAATTCTTTGACTTAGACCATTCACTTTGATCAGAATGCTCTGAAATAATGCACTTGGATCTTGACTTGTAATAGGAACTTGGTTCTAGGTATGCTACGGTGAAACTGACTTTCTCCTCTCTGAAACTCTAAGAAACCATAGATCTGCTACTTTAAATGTGGTTATTTCTATTCATGTTCTTCAAGATAAGGAGATCTAAATTATCCCTTTTGGTGACTTGGTATAGTTTCTTTGAATTTTGATTCACACTAGATCCAAAACAAATGAATCCACACTTATGTTGTTGATCAACAAAATTCTCTTATATATGCTATCTCTTTCACTCTTGTTGGGGCTTGTATTCACCTCGCTCTAATACCATGTTAAATTTAGATTTAACATGTTATTTTCTTAGGACAGTTACTTCAATGATCCATATAGCCCAATTTCAATTCAATTTGATTCCATTAGAAATAAAATAAGACATTATTACATCGATAATAACTAAAGAAAGAACATAGGAGATAAATGCAGGAGACAAGTCAAGACAAGAGAACACATGAAATTGGCTCATTCCAGGGCAAAACCCCAAGATGGGGAAAACCATTGATCAATCTTATTATTATCAATTTATTAAATGTCCAGTAGAGAGAGATAAAAGTATAATCATTTAAAGTCAAAACAGACTTGCCAATTTGATCTAACATCACAACCTTTAGATAAAGCGATGGCATGCACAAAAACTGCAATCGTGTCATGAATTGGAGACACACTACTAAAGAAGGTTGATCTTTTTAGGGTTGCTTGTGAATCATTGATGTCCCTTATAACTTCATCATAAATCCTCCTCTTAACTGCAACTTTGCTTGACAAGAAAGGTGTTATCCTTTCATAGCCCTTAGGGCTAAACTATGACTAAATTAACTTTAGAGTGGTGGCCCATCATGAAGCACCAGTCTTCCAAAAGGTTTTGGCCTTCCTCCCTTAGTCTCTGAATCAAGATAAAAAATCATGACACCCTATATACCCTCCTGGGCCATACTACAACTCACTGATCTGTTACACAAAGATTTCTGACCATTGTTCGAAGGGGCACACCCTCTGTCCATGCTATAGTGTACTCCACATGCCTCCAATTTAGAGAGAAGACACAATACTAGGCCTCTTAGCCCTTCAACGAGTGACTCCAACTTTTTTATAGCTACAACAAGATCTAGGGACCAGAACAAAGGGTAAATAACACTTAAAAAAAGCACATAATTTCCCACACTTACCTTAGAAATCTTTGACCCTGATCCTCCAAGGGATTCACACCAAAACTATCAAGACAATCCTCCCCAAACTCATCTTTCTAGTCTGCTTCAGTCCCACGTCATTTCATAGGTAGATATTTATACATGATTTTCTTTCTTGATTTCTCAAGTGAGGTTGAAGGATACCTCTATATATATATACAAATTAGCGAGGGTTAAGAGACATGATGTTTGGGCTTATGTGGAGGTGAGGCCGACCTTGATAATTTGCATATGAGTGGGCATAAATTCAAAAAACCATTTCTCCTTATTCAAATTTGATGATCTTGAGGTTGATTTTGGTCCTCTCAAAAAGGAAAAGTCAATTCCATACTTATCTTCTTCAAAAAACATGCCCAAAGTGGAATTTGGCCTTAGTTGCCAATTTTAACACAAGTCCAGGGTATCCACTTTATGAAGCATTGCTAGCATACAATGACATTGAAACCAGGAAACATAATTTTAATTTCAGAAAGGAATTGGGAAGTTAGTTTAGAACACCTTGAAACAGTAGCTGACAAGAACACAATAGTAATGGTTCTTGTCAATCTCGATAATCCTTGGAGTGTTATTTTCAGCCATGAGCATTTAGCCAAGGTTGCAAAGATGGAAAACAAGTTAGGCTTGTTAATAGTTTTTGATGAAGTATATGCACTTAAACTCTACCCAGTGGTTGGTACCTTCCCCCAATGCAGCTTTGAAACAAAAACTATGGTTTTCCTTTGGAAATATCATGTCCAGCACCACAAATCCCCATAATTTATGGGAAATTTATGGCTCATACGTTTCATAGTAGATGATGATAGTTCTTGGTAGTAGAATTGTTTCCTTTATAATGAACTATTTCTTTTATTCTGGGCTTTTCACATGCTTGGTGACACATGTTATAGTTCCAAGTAGTGTGAGTTCAGTTATTTTAATGTTCATATTATTTAGATATGGCCCTTGGACTTTTATTCCTTGGAAATTAGAAGTGTTATCATCTTCATTTTGAGGACATGTTTGTTTAGTTGATATTCTTTATTATATATTATAGTTGTTGGCTTATATTATGGATAAGTTTAGGCCCTGCTCATATTTTGAAAGGTAAATGAAATGGATTCATTGGTTTCCATTGAAAATTTTTGGTGCCTGAAGAACATTTCTTATAAGTGAGATCCTTATAAGAGGAGTTTTATATTTATGAAAATTAGGTATACAAGAGCCTTTACAAGGCTTGGAACATATCTTCCAAAAGGGCTTACATGTGTTGCTGAGCTTCAACCTGTTATCTCTGGTTATGTATTGCTCTGCTTCTCAATTTCCACAGTCATCTCTTATCCTTCTTTTTATGTAGTGTTCTTATCTGGCAATTAATTTTTCATTTTCTATCTATATTTGATGAGAAGTGTCATGTGAGTATTCCTCAAGGGCTGATTAGAAGCTTGATCTATTGATATATCAGTTGCATGCTCTATTTAACAGACTTGTAGCAATCTAATGGTTTCCCCAACATAGACTATGCCGCATAAACTACTGGTCCTTATTGAATGCTATTTGTAGCCTTCTATAATATGGCAACACGTCTTACCATTTTACTAAACACTTGTCAAGAGATTTGACACAAATCTAAATAAAATAACCTAGTCATCCCAAAGTAAAGATAGAATATTAGAATTGGAAAAATGGTTCAGGTTTAAGTGATTCACTTGGTCTTTGAACAGTACTTGGAAAAAAATATTGCATCATAATTGCCAAGCTGGAACAAAAATACTTTCTTCATGAGCAACAACACCAGAGCCAAAAATCTTCACCTTTTTCAGCTAAATGTTCTCCAATCCTCATGCTAAATATTGAATTATCACACTTGCAAATAAAGTTTTGACTATTCCATCCCATGGCTGATCAGGAAAATTGACTCAAAAACATAAATTTATCATTGTTCATACATATTTTCTTGCTTTACAAATACAATGATTTATACATATGAAAATATGATAGCAAAGAAATCGTATGGATGACTGAGTTTCAGTGGAAGTGTCCCTATCTGTCTCCAGGGAATGTGGCTTGCTAGGTTCTAAGAGGAGACTCTCCTTAGATAGGCTATCAACCTTCTCATTCAACTCTAGGAAGACATGAGCTATAGTGAACCTGGTGAAAATAGAGGTGATCTCCTTCAGGTGATTTGTAGTTGCCAACAAGTCGATGTTTTACGTCTTAGGAATGTTGCATCCATTTCACTACCAAGGAAGAATCTCCAAAGACCTGGAGTTATCTTATCCCTCTATCAAACACTTTTCTCAGTAGAGATTTTAATGCCAACAAATTTGCAAGATTGTTAGTCCCCCTTCTTGAGTTCCCTTTGAAAAATGACATGGTGGCTCATGGTTTGGTTGATCTTGTCAATTTTCGAAGTCATTATCAAATCTAAAGGGCTGGGAACCTCCTTCAATTGGCATTTCATATTCTGCTACACAACTGCAAACTAGACCCTCAGAAGGATGGATCAGAAGAAGGGAATCTCTAGTTTTATCATTTATCCCTAGTTCCTCATGCCAACCATTGAAATTTTCCATTTCTTCATCAAGAATTTTGTCAGTTATCATGCTCAATGATTTTTGGATTGGTCTATTCTCTTTTGAGCCTGTTGGCCTGCTTAAATTTTTATGTTGTTCCTATACACATTCTTTGGTATTCCAGGGGATTTAGGTGTTTTAGTTTCATTTTAGTGGTTTATATTTATTTAGGTTTATTTGTTTCATTTGGTTTCCACCCAAGATATTTTAACTACTTTTATGTTGGGGAAGGTGACAAATGATCACAATGTTTACATGCACAACTCATACTTGGGTGTGCTCACATGTGACTTAAGAGATTGACCTGCCATTGAGTGATGAAAGTGAAAACTCTTCACAAATTCTAACATAGATAATATCATGATCATGTAACATTTTATGATTTTATTATTTCCACTCAAATACTAGTATATTTCTTCATAAACAGAGACAAACTAAGGATGCATGACAAATAATTGAGACAATATGTTACCTTCCTTTTGAGATGAGACAGTATGGTACTTGGTATATACAAGTCATTATATAATTAGGGTTGTTTGAACATCCTTGTGTCCTACGGAAGGATCCTTTAAGGAAAGGCTCTTTGATTCACAAGGATCATTATTAATAAATTGTCTTCCCCATTGTGCATTTTGTGGCTTCTAAACCCCCATGTTGGAGACATTTTTAAAAATTCCATATCTTAATTAGGAATTAAGAATATACTTATACCATATTGTAGGGCTAGTCAAACTGGTTCATCTTCACAGGTGGTGCTTTTCTTGGGGACAAGTATTGATGTATATAATATGTTTTGGAATTAGCTCCTTGTCAATGTCTCAGATCTTGTATACAGGCCCACATGGAAGGAAGGTTGGGTGGGTCTTGTAGATATATGTACAAACAAGTCTTTGTCAATTTATCCTTAATAGGATTTATGTATTTAAGGTTGTTTTTTTATCATTAGGTTGCTTTGCATGCCTTGTGAGCGCACAAGGGTCATGTCATTGTATTACCCTAATATGGACCCCTGGAAATTATGTTAAAATCAATTTTTCAACTGCACAAGGAACGACCAAGGCCATCACAGGATGAAAGACAACTAACAAAGCAGGTATGGTAGTCACCTGGTAAGTATGGTAACCATATTACCACTTGAATTAAATTGGATCTATTATAACATTAATAATTAAAGTGCACTTGGGGTCAACAACATCCTAGGAGCAACATGGGGCAATGAGGAAACAAGAGGGGAATGAAGGGAATAATTTTCTTGTCATTTGTCCTTTCCTTAAGATGTTTATTGTCCTTGCTTAGGCATGCATTTGGTCACCTCACATGGGAGTGCAAAAGGATTCTAACAAGATGTTGGAATTTAGTTTTTGGATCATTCTTCACCATTCAGGGGCTATACTGGACAATACTTCTCCATTCTTTAGAGGGCTGAACAATTCTGGGTTGAACAATAACTGAAATCAGAATTTATAAGTTAGAAAAAAGTCAAATACAAGGCCTTTTTGTGGGTTCCATGTTAATTGAAAAGTATTCTTACCGTTCCTTTGCCAAGGTGAATGACTTTTGAAGGTGTTTAATTTCTGCATTTTTATTTTAATCCTTGCATAGTTTTAAAAGGTTTTGTTAAGAGAAGGAAATTGGAAAATCATTCTCTGAACACAACTACCATATAATATTTTCTCATCCAGTTGATGAAATGAAATGGGCTTGACATGGTGTCTCTAGTAGTTTTTGCAGACCATTAATGTTTGTTTCAACTTCCATGGTTTTCTATAAAACAAAATGTTGGTTTAGTGTTGTAATTAGTTTGGGTAAAGAGGGTTCTTGGTCATCCATATCAGTGACAAATTACAATGAAATCCTGTACATTGCAACATAAAGACTATCTTTAGGAAAATGGATGTCAGAGGTAAAAATAATTGGATGGAGTGAAATCATTATTTATTTTTAAAAAAGGAAAAAAAAAAAGGAGAAAGAAGAAGAAATTCTAGACCCCATTCTCTTAACAGTACCTTGGGAGTCTGGTCTAGCTATTAACCACCTCTTTTGGTTTAGGAAGGTAAGGGGGTGTGTTACAATTAAGCTCATTGCATCTTGGCCAAACTTGACAAGATTTGACTAGTTTTGGCCCAAACTCAAACAAATTAGACATATTTAGAAACAAATTTGGGAACTTTTTTTTTAATGTTGGAGAGTGCACAAAACACCAATTCCATACATAGAGGATTTATTCCAGAGGACAATAGAAAATAGGTTGGGATTTTTTTCCTTTTTACTAAAGAAGTAAATGCCATATTATCAAGTTCATAATCAATCATGTCGGGTTCTATTGTTTCCAACAATGTAAACTTTGAAACGGGAACTGATACTGTTACCCGTTTCGTAGAGATAGCTAAAAAGTGACCTAATTTTGAAAAGGGGTGATGCAGAACACACATGTTTTTTTTAGAGCATAGTTTTTGGCACTTTAGTTTTTTTTTTATGTACATCACGTTTTAGAATGGTAGTGATTTTCATGCTGATTTAAAAAAGTGAGCATTCTGCATCACACTCCTTTTTTAAAAGCCCTGTTTTTTGGCTTTAAATTTTTTAATGTATAAAATGTAAATAATTATTTAGTAAATTTGATAATTTTTGAAGTGGTCGTTTTCTTCACATTTTCTTGTTTTTTATTATAATTTAAAAAAAAAATCGTGAGGTTTTTACTGTTTTGCATTTTTAAATTAGAAGGTCGATATTTAGACTTTTCGATATTCTACATATTTATACATCCTTAATTAATTTTTCAATCGACATGAAATAATTGTTTCTAAAAAACAATATTTTTTAACAATGGACATAAAAATAACAATTTTTAACATAAATATAACTAAAAAACTACACGTTTTGATAATCTTTTGTTAGAATTGACATGTCAAAATCACAATTTTTATACGATAATTTTAACTAAAAATGGTTAAATAATAGCTTTTTCTATGAATTTCATGTCAAAAAAATAATAAAAATCACTTTTTTTTTTTCAAAAAATAATGATTAACTTAAAAATCAATGCAAAAATCACATATTACCAATATTGAACGTATAACAACCCTAATTGAGTGTTTATTCTTCTCATAAAATGTCAAAGTCAAAACATTGCAAAGCTTGATTTACAAGCATAACTTAAATTTAATCAACAATGTCACGTAATCCAAACTCTCCGTCCTCTAGAGTTTCATCATTGTCCTCTTCCACAATATTTTCTATTTCATTTTGCTCATTTTCCTCTTCTAATGGGTCTTTGATGTCTGCGAAACTCCCAATGTATGTCTTTCCAAACATTCCATGTAATGGTGGTTGGGGTTCCTTTGCCTTTTTTGCCACACATGATTCACTAAAGTCCCCTTTCTTCAACCCAATTTCTTGCATTGCATCTGGAAGAAATTGAAGAGCATTAATTCTTTGCTGAATGAAATTGCACTGTACTGGATCTTTTTCAATTGCAATGCAATTTCTTCCTTTTTGAAAGCAACATGCTAGTGTTGTACCTAATTATCAAGCACAAAAGAAATAATGAAATAAATTAGTACAATGACATATTAATTAAAAAAATAACATATTGAAATTCAATTCCATATAATAAAACTTACCTGAGCCAGAAAATAAATCCAAAACCCAATCTCCTTCATTTGAACAAATGTCTATAAGATAGTTAATCAATAATTGTGGTTTTTGATAAATGTTAACTATCTCTCCTTTTGCTTCTTTGTCTTCATATGTTAGTTTTCTCACAACAGCATCATAACTCAATATTTGGCTATGACTCTTTCTGTCTACCCGATTAAAAATCATAGACATATGGCTATCATCTTTTGCCCAACTATCAATATGAATGAACTCACAATCATTTATAAATTGTTGATCTTCATTGTGAAGAAGATTTGACTTTTCCCTGTAACATGAAATAGTAAAAGTTAAATTAACTTGTACATAAATAAATTTTTCAACATTAATCAAATATACATTTTAAACGTCTTACCATGTAAGCTGCATCCTTGAATTTGTTTTCTCCTTGAAGCTTGACAATATCATTGCCAATTGTGTGTCTGAATGAAATGTCACAAATCTCCATAATGGTGATGACGTGACTTCTACAAATCCCGCAACCACTTTACTAAAAGCTTGATAAGTATAAGGGTCATTATCATAGTCAATGTTTGGAATATTGAAACCATGGGGAATATCGGCAATGACTAGGGCATAATCCCTTTTAGGTATGAGTTTAGCAATGTCTTCACAGTCGCCTTGTATTACTTGATATTGAATAGTGTCTAGCCCATTCCAAATGAAATGATTAAGAGTTGGATCAAGTTGAATATCCTTAATACGTTGCTTCCTCAGTCTTTCGATCTTTATTTTTTCGATAAAGGTTTTGAAACTATCTGGCACTCCATTATCATCCTTCCTCATCTTTTATAAAATAAACAAATATATGTGTAAGTTATAAATTAAAAATAGTACACAGGTGAATAAAAATGAATGTATAAATCAAGATACCTTTTTAAATGCAAGATAAAAAGCTTTTAATGTTGATGTAGAACTTGAATCTGGATAGTTGCGTACGACATCATCCCAACTATCTTCATTCAACAATCTAACCATTTGTTCTTGAATTTTCATGTAAACTTTGTGACTGCATAGATAAAGTAACAAAAAGTTAATATAATGATATGTATAACAAATACTACCAAGAACAACATGTTTTATTTAAAATATAATTATAATCTAGAAATAAATAAAAATATTTCAAGAAACTTACTTTTGAAATTCTTCAGACATTTCCTCCAATGATAATTCCCCTGACCTCACACAAGATAATATTGTTTTGACAATTTTTTCATCTTTCACTCCTTGCATTGCCCTCCAAGGTGTGATAGTCATATCGTCTGGAAGATGCTTCATTTCAGGAGCTAATTTACTATTGCCACATATGAATGGCTTAGACTTTTTGATCTTCTGGTTTTTAATGGCAATGTCTTCCCACATGCCAAAAATCTCATCAATCAACCTCCAAACATCTCCAGTTCTAAATGCCAATTGGAAAATGTTATCAACACCTCTGAATAAATCACTATGTTTGCTTCCCTTTCCACCTTTTGAATTGGTTTTCTCTTCAATTTGATATCCTATTTCCATACAACATTCCTTTCGGAACTCTGCAGTAACTTTGTCCTATCCCCACCACATTTTTCTTCAAATTCACTATGAATAAATCTAACCCTTTGGATGAAAGTCATAGACATCCTATATTCATTATCTGAATTATGATCCCATGCCACTAACTTTGCTTCTGTATCAGATAAACCAGCGTAAATTATACATTTCATTGTTTCAAAACGTGGGTTATTAGGATATTCCTCCATCAATTGTCTTTGAGCTTCTACAGAATGGTTCCCCCCAAGCACATAATAATTGTATTCAAAACATTTTGACTTATCAAATGCTTCTTTGTTAGGAACTTGAAGTGGATCAACAAGAAGCACATAACTAACCACATGAGCATATGGATTGTACCTCATCAATGTCTTCAAGTTGTGAACATGCAGATGATGTGGCTTTCTAACTTGATATTGACATTGTCCTTCACTTGCTTTATAGGTTTGCCTGACATTAAGCTGAAATGTGCGACCACCATCAATTAAGTTTCTCTTTGTCAAATTCTCTTGAATGACATTTTGTTTTGTTTTGATAATGCCATCTTCTAAATCAGCTCCTGGTGTAATGATTTCTCTGCTTTCTTTTGAAGTTTCACTAGGTTCTTGACTGCTGGTAATGACTGCTTCAAAATCATCAACTCTACTTTTCTTGGTCATAACATTCCCACCAGAGTTATTCTTGGGCATTGTTACTTTTGGATTTTTATGGCTCTTCTCAGTTCCAATGTCATCTTCAGTAATGACAACATATGTTTCATCATCAATTTCAACTTCATCATTCTCAAAATTAACTTGTTTACCCTTGCTAGATTTATCCACCAGAGACCTTTTTTTCTGATTCTTTGGATGTAGTTTTGTAGCATTATCAATTACTTCATTTTGTGTATTTTCCATATTTTCTTCTGACATTGAGTAAAAACTGCTGACAACTTTCATGATATCATTCTCAATGAAATGAATGCCTCCCAACCTAATTGAACAACTTTCAACGAAATTCTGCCAAACAAAATATCATATGTCAATAAAAAACAAAGTTAAAAAATATAGTGAGACACTTTCAAAAACGCAAAATACAAATATAAATAATAATACTTACAATGTTTTGTGTCATCTCATTTACGATTTGACTACACAACTTTGTAGATACCTCTCTCGTGTCATACAATGAATATGATAGTTGGTATTTAACCCTTTCATGTGACTTGGGAGCTTTTGTAAGTACGTAAACAACTTCAGTGTCCGGTACCGAACACATATCTACGACTCTTCCCATCACCTCAAAAATTCCATTATCATTCGGTATATCGATATATAGATATATATTCACATTTGCGCTTTCTCTTTCTTTCACATACCACATTCTTGATGGAAATTTCACCTCTTTCGAATTCTTCCAGTCTGAAATCATCTTCTTATCACTTGAGGCACTTGAAAGATTTGTAGTCATGAGCTCAGGTGGAGTTCGTTCAACAATGTTTCTTTTAAATGCACCTTTATGAGTCTTTGGTCCAGAAAGATTCACTGAAATTCTCTTTGATGCCATTTTCCTGAAAAATAGAAACACATAAATCAGTAAATAACAAAAACATATTAACTTAAATTAACAACGAAAATATATCATAAATTTTAATCAACAATCGCCCCACCCACCGCCCCTCATATTCCAAAAGGACATGCATTAACATTCCAATGTAAAAAAGTAAATCACGAATAAAACATTTTGCTCGAGCGCCCTCACCCACCACCCCCCCCCCCCCGCACGGCATGGGCGCCCTCACCCATCCACCCCCCCCAAGCATCCCAACCACCCCACCCCGGCGGCCCAGGCGCCCTCACCTGCCCCACCGCTCGGGCGCCCCGGCCCAACCCCCACAACCCTCTCCGGCCCAGGCGCCCTCACTTGCCCACCCTCCCGCCTGCCGGGCAAGGGCGCAGGCGGCCCGGGTGGCGCCTGCACGAGGGCGCCCCCCCTCGTGCAGGCGCCACCCGGGCCGCCTGCATCCTCGCCCAGCAGGCAGCGCAATTCCCGGAATTGCCCTGCCTGCCGGGCGAGGGCGTGGGCGGCCTGGGTGGCGCCTGCACGAGGGCGCCCACCCTCGTGCAGGCGCCACCCGGGCCGCCCGTGCCCTTGCCCGACAGGCAGGGCGACCCTGCCTGCCGAGCGAGCGTGCGGACGGCCCGGGTGGCGCCTGCACGAGGGTGCCCCCCCTCGTGCAGGCGCCACCTGGGCCGCCCGCGCCCTCGCCCGGCAGGCAGGGCGATTCCCGGAATCGCCTTGCCTGCCGGGCGGGGGCGCGGGCAGCCCGAGTGCGCTTGCACAAGCCCCGCTTATGGGGCTAAGGGAGGGTGGGTGAGGCCGAGGGCAGAAGGTGGGTGAGGCGGGTGGGCGGAGGCGGGTGAGGCGGGCGGGTGGGGCTGAGGGAGGGTGGGTAGGGCGGGCGGGCGGGCGATGGCGAGTAATGGCGCCCGGGCCGGGTGGGCGGGTGAGGGCGCCCGGGGGTGGGTGGGGCGGGCGGGTGAGAGCGCCCTGGCCGGGCGGGCGGGTGGGTGAGGGCGCCCGCGTGTGAGTGGGGCAGGCGGGTGGGTGAGGGCGCCCGCGGGTGGGTGGGGCGGGCGGGTTAGGGCCCCCGGGCTGGGCGGGCGGGTCAGGGCACCCACGGGTGGGTGGGGCGGGCGGGTCAGGGCGCCCGTGCCAGGCGGGCGGGCGGGTGAGGGCACCCGGGGGTGGGTGGGGCGTGCGGGTGAGGGCGCCCGGGGGTGGGTGGCCCGCCCGGAGGGGTGAGGCGCCTAGGTGAGGGCGCCAGGAGGGGTTGGGCGGGCGGGTGAGGACGCCCAGGCCGAGCGAGCGGGTGAGGGGGCCGTGGGTGGGTCGCCTGGAGGGGTGGGGCGGGCGGGTTAGGGCGCCCGGGCCGGGCCAGGCGGGCGGGTGAGTGGGGATGGGGTGGGTGGGTCGGGCGGGTGAGGGGGCCCGCGCTGGGTAGGCGGGTGAGGGGGGGCTGTTAGGGCGCCCGGAGGGGCCGGGCGGGTGGGTGAGGGGGGCGCTGTTAAGGCACCCAGAGGGGCCGGGCGGGCGGGCGGGCGAGGGGGGTGGGGCGCACCCACGGGTGTTAAGAAAATGAGGTTGATCGGGCCCACCATGCTCACGATTTTTCATTAAACTAATTTAATATAAAAGTTTTCAAGAAAAAAAATTTAACTTACCTTTTAATTGCGAGAATTCTTCATTGATTATGTTGTTGATAGCGATTTAGCTGCTCCACAAATTCACGACTCTTTCAACGATTTTCAGAAAGCCTGGATGTGATGTTAGTAATAGTGATAATGAAATTTTAATATGTAAGTGAAGTTACAAGGATGTTTTACTGTACGGTTAATATGGGATAATTTGTTTTACAATATTATAAAGTGAATATTATAGAGTTGTTTTACAACGGGTTGAATGTGGGATAATTTGTTTTAAAATATTATAAAGTGAATATTGTAGTATTGGAAAGCGAATATTATATGGTTTAACTATTATAATAATTAATGTAGAAGTTGTAGTGTACAATTTTAATTATGATTTCATAAAAAAATTTAGTTTACATTTTCCAATAAATTGTAGAACAAAGTAATAAAGGTAAATAAATTTAACAGACTTTTTGGAGGGAAATATTTTCGTGAAACTTTTTGGAGGGAAATATTTTCGCGAAATTTTTTGGAGGGAAAATTTCATTCTTTAAGCTATATAATATCTTTAGGAGACTCTCCATTTGTATCATTCAACATCTTCTATTTGAAAGGGATGGATTGTTCTGATAGTGAAGTTTCGATTTATACACCATCAACTTCTTCATCGCGTAACAACTCTATTCATATTGATGAACATAGCGGGAATTCTTCCACTATGAATAGAAAGTCACTTCTTCCACTTAGTCCTGATTCTAAGGACTATGAGAGCAACACTAATGAAAGAGGGGATGGAGAATTTCAAATAAATAAAGAGTCACAGATTCCACTTAGTCCTACTTCTAAGGACTATGAAAGCCGCAGTGATGAAGAGCATGATGGTGAAGTTCAAAAGAACGGAGTGTCACGATGTCCACTTAGTCCTAATTCTGAGGACTATGAGAGTAGCAGTTTTGAAGAGCATGATGGTGAAGTTCAAAATAATGGAGGGTCACGGTGTCGACTTAGTCCTAATTCTGAGGACTATGAGAGCAGCAGTTTTGACGAGCATGATGGTGAAGTTCAAAAGAATGGAGTGTCACGGTGTCCACTTAGTCCTAATTCCGAGGACTATGAGAGCAGCAGTTTTGAAGAGCATAATGGTGAAGTTAAAAAGAAGGGAGTGTCACAGTGTCCACTTAGTCCTAATTCTGAGGACTATGAAAGCAGCAGTTTTGAAGAGCATAATGGTGAAGTTCAAAAGAAGGGAGTGTCAAGGTGTCCACTTAGTCCTAATTCTGAGGACTATGAGAGCAGCAGTTTTGAAGCGCATGATGGCAAATTTCAAAAGAATGGAGTGTCACGATGTCCACTTAGTCCTAATTCTGAAGACTATGAGAGCAGCAGTGATGAAAAGCATGATGTTGATTTTCAAAAGTATGGAGTGTCAAAGTGTCCACTTAGTCCTAATTCTAAGGACTATGAGAGCAGTAGTGATGAAAAGCATGATGTTGATTTTCAAAAGTATGGAGTGTCACGGTGTCCAGTTAGTCCAAATTCTAAGGACTATGAGAGCAGCAGTGATGAAGAGTGGGATGATGAATTTCAAAAGATTGGAGTACCACAGTGTCCACTTAGTCCTAATTCTATGGACTATGACAGCAATAGTTATGAAGAGCGTGATGATGAATTTCAAAGTAATAGAGTGTCACTGTGTCCTCTTAGTCCTAATTCTGCGGACTATGAGAGCAGCAGTGATGAAGGACATGATGATGCACTTAGTCCTAATTCTAATGAGTATAAAGGTAGCAGTGACAAAGGACGGGATGTAGCATCTTCAATAAGTAAACAATCACATTTTCAACGCAGTCCTAATTCTATGGACTATGAGAGTAGCACTGGAAATGCATATGAGGAAGAATATCCATTAAACATCGAGTCAGACTTTCCATTCAGTCCGAATTCTAAGGACTACAACAGTAGCACTGAAGAAGCAGAAGATGAAGAATATCCTCCAAGTCAATATTTGAAAAGCAGAGATGATCATAGTGTGGATAACATTCCTCTTAATGATGATGAAAAGCCTTATACAAATGATGATCAAATGATGGAGATGTTGCCAAGAAACATTGTATCAAGGAGTAGGAGCAGACCTTTTCGTATCAATGCAAGTTGTTCTAGTTATACAAGGGGTAGAGCAGAATATCTGACGAGAAGAAGTTCTATCAGTGCTCTCATTTCAAGTGAATGTTGCCAAAAAGATTGCTTGAAACATATGGATTTCAAATTTGCATTAGAAAGCAGGAAGAGATATTTGTCAATGAATAAAAGCATGCAAAATTCATATTTAGTTGGGTGCATGCAATCTACATTGTCAGGTTATGATTATCATATTGGGACTTTTTTTTATCTGTAGAAAAGGTTTCAAAATGTTTCATTCGATTGGGAATTTTCGTCTCTCGAGAATTCAAGAAAATTTGGAAAATGATCCCACATTTTATTCAGAAGTACGTCATAAAAGACAGTTTGGTCCATTATCAAATACTGCAATGTCATGGATGAAAGATTTCTTTTCAAAGCATGGAGAGTGTATGCCAAATGGAGAGACAATACATATTCCAAATAAATTTTCAAGACGAGAAATCTACAACTTATACAAAGAATATGCAGAAGGTGCTGAGGGACATGGCCAGTTTATTACATATCAATATTTTGTGAAGGTATGGAAGAAAGAATTCAACAATGTCCGTATTCCTAAGAAGACAAGGATGGGGATTTGCAGTACATGTGCTTCTCTTAAATCAAAAAGGGACAAATGTGAAGGCTCAAAAAGAGGTAAGCGTTCATAACTTTAACTTTTAAAATTGTATAGTCATCAACTATGAAAACATATTTCTTAATTAATCTCTTTTATGTTGTGTAGATTTAATTGTCAAACAACTTCAGGAGCATTGCGAACAACAAACAAATGAAAGGAAGAAGTTGTACAAGCATCGAAAGAAGTGTTATGATAATCCGAATAAATATTTGGGTTTGATAATTGATGGTATGGACCAGAAGAAAACACTTTTACCACATTTTGTTCGCACACCCAAAAATTTACAGGAGGAAAACTTTATTCAATTTCACTTGGTTGGTTGTATGGTCTTCAATGGGAAAATGTTTCCAAGGGTGTACTTCACAACTCCAAATATTCATAATGATGCAAATCTGACCATAACCATAATTCATGATGTGATTTCTCATTGGTCTGGTAATCTTCCTGAAGTTTTGTATCTACAATTGGACAACACTTGCCGTGAAAACAAAAATCAGGTTATTTTTGGATATCTAAACATGCTTGTTGAATTGGGAATTTTTCAGAAGGTAAAGGTTGGTTTCCTTCTTGTTGGGCACACTCACGACCATATTGATCAGATGTTCAGTCATTTTTCAGTCACATTAAGGAGGAAGGAAGTTGGGAGCTTGCCATCACTAATTGAATGTATTAAGAAATCATACATGCCAGAGCCTACTTTTGATGTGTTGGAAGAAACTATTGACATGCAAAGGTTTATTCTGGGATCATATGGTGAGGGGAAATGCATTGAACAACTTAATGACATTAGCTTCCAACATCAATTTTGTATCAAAAAAATTGATGGGAAAACACTAATATGGGGCAAGAAGTATTCAACTACTACAGAATGGGCACCGTCATCAGGATTGCAATTTTTGAAGTTCATTCCAGATCATCCAATATTTGCATCAAAAATATTGTTATTACAATCAGTTGGTGAAGTTCAGAATGCACGTAGACAGAACAGGGCTATAAATTATTCTGATTGCCTGGAAGAAATTAAAAAATGTATTAGATATACATATGAGTACTTTGACATTGCTGATTCAGTTTGGTGGGAGTCGTTTTTCAATAATCAAAGTGATATCATTTCGACAACAATAAATGAAGATATACCTTTGAAAAATCCATTTATTTGGCCACATAATGTGTCGAATGAACATGAGGAAGTAAACATTGTTGAATAGCAACAATCTCAAGGTATTATTAATTCTTCACAGGCAGAGGAAAGAGAGATGTATATTGGTTCCAGAAGATCTCGTGCACAACGTGAAGCCATGGAAGACCTTTATATGGGTTCAGTACAGGATATTAAGGAGGGTTGCATGATTGCAGTGCTAGCAGATGGAGATCCCAATGGCTATCCATTTTGGGTTGCTAAAGTTATAAAGGTATTTACAGAAAATGAGGATGTTACAAGTTTTGAAGTACATTGGTATGCCACAAATACACACCCATTCAATGGTGTGTATAAGCCAGAGATGGTAGTTGACAAAAAAAATGGCGGAAAAAGAAAAAGAAAGGGTACAAATGTAAATCGCCGCCGCACAGACATATTAAAATTGGAGGATGTAGACATACTTGTTTATGACTTCAATTTAACAAAGAGAGGAACTCTTCACTTCAAGACGATAGAGATTCTGAAAAGGTTGTTACCAGAAGGAACAGTGTTGACATGGGAGTCACCTGAAACCAGTCGTAGATCTAGAAGAATTTTGAAACCTGAAATGTTGGGCATGCATGTGGACTCAGATGGGGCACTAGTTGATGAAAGAGAAGAATATGGAACATCTTCATCAGCATCGAGTCACTCATCTGAAGATGTGAATTCTGATGGTGTGCCAGAAAACATGAGTGATTTTGAATAATTGTTTAAGACAGTTTATATAACTGATGTATGCATCGTATCTTCAAATAAAATTAATGTTTTCCATATGGTGTTAAATGAGAAGTTATGAGGCATTTTTATGTTGTTGGATTATATATCTTAGTTATGATAAATTTTATTGTTTAAAATATCTACAATGCAATATTAAATTAGAGATATAAAATATGTTTTATTCAATATACAAATAATGACTTTTGAATGCATTTAGTGATGTAATTTGTTCATAATGTCATGGTTTTTTTTATTTTATAGTTGAAAAAATTTCAATTTTTTTTATATCTAGCATGTTATGGTTGAAAACATGTTAAATTTATACTTAGGAAAGAAAAATGATATTCTACCAAAAACATTAGTGTGTTTTTTCCCGCATAAACAACTTTGTTTGACACATAGAAATTTGGTTTTATTAGCATTTTTTTTAAATACTGAAAATTGACCCTAAAAAAAAAATCATTGTTCCAGTGTCATCACTTTCATTTTGAAGCTATATTTTGCACAAAAATTTCATAGTAAATTTTCTAGTCACTGCCAATTTTAAAACATGTTCAAAATTGCCGCCTAAAAAGTAAAAACATCGTTCCAGTATACACACTTTTCGTTTTGAGCACTGTTTTTGATGTTTTTTTGGGGTTTTTTGGCCAGAGTTCCTGTTTTGAGTTTATAGTTCCCATTTCAAAGTTTACATTGTTTTCCTCTGATCTTTGAGTACATGTGGACACATGTTCGAATTAGTACATTTTGTTGCTAGTTATTTTTTTGCTTATCATCTTTAACTTTCCCACTCTAATCCTATTCTCTTTAGATATTTTTATTATTCCCCTAGATCTATTTTATAAAGGTAGTGGGGTGGACAAAGTTCATTTTTGTATCATGTAGTTCTTTTTTCTCTGAGGTTCTTTTCTTCACACCCCTTTTCTAGTTGAAGTACTTGTGGGAGGACATAGTTATCATTTAGAGGAAGTGAGTGCTTTCCTTGTATACATGTAATTGCATATTTGTACACTTGTTCTTGTTGTGGATTTGGAAGTGTTTGAATGCCCCTTGGATATTTTTTCGGATATTAGCCAAACTTTGTGCTTACAATTTTAACATTCATTTAGTGGTTACATTTCAGGATCATTGTTATTGATCATTCTATTTTGACATCTTTAATTAACTAATAATGATAAGCACTCTCAATTAGTTTTCTAGACCCCATAACATGTAGGATTCAAGCATGTAACTCATTATTCATAATTTCATCATATATAGTCATTGTTTTTTACTTTTTTGCATGCAAATCAATCATTTGGAGGCATATTTCTATGTTGTCACAACAAATTTACATGATTCACATGATGAGAAATCAATCTTTGGTGTAATTTTAAATTTTTAGATTTGATAATTGTAAGTCTTTTATAGGCTATAAATGTCTTGAAAATTTCACTTCTAATTGATTATTCAACTGAACATATTGAATGTATTATGCGTAACTACTTTCCCCTCCACCCGCTTTTCATAACTGTGATAACCATTAGGTAGGGACCTATAGATTCGATGCTATTTTTCTTGTTTAGTAAAAGATTTTCCAAGACTTTAAAAAGTTTTATAATTTATTGAAATTTGTAGAATTTACAATTTATAAAGCTTCAAGGGCTAATATTTTAAAGTCTAATTCTTTAAAGGGTGCTAGCTCAATCAAAGAGAACCTAATTTACAAGCAAAAGGTTGGTGGCTCAATTCCATCGTACCCTAATATTCATATGGAATGGTGAGGATTAGATTTTGGTGATAGAGGCTCTTTTGACTATCTTTTTTTTGCTTAAGCAAGAGTATTTACTTATATTTCATTAAACCAAAAATAAATATACAAAGTATACAAAAACCATGACCCCCATATGGATTCAGAAGAGCCAAGGGCGTGCTGCCATAGTAAAGCCCACCCCTTTACAAATTACAATATTAAACTTTCAAATCAAACCTTAGGTAGAACAATAAAAATCATAAGCCTAATCAAAAGCTCCACTAACCCCCCACGTCTCTAACGCGACAAGCCTGATAACATCGGCGGCCCCACAAAATAACACTTACAAATCTGACCGTTGAATCTAACTTTGAAATTGGACGGCACGGTGAAATATCACACAGCTACGTTGTACGAAGCTTAACGCGCGATGGAGGGTGGTTTCATTACCCCTCCCTAGCCATGTGGCAAGAGCCTAATGGAATCGCTCCCAAAAAAACTAAACCACTTACCGTACCAAAGCCGAGCGATCACCTGTAAACCACTTGAGCCTAGTTTTCTGACCTGTGAGAGGAATGTAGGGGAACCGCCTTTGCCGAAAAATCAGAACTGCCCTTTTCCGCACAAGCTCACCTTCGTACTTGCAATAGAGATTGCCGTTGATAGTGGATAGTACCCTGTAGTGCAATCTAAAAGGAAAGGGAGCTGGTCACTTTCCACCAGGGTGTTATATGACTGCTTTGAGCATGCCCTTCTTCCAGGTACCAACCTGAGAACTGAGATCGAACCTGTTTAGACATCTTCATTCCGTGCCTTTCCCTCTGGCCCAATATTTAAAAATTTCTCTATCTTCTGTTGCTTGTTCTTCGCAAAGAGCTTTTACTCTGCCCTAAGGCATCTCCTACCACTTCATTTCAAATCTGCACTCTGAATTAATCACCCCTTGGTTGGCTAGAGTGTCCGCTAGTTTGTTGGCTTCTCATCTAACATGTCTAAAACTAACAGTTCGTAGACTCAGGAGATGTTTTTGAATTCTTTGATACACTTGTATTAGTCTCCAGTGTTTTGAGACCTTCTCCGGTGCTGCTCCGCAACTGATTCTTTTAACAGCTTTTATGGAGATCTCTGAGTCTGCTTCTATAATGACATTTGAGCTATGATTTAGATTCAGCAGTTCTAGGCATTGTTCTAAAGCCATTAATTCAGCCATATTGTTTGTGGCTTTACCTAAGTGGCAGTGGAAAATGAAGATTATAATTCCTTCTTCATCTCTTAACACCCCTCCATATCCGGCTATTCCAGGGTTGCCTTTTGAAGCCCCATCAATATTGCATTTCAGGTATCCTTTTGGTGGAGGCTGCCAGAAATCCTTTTCCTTTCCCAAATTTCCTTCTTTTCTACTGAGTCCATTGGTAATGATCTCTTGCATTCTCAGTTGTCTGAGAGTTCTCATCTCATTTTCTGTGGGAGGGTTTTTGGGATAATTGCGAATAGTGGTACTAACTGTCTCCTTAATCTGCTTCAAGATCAGATCCAACAGGTGAAGAGGAACAATTTTTTCATCCTTGAAAATTCTTTTATTCCGTTCTTTCCAAACATTCCAAATAATGAAGCTTGGCGTGAAGGCCCAGGCCAAATTGAGAATCTCATTCTCCGAAAAGTTCCTTCTCCACTTGTTCAGGGTATTAGTGATGCTTCCTTTATCTCTATCTGTCTGTTGAAAAATGGTGGCAAAAGAATCCCACAACCAGGTGGTATAGGTGCAACTGTTAAGAATATGCTCCATTGTTTCCTCTTGAGCTTCACATAGCTGACATCTAGAAGGCCCAATAACCCCTCTTTTCCTAATGTTGTCCCAAGTTAAGATTTTTTTGTGGTGAACTAACCACATGAATAGCTTGATCTTCATCCACCCTTGGTGGCTCCAAAGTTGTTGCCAAGAATTCATTGAATCACTGGAATCTAGGTTCAGGATAATTCTCTTAGCTTCCTTAAGATTAAAGGAGCCTTCTTTATTGAGGCCCCATCTTAACTGATCCTGCCCCTCTATTACCAAGATTTTCCTTTGTCTTAGCATGCTCATAATTGCCTCGGATTTTATTTTTAGGGGGTTGTCATCTCTATAGTCTATGCTTCTCCAATTTCTCCACTTTCTGGAGTTGTGAGGAAGATTCCAGAAATCTTTAACTTTGGTTAATCCCTGGGAATCTGTTTCCTGCTTGAGGGTCATATAGTCCTCTTTTAACAGCATTGGTTCTTGTTGCCATTTGTCCTCCCAAAAGAGAGCAAGATCTCCTGCTCTGATTTCCCAGAAACTGTTGTCTTGTACTAGGCTTCTGTTTTCCCAGGCTTTATTCCAGATGTAAGAGCCCTTTATGTTTCCAGACATTCTAATAAGATCATTTGTTTGCCACAAACTTGCATATTTTTCTTTCCAGGTTTTAGCCCATTGAGCTTCTGGTTCTTTAACCCATCTCCACCAGAGTTTGGCTCCTAGTACTTTACTTAGAATTTCCTGATCATCTAAGCCTAGACCCCATGAATCTTGGTTTACAGATTTTGTCCCAAGAAATAAAGGCCCATTTTTTCCTTGTTTCTTCCTTGCCCCAAAGGAAATATCTTTGGATATTCCTGAATTGTTGTAAGACACCTTTGGGAGCTGGGAGGGCTGATAACAAGAAAACCGGGATTGACTGAAGAACGGCTTTTGTCAGTATCAACCTACTAGCCAGGTTCAATGATCTGATAGTCCATTTTTTAACTTTGTCTTGCATCTTGTTGAGCACCGGTTCCCAAATACTTTTGTGCAGGGGCCTGGCTGTAAGGGGAATTCCCAAATACTTTGAAGGGAGGGAATCCCTTTGAAAGCCCAGAATTCTGGAGATATTTCTCTGAATTGCAATGTTAGTATTTAAGAAAAAAAAATTGATTTGGAGAGATTGACTTCCATACCTATAGCCAAGGCAAAGTTATTCAGGATTTGTTTGTACGCTGAAGCTTCTTTGACTGTAGGAATTCCATGTAGCATTGTATCATCCACAAATTGTTGGTGAGTCATTGTCTGACCATTCTCTGTTAATTGAAGGCCCTTAATTTTTCCCAAGGCTTTAGCCTGATTAATGGCTCTGCCCAATCCTTCCATCATGAGGATAAAGAGAAAGGGAGAGAGTGGGTCACCCTACCTGAGGCCTCTAGAAGGAGTGAAGATATCAGAGGGTGAGCCATTCACCAAAATAAAAAAGTTGGAAGAGGTTACCAGAGCCATAACCCATCTGACCCAGTTGTGATCGAACCCAAAAGCAGAAAGGACCTTCTTGATATAGATCCAGTTCACCTTGTCATAGGCTTTGGCAATATCTAATTGCATGATCATACCAGCCTGTCTTTTGCTGGTTAGCATGTGAACTACGTCGTGGGCTAGAATAATATTATTAAGGATTTGTCTGCCTTCCACATAACCAGATTGTTCACCAGAGATTAAAGAAGGAAGAAGAGGTTTCATTCTACTAGCCAATACCTTGGATATAATCTTGTATATCACATTGCATAAAGCAATGGGTCTATATTTATCAGTAGTTAGGGCTGAATCATGTTTGGGGATCAGGGAGATGAAGGAGGTGTTGAGGGCTTTCAGAATAGTCCTACTTCTTCTGGAATCCTCCACAACATTTAGAATGTCCTGCTTGACAATGTTCCAGCAGGCCTTAAAAAAGTCTACATTGAAACCATCTGGACCTGGAGCTTTGCCATTCTGCATGTCTTTAATAACCTCACTGACTTCCTCTTCGGTTACTGGTTTATTCAGGTTAAAATTGTCCTCTCTTGACACCAGCTTAGGGATATTTTTTGTAATTTATTTGATGCATTTCTCTCTGTCTGGATTATTTTCCTTAGTGATACTTCTAAAATGTTGTACCAACACATCTTTGATATTCTTATGAGAGGTCTGGAGCTCCCCATTGTCGTTCAATATCGAAGAGATTCTGTTGTGAGCTCTATTGGCCATGGTGGATCTATGAAAAAATTTAGTATTATGTTCACCTTCTTTGAGCCATTGAATTCGAGACTTTTGTCTCCAAAAGATTTCCTCTTGTTTGCATAATTTCTCCCATTCTTGATGATGTTTATCAGCTTGCTGACTTTTGACTTTATCAAAACCATCTGTGATCAATGCTTGATTGAGTTCCTGTAGTTTGGTTTCCACTACCTTTTTATCCACAAAAATGTTACCAAAAACCTTCTTATTCCATTCTTTGAGTCTGAATTTCATATGCTGAAGTCTTTTGTGTAGGATGAACATATTAGTGCCCTGGATCTACAGATCTTCTACCCACCATTTTTCAATGTTGCTGATGAAGTCTGGGTGGGAGAGCCAGATATTCTCAAACCTGAAGGGTCTATTCCTGGGAGAATCAAACCCCTTGAGTTCTAATTGAATCGGCCAGTGATCAGAGCCTCCAAAGGGGAGAACTTTAGCTGTTATTTCTCTATTTGCTAGCATAAGCTCCTCTGAGATAAAAAATCTGTCTAACTTGGAGGCGACTTGAGCCTCACCTCCTCTCTTGTTGTTCCAAGTGTAAAGGCCATTATGCGTTGGTGAGTCAACCAGATTCATATCATCCGTGAAGGTTTGGAACAATTCAGAGTCTTTATTAAGCAATCTGGTACCTCCTTTTTTTCGAAAGTGATCTAATCATGTTAAAATCTCCTCCCAAGACCTAAGGTATTTCTTCATTTCTGATTCTAAGCTCTGCCAAGGAGTTTAAGATTCTAAGTTTCTCATCTATTCTTTGAGGACCGTAAACATTTGTGACTAGGAAAGTATCCACGACTCCCACTGGTTGAATAATTACATATAAATAATTTCTTGATTCCTCTGCATCTAATGTGCTGGCTTTTTGGGGGTTCCATAGAATGAGGATGCCTCCCGCTGTGTTCTCTTCTTTCATTTCGAGAAACTCAAATCTATCCATCCATTTTCTATGGATTTGCTTTAATTTTTGAATGGAGAATTTTGTTTCCTAAATAAATATTATATCTGATGTTGCTAGTTTCATTCTGTTACTTAGCATTCTTTGTTTTCTTTTACTACCTAGACCTTTGATATTATAAGATATGAACTTCATAATTAAAGATTTGTAAATTAGTAACTGGTTAGGTCTTTCATCTTACCCGAATCTATCATTAGCTTTCCACACTCCATCAAGAGCTCATTTTGATTTTTCCTACCCCTTTTCTTTCCTGGATTTCTAGTTGCTAATCTTAGAGTTGATTTCATAGTTTTCACACCTCTGTGCTCCTACTTGTGAATATTTTTGCCTTTATCCAACCCTCTTTCTTGGGTCTTCCATAAAAACAACTACTGTATTCTGGAGCATTCTTCTTGAGGTATTGAATCTATTCCTCCCTTGGTTCCCTGCCTCAAGAATCCTTCCAGGTCCAGGTTTTCCTTGTCTAGAATTTCCTGTAATTCATGATCTTCCAGATCTATTTTGCTTTGGGTCATTTCCTAGTCCATCTCCATTTCTGTTTCACTCATAACAGTCTCATTCTGATAACCCATATCGTGAGATTGTTTATTGTTTTCTTCCTTTTCTTTTTCAATAGAATCTTCCTCCTAAGATTGGTTTTCCTTTGTGTTTTCTTCATTCTCTTCCAGCACTTGAAATTTGTTCTGATTGACCTTCTACCTCTTGATCTATTGTTGCTTTATTCCTGTTTTTCCCCCTTTTCCTCTACTTGCCACTTTCTGAAAGCTCTCTGTATCCTTCATAGTATTGAGGTTCCCTTTGTTATCTGCTTTGCTGAGAGGGCAATCTATGAACAGATGTCCATGTTCATGGCATCTACGACATCTGAATGGGATATGCTCATAGTCCACTATCTGCACCCACTCCTCATCAAAAACTTCCAAAATAACTTCATCCATAAGAGCTTCTGATAGATCCATTTCCACACATATTCTTGCAAAGGAGGTATATTTCCCTCTTCTTGTGGCTTCAGAAACTTTGACAAAATGCCCTAGTTTATTGCCAATAGCTGCTAGCAATTCAGTTTGCCAATAATCAAGAGGTAGAGAATAGAGCCTTACCCATACTGGAACGGAGGTGAAGGTCTCCCACTCCAGGACGAAGTTCATCATCTAAGGTCTCATATAGAGACCATATGCTGCATAAAATTAGGGTCCTCCTTCGAATATTTTATCTTTGTCTTCGATGTTAGAGAAAACTACTCTAAAGAATCCCTTTGACCCAAGATGTAGGTCAATGCTTCCTTTGGGTTTCCAGTGATACTTGATCCACGTTTGTAAAGCTTTTTCAGTGGGCCATAGTCCCATGAATTTACAAATAATGGCATAGTTCCCCATGTGTTCTCTGTGCGCTTGCAGAGCAGGATCATTTAATATTACTCTGGGAGTGATTTCTGCTTTAGGTTTGCAAGGTCCCTTTTGCTTTTGGTCTCGTGAACCCTGATTTTTGTCTTCTTCCTCCTTGTCCTTTATGTTATTGTTTACCTTGGTCTTGGTCCCCTCTGTCCCCTTTTCATTGTCTCTGTTTTTTTTCTCAACCAAGCCTTTGTTGTTTATCACCAGTGTTTTACCTTTGTTGGATACCGCGTCCTTGTAGGAGGGAGTCGAGCTCCCTCCTCTGCCGCCCTCCATTAGAAACAGTCTCTGCAACTCTCTAAACCCTTGCTGCTCACTCACACTATTTTTAGTTCCTTGAATATTTTCCAGGGTCTTTTGACTATCACCTATGAGCTTATGGTGACATTTTTTGACCCTCACCAAAATATGAAATGTTGATGGTCACTTTTTTCATTATAATCATTATTCATGATAGACCTTGAATGTCAACACAACACCTATACTTTTGGAAATGGAACTTTTGGTGACGTTCATTTTTCAGTGATGGGGGCTCTTTTGACCGTCACCAATGAAATTAGGGTGACATTTTTTTACTCTCACCAAAATATGAAATGGTGACATTTAATGATTGTCACCATATATATGCTTCAATAGTCAGGACCATGAAAATTCTTGAATGTCACAACAACACCTATACTTTTAGTGACGCCACCTTTATTGATGTTCAATTTTTTGGTGACAGAGGCTAAGGCCCGTCACCATTGCTCATATGAATTGGTGATGGTCACTATCTGTAATTATAAATCATTATTGGTGATAGAACTTGAATTTCACCATAACACCTATACTTTTGGCAACGCCACCTTTGGTGTGTTCAACGTTTTGTGGCGGAAGCTCTTTTGACCGTCACTAATGAGCTTATGGTGACATTTTTTACCTTCGCCAATGTTCTTTTTTCTGGTAGTGTGTATATTTTGATTCCTAAACATTTCATAGTTTGAAACTTTGATATGATAGTTTTACCGCAAAAATTCTAAGATCACTTGTTTGAAACTAATTTTGGATCTTTCTCCCATGAGGTGTATCGGAAAAAGACTCATACTGATCAATATCTTCATTCTAATTCCCACCATTTTCCCACTCAGAAGATAGGTGTTCTCAGCAGTTAGCTACTCGTGCTTTAATAATTTTTTATGAAGACCACCCTTCTAAAGAAAAGTCCCATCTCCTTAGCGTTTTTGTCCAAAATGGTTATAGTAGACAGCAAGGTGTCAAAGCTTTCCTCAAAGCAAGTAAGGGTCTGAAGGTCAAGAAAGACCCCATTGATCACAGTTCAGGAGTTCAGCTCCCCTTCATCCAAGGGATGACTGACAAGATTATGAGAATTATAAAATAGCATAATATTCCCTCGACGCTTAGACCCCTCAGCACCATTAGAAGTTCCCTTAAATCTGTTAAGGACCCTATGAACCCTATGGATATGAAAGGTGTTTATATCATCCCTTGTTCTTGTGGAACCTCATACATTGGCGAAATTGGTCGTTCTATTAACTAGAGGATTAAGGAACATGCTGCGGATATCAAGCATGGGAGGACCAAATCTTCAGCTTTGCCCGAACATGCAGAGAAGACCAAACATCACATATGCATTGAAGATGCTAGGGTTATTGCAAAGATTTCTCATGTTCATCACTGTAAGTTTAGGGAATCCATTGAAATTAAGATGTCTTCCAATAATATTAATAGGGACGACGGCTGTAAAATTAGCAGCTATTGGATTCTCGCCCTCTCTTCTTAATTTTTTTATTTTTTATTTTTTATTTTTAATATTTTTAAATTTTTTTATTCTCTTTAGGTATAGAGGCTGACCATCTTTAGTTTATTCTATATATGAATTATATATATATATATATATATATATATATATATATATATATATATATATATATATATATATATATATATAGATATATATATAAAGAGGTATACCCTCATTAATTTATTTTTTAGTTTTTATTAAAATTTATTTATTTATTTCATAGTTATTTTTACTTTTCATTTTTATTTTTTATTTTATTTTTTTTCCAAACTTATCCCTTACTTAGAAAATCTGTTTCATCCTTGTTTCTTAATCCTTTTCAGATCCATTAAATAAAATAATAAAAAAAAATATTTTTCCATTTAAATATAGCCGTTAAAATAATGATAATAATAATAAATAAATAAAGTATTTAATTAATTAATTAATATTATTAAATAGAATATATATATATATATATATATATATATATATATTTCACTTTTACTCTCCTAGTCAAATTAGCCATTTTCAACTAGCCGTTAGGAATTGCCTGTTAGGAATCGCCTGTTTTCTTATTTAACCTACTTCCCAAATGTGTTTCTTCATCTTGTCCTGAAGATGAACCACACTCGTTGGTTCGAAACGAATTGACCAAAAATTTTCAATGTGATTTCTTTTGAAATTTTATTTTATATTAATAAAAAACATCAACATCCACAGGTTATATCTCCAAAATTGTAGTGAACCATAATCTAAAATTTTTACCATATATATCCTAATATCTTTCCTTACTCTCTTAAAAAGTTCATAGTTTGAAGTATACACCCCCAAAAAAATAATGAAAATTCCAAGATCACACATTTAAAATGGATTTTAGGACATTCAAAAACCTTAAGTTTCATAGGGTATATCTCTAGACATATAGGGAAGTAGAATATGAAAATTTGATTACGTGTACTTCAATATCTATTCTTAATTGCATCATACTTTCACAGTTTGAAGTTTCCTAGAAAAAAATGTTATAGTGAAAATTCCATGATGACACATTTGAAGCAATAAAGCACTAGGTTCATACACTTTGATACCAAATGTTATGAACATTGCACCTTAAAAATGATAAAAATTTAGTGAATTCAATTCATTCAAGGGTAGAACCTCCTTTTATATTGAATGCAACAGAAGACAATATATGATGATCTAAGGCAAAGTCTCCTTGTTATATATATAAGAGAGTAAGGGTACAATTAGAATGAAAGGGTATAATGAAAGGTTCTAGCCTACATAACAATATAACAATAGAAATGTAATAAATCAGTATCTAAAACTTAATATGGAGTTTTATGGTTAAGATGGTACTTCTTTAGATCTTAACATAGTCCTGTTATGTGTTTCTTATAACATGGGTTAGCAAGAAAATAAAATCTAGTGGTTGAAACAAGAGAATTGAAAAAAAAATGTTAGGTTAAGGTAGAAACCCTAGATTTAATAGGATGTATATGCAATCATTCACTTACACAATTCACTAATTTTGAACTAAAAATGTAGTAAAAAGAAGTAAACTAGAACATCAATCTTAAACAAATGAATAAACTCTCATTACCCAAGAAAAGCTTTATTAAATGTCACATAAGAGAAGGGTTTTGATGAAGAATGTTTCCTTCTCACCTCCTCCTTGGGAGAGTCCTTGATAATCCTAGGTATACAGTGGTGGTCCCTCTCTCCTTTGTGGCTACAAGAAAAAGTTGTGATGGCTAAGTCGAATTTTGCTCTCAAATAGAATGAAAAAATGGGAAGAGAAGATGAAAATGGTCATAAGGATAGGACAAAAATATCTTGTATTTATAGCATAATAATGGTTAGAGTTGATATGATAAATTATATAAAATATGATTTTTTAACCAAATCAAGATGTAAACAACTTTGAGCTTGTTATTATTAATTTTCTTTTTTTATAAATTCAAGAGGAAAAAAGAAGAAAAGTCATAAAATGGGTTTATGACTTTAATTAAGGGTTAATAACTTAGGAATAATGGTTCCTTAAGTCACTTTAATGAAAATAATTAAGAAAAAATAGGTTCTAGGTTATTTTCATGGAACACATGAGAATATAACGACAATAACATATGAAAAGTGGTTCCTTGGGCTATTTCCACAGGATAAGGGTGTAAAAGTGGGTTTTAACATGGGGAACCTGTTAGGTCCATATACTACTAGTTTAACCCCTTACTGTTATTAGTGAAACCCCCTTATTATATTGATCTGCCCATGTAGTCCCCATATTATTATAATTGTGCCCTTACATTATTAATGTTATGTCAGATCTAATTATTTTATGACCCCTTAGACTCCTGTATATAGAAAGGAGGTCTTATTATTTGTATCATCCAAGAATTGTTCATTTATGTAATTTAAAGGAGGTTCCCCCTCGAAGAGGCTTATTTTTAAGGCGTTGATCTCTCTTTTCTATCTTTTTGTGAGATGGTTTCATAACATTTGGTATCAGAGCTTTGTATTCTGGGGTTTCACTACTCCAAACAGGTCATCGTGGAAGTTTAGCTATAACATTTTCGCTACAAAGTTTCAGAAGCTAAAAAAAATACCCATTTGGTATGAAATAGTTCTGAACCTTGGGACCCAATTTCAGATATTGTATCACTATATTTTCGGAGATATGATCTGAGGAAATTAGGGTTTTTGCAAGCTCCAGAATTCCATCTCAAATAGGTCACCGTGGAATGTTCTCTATAACTTTTTTCTACGAAATTTCAAACTCTGAAATTAAAATCCTTTTGAACCGAAATCTTGTTGAAGCTTGGGTCTAATTTCAGATCTTGTATCGCTATATGTTTGGAAATATGATCCAAGACATTTAGGGTTTTTGCAAGCTCCCAAATTACATCCCAAACAGATAACCTTGGGAAAATCACCATAACTTTCTCTCTGAACATTAGATTGAAATTTCGTCAGAAGTTATAGAAAGAGGACGGACAATAATTTTCTGTTATTCTTTTCAGATCAAGAGGTCGAAACAGTGACACGTGGAAGTTTGTACAAGTTTTCTCTATTGAAAAAGTATATAATTAGGTCATCATGGGAGATAGGGCATAACTCTTTCGTGGAGAATCAAATTTCGATTAGACAAGTGGCATTGGAAAGAGGACACAGAGGGCTGCTCCAGGTCACAAATTCAAACATTGGAGATCTGAAATTTCAGAGATACAACAGATTCAAGATAGATCTCCTAAAATCAAGAAAAAGCGATATGAGGAAGTTTGATGACAAGGACCTGGTAAATTATATACTACAGATGGAGCAATATTTTGATCTACATGGTGTACAACTGTTACAAAAGGTACAAATTTCATCTTTATATTTAGAACCGAATCAATTTTTATGGTATAAAGGTCTTTGTTCTCGTAAACCACTTGTCACTTCGTCAATTTTCATGGAGGAACTGATAGCACATTATACGGATACAAATAGAAACACCTTCATTAGCCAATTGATAAATCTCAAACAAAAGGGTTCAATGGCATAGCACATTAAGGACTTCCAAAAATTGAATATAAGGGTAAATGATATTCTAGAGAAGGAAAGGATTGATGTCTTCATAGGTACTTTAAATGATAACATTCAACAAGAGGTTCATCTTTGGGAACCTGATTCATTGGAGAAGGCATTCATGTTGGCAAGAAAAGTGGAAAGAAAAATTATGGCAACAAGGAAGTCTACCACTCACAACTATAAAGATGGAAGCGTTGTTTCTCCTAGCTTTCCACTACCTACAAGGTTGACACCACAACAATTGGAAAGAAAAAGAGCAAAAGGGCTTTGTTGCAATTGTGATATAAAATACATTAAAGGTCATAAGTGTGCTGAGAAGAAATTATTTTACATAGATTGTGAAGAGGAGGAAGAAAAGGATCTTTGAACGTCAAAAGAAGAGGATAGACATTGGGAACCAACCCTAGAGAAAGAAGAAATGAATCCGACCATATCTTGTACTGCATTGATAGGAATTACCACTCCTCAAACTCTCAAGATAGAAGGACATATCAAGAAGAAGAAGGATCAAGCAGTGAAATATCAGGAAGAAAAGGATCAATAAACGTCAAAAGAAGCGGATATACACTAGGAACCAACCCCAAAGAAAGACGAAATTAATCCAACCATATCTTGTAATGCATTGGCAAGAATTACCACTCCTCAAACTATCAAGATAGAATGGCATATCAAGAAGAAAAATGTAATAGTGTTGATTGATTCGGGTAGTACCCATAATTTTATTCATTGTAAGATAGCCAATGAATCGAATTGCTTCATATATCCAGCATCAGAGTGTCAAGTAATGGTTGTAAATAAAGGAATCGTAAATTGCTCTGGAAAGTGCCATAATATCAAATTATCCATGGGAGAATGTGTCTTGAATAGTCCAATGCTTTCCATTCTAATGAGGGGTGCAGATGTTGTACTTGGATTCAATGGCTACAATCTTTCGGTACAATAGCTTTTAATTTTCAAGAAATTTTCTTGAATTTTTTCTGGGAAGGAAAGGAATTTGAATTAAGGGGTATTGAAGAGAAACCAGGAAAGATAATTAGCTCTAACAGCATGACAAAGCTTCTAAAGAAAGAATAATGGGGCGTAATTGCACAATTATGTTCACTAAAGGTTCCCACATTGAAATCATTTATTTCTCCAGATCTCCAAAACTTTTTGGATAATCATTCCAAGGTATTTGAGACTCCCAAAGGCCTCCCACCTATTCATGATGATGGTCATGCTATTAATTTGATTTTAGGAAGTGTTCCTCCAAACATCAGGCCTTACAGATATCCCTATGCCCAAAAGAGTGAAATTGAATGTGTTGTATAAATGCTAGAGCCTGGTATAATTCAACCTAGTCAAAGTTATTTCTCTACTCTAGTAGTATTGGTGCACAAGAAGGATGGGTCATGGTGCATGTGTCCGAACTGTAGGGAGCTCAACAAGCTCACTATTAAATATAAGTTTCCCATTCCTATCATTGATGAAATATTAGATGAATTGCATGGATTAATTTACTTCACTAAGTTGGATCTTCGTTCAGTATATCATCAAATCAGAATGAAGACTAAAGACATCCCAAAAAAAACATTATTGAAGAAAGATGCATTTTCATGGACTCTAGAAGCAACGAAGGCCTTTGAACATCTTAAAGAGGAAATGTGCCAAGCACCAGTATTAACTATGCCAGACTTAACAAAAACCTTTTTTTGGAAAGTGATGCCTCAAGAAATGGAATTGGAGATGTTTTAACGCAAGAAGAAAGACCCATTGCTTTTGAAAATCATCCGATCAAAGGAAAGTATTTACACAAAGCTATTTATGAGAAGGAAATGTTAGCAAGACTACATGCACTTGAGAAATGGCGACCTTACCTAATGAGAAGATCCTAGTTCAAACAATATTGCAAGAGTGTGGAATGACATGTGAAGGAGTTTTTTACCTATGGGTTCAAACTCCTTCACAGGTCATTCCACACTCTTTCAATATACTCCACCTGTATGGACTCATTATTTAATAATATTGCAAGAACTTGACGAGGAAGGAAAAATCATATTGGAACCTGAAGCAGTCATAAAAACAAGAACCCGACAGCTACGAAATCGATCAATTTCAGAGTATCTCACCAAGTGGAAGAACTTACCTGCTGAAAACTCCACATGGGAGGATGAGAACTTTATACAGAAGCATCCAGAACTACTCAAGCATTGAGGACAACTCTTTTTGAAGGAGAGGGTCATGTTAGGTCCCTATACTACTAGTTTAACCCCTTATTGTTATTAGTGAAACCCCCTTATTATATTTTTGTGCCCATGTAGTCCCCATATTGTTATTATTGTGCCACATAGAAGCCCACTCTTGTTATTATTGTTCCCTTACATTATTACTATTATGTCAGCTCTGATTATTTTATGACCCCTTAGACTCCTATATATAGAAAGGAGGTCTTGTTATTTGTATCATCCAAGAATTGTTCATTATGTAATGTAAAGGAGGCTGCCCCCTTGAAGAGGCTTATTTTGAAGGTGTTGATCTCTCTTTTCTATCTTTTTGTGGACTAGTTTCATAACAGAACCCATACTATAATAGTGAATGTTGATAATCTAAGAAATTTGGGCTAGGTAATTCATTTTTGAGTGACAGCAACTCATGTTACTTCACACTCATCTTACATTAGAACTCTACAAATAACTTCAATGAGAGAATTTGACATTCACTCGAGAGGAATAGTACTAAAATCTAAATTAATTGGAACAAAGTGAAACCCATAGGAGCTTCACTCAATGGACCTCTAACATATCACGTGTGTTCGTGGCATACTAAACAATATCCTTATTTTGAATACATATTGGAAAAGACCTCTAAAATTCACTTTATTTAACTCCCTACCAATACGAACCCAATAAACCTTCCCCATTTAGAAATCCCCTACTTTCACTAGATATTGCAGGTATCCATTTTTTCATTAACATTTTTTATACCCATTTATATTTATATCCCTTTATTTTCATTAACAATGGTAAGCACATTATGCACCTAGAAAAAATAACCTAAATATTAGGTAGCTAAAAACTTGAAAGTTTCAACAAAAAAGAGGCAGATATAAGTTGGTTGGTTTATAAATACATACTGTGGAAATTTTGAATGGAAAATACATAGATTTTAACTCTCAATTGCATCTATCTTCTATTGAATACCGGAAAAGATACACTACAACAATTCAAAACAAAAGGTTCATAACCAACACAATGGCGCACCTTTCGTCTTGCTTATAGAATAGGAAGAGGAGAGAAAGTAAAATGAATATGGACACATGCAAAACCCTATCTGGTTGGAATTTTTCAAATCATAGCCCTAACTTGATCACTTAGTGCACCATAGTTGCATGGTAAGAGTGTCAAGTAAATGTGTCTCCATCAAAAGATGAACTAGAGCATGCAAGCATGCATCCCTTCCTTGAGAAATATGTCATCTACCTAAGATGGAATTTTCTCATGCATAAGTATTCTAATTGACTAAGGATATGTGCCCTCTTAGTAAGAATAGATCGCACATGCTAAAAATACCAAAAGAAAATATCTAATAATAGAAAAATTCTATCAAAAACTGAAATTGCTAAATTTGAAACAACATCTAAACTGGAATTAATTGAAGGTGTGACATGCATTCCCTTAACATGCATGCACCCTCTTCCAAACAATAGTCTATTTCACTATCTCATGTGGCATGCATGTTCCCTCTACCAAGCAATAGTCGGTATCACTATCTCCTTCACTTTAACATGTTCATCACTAATGTAAGGAAAGGGTGAAGTTCCATATATGTTGTATTCTCTATTGCCCCATCATTCGGAGGATCACTAGTTTAGAAACAAGTAAAAAAGATTAACACACACACATTAAACATATATCATAGAGGTATTAGTAATGTCATGCATGTTTGCTCTGGAGAAAGGTTTCTTGGGACTAGGAGCGGAAGCGGGAAGCGAGAGTAGAAGCAGGAAGTGGGAGTGGAACAAGGAGTGAGGAGTGACATTTTCAAAATATCTAAGGTTGAGAGAAATTTTTGGAGTGAATTTAATATAATATGTATTTTTATATATTTTGATGCATATATGTCAACAAAATCTTGTAGAATGATGAATTTGAGATAAAAAAAGAACATAAAAAAATGGATTAAACCATATAACATCATTTATCTAGTAGTTATAATTTTCATCAACCATAGGTCCATAAATTGTTTTTTCTCATTTATATATCATGTAAGGGTGCACATAACCAAAATAACATCGAGCGAAATCCATCTATTAACTAAAAATACATCAACAAATAGGCTTTGGAAGGCATCTAGCATAGAAAAAAATCTTGCTACAACAAATAACTACTTATCAGCAAAATCATTGCATATCTTTGGATATTTATCATTAATATCACCCTCTAAGTATTAACATAAGATAATAAAAAAAACATATTATGTCAATTCAGGATTTTGTTTGAGTGACAGGTACATTTTTAGTATGGTCATCATAGAGGATTTTGACAACAAATGTCACTAAAATAAAGGTACATAGAGGGCTTGGTTCTCTTGATTAAATATTAGTTCCATACCTTGGTACATCAAAAAGTCCAATGGAAACATTGCAATCCCCACAATCATGAAATCTTGAAAAACTAGTAAGTCTGCTAGATTTTGAGTGAGATCTAAAATTCTACTTTATCCATATGAAATCTAATGAGGTTGGAACCACTCTCAAACATCCTGTGTCATATCATGGTAATGTTAACAATTTAAGTAAAAGGATTAATATGAAAGATGTCACTTTTACTAGGGCCATAGGCTTGAATAGTAGGGTACTATGGACCAAATATTACCATATTTTTTTCTTTCTCCCTCCCACTCTTGATACTCCACAATACTCCTAAACCTCTATTTCTCTAGCCCACTTACCTTTTGCCTCCATGTGGCCAATGTATTGTATAAACAATACTTTATAATAAACATACTCCTATACAACATATAGAAACCCTTTACCTCCATATTATATGCCCAATATATTATTTCATTTTTTACTCATTTTTTATGCCCCAATATGAACACACGTGATATGGTATTGCTTTGTCAGTGAAGCCCTCATGGTGAAACCCATATCCTTAATCAATCTTCTACACTATGCATTTCCTTCTTTAAGGGGAGATTATAATACTTAACTAACTTAAACACCATTAATTAGAACCTATTCTATGTCACAATAATATTAGTTTCAGAAGACCTAGTTACAGTTTGAGTGAATTAACCATCAGGGTAAATGGAACACTTATAAAGCATAAGGTTAAATGAAGAAGGTGAACTCTGATTTATTTTCTATAATTGATAGGAGTAAGCCCATAAGTAAGGATTGGTGAGAAATAGGAAATATTCCAGAAAAGTAGTCACATTTATCAAATCTTCTCCTCTAGAAAATACTTAGGCCAAAACTCAATTGAGTACATAAAATTCCCTCAACCTAAAGCACAAAACTAGGAAAAGGGAAACTTTTGACATTATCTATTTTTTCACAAATAAATTTCCAACAAAAACAAACCAGTAGATACTCCAAACATTGCAATTGAAAACACTTTCAGATGATTCCCTATTAATAAATGAATAATTATTCAACTTCTATAATTAATTGAAAGGAATGAATGAATGAAATATTAATATAATCCTTACAATCAACAAAGTCTATTTGGAATTATTCTTATCTGGGCATCTAGGCTACTAGAATTATTTATTTTCCTAATTTCCTAACTAACCTAGCCTAGCTAGTTTAAGCCTTACACTCCATCTTGGGGCTTGACCTACAACCTAGGAAGGAATCATGAGTCCTTTATCCCTAATTCAACTCTAGAATCCATAAAATAGAAAATGTTTTCTTTAGTCATCATTCATTAAATTAATATAAGTGTTTATAAAACCCAAAGGAAGTGTTGCATGTTGGCTTGAAGTCCTGAAGCACGTTTTTGAACCTAGAAATCTAATAAAGCACCTCTATTCATAAAGGAAATGAAGAGAATATATGAGGCAAACTAATAGTTTATCCATTTAGGCACTCCTGCTTTTCCTCAATTACTTTATCATATAATAAAAGAGATGATATATAATAAGTGCCACAAGATAAATGGAGGGATGTTATACTGGGTAAAATTCAAAACATTTAAAGGAGAGAGAGTGGAATGAGGAGATCTATCACTCAATCTAAACAAGCTCCCCTCCCCCCCTGGCTACCCCTCTAACATGATTTTAAGGATATATAGTAGAAGTGGATAACTTTGCTAGAAAATAGTTGATAAAATGTACCATTATGCTATTTCAAATTGGTTCCTGAAGTGGAATATCCAACAATAATTAGATGGTCACAAGAACTCATCTCTTGAATGTATGTTAAGAAATTTTATAAAATGTATGTGAAGGTAATCTGTAAATTAGGAAACAAGGTTCAAATTTATTTGTTTCAAATTAATGTGCAAATTGAAGACAAAAAACACTTTAATTGGGAAGGAATATGGAGAATTCACATATGTGAAAAACTTCCCCATAACTAGTCATTGAAATCTTGACAAAACTATTTAAATATAACTCATAATTAAATTATTTGAGCATCTTTTTGTTTCCTTGCATTTGTTATATAAATGGAACATAGAGAAGCTTAATGTTAAGAACCCTATGGTAGTTGACTCCATGACAATGTTAGAAGCTACAAAGACGTGGTTTCAAGTTGTTCTAGAGGCATATTTAAAGGTACTCATTCTAAATCATTGGTCAATAAATAAATTATTTTCAATTATTATTTATTTCATCTCTATAATTGATTGTCTTATAAGCATCCATCTTCATTTTCAATCTCTAGAAATTCAATAGTGAAGGCTTAGATTATTTGTGAAGTTAAACGAATAGCTACATGAAAACAAACATCTCGTCAAGTTTAGAATTTAGATAATCCCAATCTATTGTGGATCGTAGTGCAATACAAGGGTCTTAACAGAACTTGCTATGTTATTGAGTTAAATAAAGTTTATAGTTTTGAACAATAATTATCATAAATTTCAAGAGTGCTTTGATTTTATATCACAATATATTCATATTTTAGCTTTATTAAGGGTTATGACTAGTGAACACTGAGATGTTTCCTTTATGGATGGGGTAGTGACAAGGGAGTAGGAGATAATATAGGGGTTTTGTTATATTGATTATCTTTAATAAAATAGAATGAAACCCTTTTTCTGGAAATTATACTCAAAAGGAGGCTCTCTTTCTAAGGCTTATCACTCTTTGAAAAAATGATCATTGATTATATAAGTATTCAATGGAAAAGGGGTCTCTTTTGAATATAATATTTTAGTTTGGTATAGGATTGTAGCTCTAAATAAATGGATTGTTGAGAGTGTTTTCATTTGTCTATATGGGTGTTTTTTGTTGTTCCCAAAAATTTAGACGTGGGGTCTTCCACAGGAGCCTATGTCATTTCCTTAGATGACTATGTTAAGAAGAAGTTAGGTAGGATATCAAATTTTCTAAATTTTGGAAAATAGCCAAGGATATTAGGGGAAATATTTCACTAATTGCCTATTTTTAGATCTTTTGCAAAAAAAAAGAAGGAAAAAATCACTCATTTGGTTAAAAATTCACCTAGTTTTTACATAAAAGATCAAATTGATGAAATTCCCCAAAAAAATGTCAATTTTAATAGTAAATTACATGTTTTTTTATTGAATATTCTCATGTATTCCATATGTATGATTTTTCAAATGAGAATATTGGTCTATAATACTATACATAGGCATAATATTTGAATCCTTAAAAAGACACCATGGCCAATAGGCTATGCTAATGCATATTTTAAATTTCTAATTAGAAATATCGAATATATATATATATATATATATATAGATATATATATATATTTGGGAAGAAAGATAAAACCATAATTCTACTCCCTTGCTATAAACTAAATATTTTTAATACTTTTGTCATAGTATATTGATACTGTTGAAAATTGTTAAAAAAAACTACAAAGATGCACAATTTGAATTTTTAATACTCATTATCTAGCTTTAAAAAAGAAAATTGAATTAGGTGTAATGATATCATACAATATAAATTGGCCCTTTCTTATTTCGAATCACTTATATGGTGCCCAAAATCTCATTATGTTATTTCTACTCCACTTACAATAAGTTTATATGTCAATGGCAATTATAATCTTCCAACCATTCCACAACTCACTCTCTATTGGAATTGTGTGCCATATTATTTTCATCCATACAATATTTTATCCTTTTGGGAGTACCATCTCTTAAATGACTAAAAATTGTCAATATGATGACTCTCTCATGTATTTTTCACTATGGATCTCATCAAAACCAATGGTTCGCAACCTCTAATAGAATTGTACAAATGACCAACTAGTTCATGCCTTGATATAAAACAAACCTTCATTTTCTTTATTCCAATAGTCATTGGGATATTATAAACACCAATTGAGGTTGATTTGGCAACAAATGGATGTTTCATGGTGCAACATTACATCTTCATTCTCCTAATTCCACTCATATTGAGCCCTATTAGAAGAAATTTTAAAGTATTTATTTCCTATTCAAAAACAAAATCCCAAATCCTTTGATTTTGAAAAATAACATTACCTTAATTCACTTTGATGTTCCATTTTCCTACTTTGTAAATATGCTAATAATATAATTAATTGATCATTATGTCGATAACCTTGTGTCTATTTTGGAATAGAGCTTCCATTAGGAGGATAGTAGGAAATTAACCTCTGCGAAATATTATAAAATATTCTTATTAGTAGTCACATATAAAAGATTTGAGATTCCTTTTTTGTAAATTAAAAAAATCTATTAATTCATGAGAACTTTTCATCATGCGAAGCATAGTTTCAAAACACCCTTTTCCACATTCCTACTTGACTTGTTGGCCAAGTGGTAGTTACAAGAAGACACTGATAGTGTTGGGACTTAAATATGTCCATGTTTTCATCATTCAATACCACCATTCATAACCTATATTCATGTACTATTACACTCATTTCACGCCAAAATTCCATCACTTGTCGCCAATTCATGTTTTACGCCTCATGGTTGATTATCATTAGTTTTCTTATATTTTATATGATTAAAGATGATTTTGCAATGATTCAATAAGATTTTTTAACTAAGTTCATTTTTCACAGGATTCCATTGCCTAAATTCTTCACAAGTCAGTTGAACTAGTTGGTACAAGTAGAGTATAGGAATATCCAATTTTTGGTTTTGACATTTCGCCACGCTTCTGGGGAAAATGAAGGGAGGTTATTGTCCAAAATAATGTTTTAATACCTTCCCATATGTTTTACTGCAACCATGTCGCACATGTGGGTCCCTAGGAGCTAATTAACAAATCTGCTCAAAATGTGCATAGTTTCCAAATTGCCAAGTTTGACATTGAATTTCGTGCACCTAGAGCTGAATCGGGAAAATATGAGAAAATGGGTTTGTTAAACATATAACCAATTATCAATATCCAAAACAGTTTCTCCATATTCGAATTTTTCTAAAAGTTATAAGCAAGTCTTGGAGGCTATTTTATAAAAAATGATTGTTTTTCCAGAGTTCTAGAATCTTGCAAAAACAGCCAGACATCCAAATTTGAGCACGATTTCCAAGGATATGGATTTGAATGAGACAAATAAAAGAGATGTTTTTGTTTAAAATATAACAAGTTAGGTTCACGCTAAACAAGTTTCCAAAATTCTCCATGGTTAGGAAGATATGCCAATATATTTGGGGTCAGTTTGTTAAAATTGTTCAATTTTCCATATTGGGGAAAATGACTAATTCACCTTTTAAATCTTATAAACGGCTCAGCCATGGTTTGTATTGTAATATTTGGAAGTTTGTAAAAGGAAGAGAAGCAAAGAAGGAATAAAGGATGGATTGAAGCTTTGTTGTAATAATAATTGCATCTTAATTGAATTTTGTTTCATCTCTAAATTCTCTGTAAGTATTATGATTGTGTTTTGAATTTCAATTTTATTGAGTTAGTTTAGGCTTGCTCCGAGAGTGGAAAGGGCCCACCACAATTAGAAGCAAGTTCTACAACCAGTATAGATCTTAGGATTAAGTTTGATCATTATTTCGCAGTGTGCATATTTGTTTGAGAGCTATTATTCATATTTTTGAATTGTCATTTTTATTCTGTACTTAAATCTGTCCTCTATTCTATAAATTTGAATTGAAAGAAATAGATCTTGCTTCTCAATTGGTTTAGATCAAAAAAAGTTTCATTGGTTTCCTTTATATAATTACATAACACAAAAGCATTTGTGAAGCATTCTTAATTCGAGAGTATGCAGGGATTGATTATGGTATCTGAGATCTCAAAATGAATTGAGTTTATGCTCTGTCTATTTCCAAGTCATGTAGTGTTGTGTTTAATACTCAAAGGTGTTTAATGTTGAACTTATTGATTCTGAACCCAACAAAGTCAGAGAAGTATTGAATTAAATTTGAAATACAGTGCGCTTTAAGCATAGGTTTTTGGAGTTTGTTGTGATAACGTTAAGTCCATAATAGGAATGGAGTTTCTAAGGTTATTTGCAGCAATTTTAAATTAAAAAAAGATTTGATCTTTTAATCTGAGTGTGTTAATTTAGGCAGCATGGAAATATTAATTCAAAAGTGTCATTTTGAAGCTTTGTAGATTTGAGGGTGTGAACTACATAGGATTAAGATATAAATTTCAATGCTTATTGATTTATGTGATCTTGGGAATTATATTAGTTACAATTTTGTTTGAATTGTGGTTATTTTCTACATTAGAATAGGGTTTATTTCAACTGCAAGTGTGATTACTTTCCACATTAGATTAAGATTACTTTCTTGCATTAGATTAAGCGTGTTTATTTTCTGGCATTAGATTATGGTTACTTCATTGCATGTGTGGTTACTTTTCTGTACTAGATTAAGTTTCATTCCATTGCAAGATTGGTTACTTTTGACAGTAGAGTTCCATTTCCTTACATGTCATTTGTTTCGATTGCTTTGAGTTTTATAATTTGATTGCTTGAGATAGCGTTAGTTTAGAAGCCTTTGTATTTTGTACTTAATTCAGAAATAGGAATTTGATATTAATTTAGGTTAGATGCTCTGATCCTGCATTACCTGTGCTTGTGCCTCAAAGCTTATGAGTCCCGAATTGATAATTTAATGTTGGAATTATTACACATATAATTTCCCCAACATTTTTGGGGTCGTTGCCGGGGAGGTGCCAAAGGGATTAGAGTGTAGTTTCTTTCACAAGTTTTCTTTGTGGTAAGGATTTTGCAGGACAATCAAAGGGCAGAGAGAGTATGGTAAGACGTGATTGAAGAGCCACACATCCACTATAGTCAGGTTGCTCCAAAGTTTGGTTTATCCAAGTAAGAATGTTTAGTGAGTTTTATTGTAATCAATTATTTTTCATATAGATTAAAAAAATTTAATCTCTTTATCTGTAAGTCATTTTTGGGGTGTTGTAAGAACCCCCAGGTACTAATACATGTGTGGAGACATGGATTTATAAACTAGAAATCATAATTCAAGGATGATTAAAAATTTGAAGGAGCTATCTCAAATACTAGCATTAGCTGGGGTCTCTACCTCTCAGGAAGAGCAGATCTTGATAGAAGTTAAGAACCTTTCTACCTCTCTAGAAGTGATCAAAGAACCACATTTCCATGAGCTACAACTACATGAAGAGCTAGAATCCTCCAATAATCACATTTTCTAATCTTTAGAGGAAAACTAAGCACTTATAGACAACATCTATTGGAGAGAAGCCCCTAAAACTAGAGATCGAAGAGGTCAAAGAAGAGGGCATGCAACATTGTCCAAATGAAGGAATGGACCAAGACCACTATGATTACATAGAGCATTGGTTCCAAACCAGTACTCCGGCAAGGCATCATTCTCTTCTTCACACTTTCTTAGCATCATATAATTTGCAACTTCTAGTTTTACATGTTCATGTACACTGTAAAGTTTATATGTTAAATCTGAGCATGAATATATCCTTGTACCTAATCTGTACATGACTTCACTGGAAGTTCTCTTTCACTTGAAGGAGCACATATTTTCTCCAATATAGTAGGAAAGTTAGTAAATAAATAAATAAAATAGCAAAGAGAAAAATAATCCCTTTTGTGAAAACCAGATTGTCTGGCGCAACTGGATAGGGACTTTCCTTGAAAACCAGGTAACTGGTGGGAAAGGTTGCCAATAAAGTTTTTAAATTTGTATGATTTCTTCAAATCATGTATCTTTCAAGTCATTATGTTTATACTCGAGTTGGTTGATGCGGGATTCCTTAAGGCCCACCTGCTAACAAGCCTTATCCCATCGACATCAACACATTATCTGGGATTAGGGTTAGAGTTAGATAAGGTACCTGGGAGCCTGCATGCCTTAATGGCAGGTATCCTTGTCATCTACTAAGGAAATAAATCAATGTTTCTTGGTGGATGAATTCTCTAGTCCATTCGACTTCGACAAATCCAGTCATGGCTAGTAGAATGTACCTAGTGCCTTGATTCCCATTGACATCAGAGGTGGGATATCTCACATTGATTAACGATCTCCTCAATGGTTAGTAATCCAATTTTCTTGCTTATGTTCAACATTGACACCATTTATTCACATATGCAAGATTGCACATGGGTGTGTAGCAGTTGAAGACTATATGGTTTTGTGATCTCAACACAAATTTGCAGCAGTTTGGATTTTTGTATCAGCATCTCCATTGTCATTTGCAGCAGTAGTCACCTTTCCTCCATTGTTTGGGACATACAACTCCTCAAGCATGGGGGAGAAGGGGACCTTCAGTTCATCCTTCAGCTCTTCAGTTCATCCTTCAACTCTTTAGCTCATCCTTTAGCCTTCTTCAATAGATCAGATCAGCAGTCATATTAGCTACAACCATTCCATCCTCTACTTCATCTTGCAACATCGAGCACATCAATGACAAAGGTAAAGCTTGAGGTAAAGTTGGCTTAAGATTCTTTAATTCATTAGATATTTAAGAAATATTTGATGATTAACCACCACATATTCCGTATATTTTGTTTTCCATATACCCTCCATTTGCAAATTCCTCATTCATAATAGAATGCATGCTACTCTAATAAGGTCATAATCATGAAAAGAAAAGTATATTGGTTCATGTAAAAAAAATGGTAAATAATAGAGGATGAACTCATTGCTACCTTTCATAAAGGAACCATCCATAAGCATTGGCCTCACAAAAATAGAGTATGCAAGCACCTATTTTATCATCTCCATCACCACCTCATCTCCTGCACCATTTCAATTGCCACCTATCATCTCATTCATCATTTCCTCCTACCATATCTATTGTTTATCCTCAATTTGTATCGCTCTCAAAATTAAATCTATGGAATTCAAATAAGAATGGCGTTGCTCCACAAAAACCAACCCTGCCCAAAGCCACGATGCCATAAAATCTATAAATGAGCGAAGTACTTGTTTGCATGAGGACATGCAAATCCTCAAGCATGGGGGGGGGGGATGTTGGGCCTTAAATATGCCTTTTCATCATTTAATACCACCATTCATAACCTATATTCATGTACTATTACACTCATTTCACGCCATAACTCCATCACTTGTTGCCAATTCACGCTCTATGCCTCATGGTATATTATCATTAGTTTTCTTATATTTTCTATGATTAAAGATGATTTTTCCATGATCTAATAGTGACAGTTTTGCTAAGTTTATTTTTCACAGGGTTCCATCGCCAAAATTCTTCACAAGTCAGTTGAATTGGTTGGTACAAGTAGAGTACAGCAATATCCAATTTGGGGTTTTGACATTTCAGCACTCTTTTGGGGAAAACTGAGGGAGTTTATTGTCTAAAATAATGTTTTAATACCTTTCCATGTGTTGTATTGCAAATCGGTTGCACATGTGGGTCCCTAGGAGCTAATTAACAAATCTACTCAAAATGTGCACATTTTCCAAACTGCCATGTTTGACCTCGATTTCCGTGCAACTGGAGGTGAATCTGGAAAATCTGAGCGAATGGGTTTGTGAACCATATAACCAATTATCTATGTCCAAAATTGTTTCTTCATATTCGAATTTTTCTAAAGTTATAAGTGGGTCTTGGACGCAGTTTTATAAAAAATGACAGTTTTCCAGAGTTCTAGAATCTTGCAAAAAGAGTCAGACAACCAACTTTGGGCACGATTTATGAGGATATGGATTTGAATAATACAAATCCAAGAGAGGTTTTTTTTTTAAATATAACAAGTAGGTTCCCATCAAACATTTTTCCAAAATTATCCATGGTTAGGAAGATATGCCAATATCTTTGGGGTCAGTTTCTTAAAATTGTTCAATTTTCCATATTGAGGAAAATGACTAATTTTCCTTGTAAATCTTATAAATGGATCAGCCATGGTTTGTATTGTAAGCTTTGGAATTTTGTAAAAGTAACAGAAGCAGGGAATGAATAAAGGATGGATTGAAGCTTTGTTGTAATAATAATTACATCTTAATTGAATTTTGTTTCATCTCTAAATTCTCTGTAAGTATTATGACTGTGTTTTGAATTTCAATTTTATTGAGTTAGTTTAGGCTTGCTCCAGGAGTGGCAAGGGCCCACCACAACTGGAAGCAAGTTCTACAACCAGTATAGATCTTAGGATTAAGTTTGATCATTATTTCGCAGTGTGCATATTTGTTTGAGAGCTATTATTTAGATTTTTGAATTGTCATTTTTATTCTGTACTTAAATCTATCCTCTGTTCTATAAGTTCAAATTGAAAAAAATAGATATCGCTTCTTAATTGGTTTAGATCAGAAAAATTTTCACTGGTTTCCTTTATCTAATTACATAACGCAAAATCATTTGTGAAGCATTATTAATTCGAGAGTATGCAAGGATTGATTATGGTATCTGAGATCTCGAAATGAACTGAGTTTATGCTTTGTCTATTTCCAAGTCTTGTAGCGTTGTGTTTAATACTCAAAGGTGTTTAATTCCAAACTTGTTGATTCTGAACCCAACAAGGTCAAAGAAGTATTGAATTAAAATTGAAATACAGTGTGCATTAAGCATAGGTTTTCAGAGTTTGTTGTGATAACATTAAGTCGAGAATAGGAATATAGTTTCTAAGTTTATTTGCAAAAATTTTAAATTCAAAAAAGATTTGATCTTTTAATTTGAGTGTGTTAATTTAGGCAGCATGGAAATATTAATTTGAAATTTTCATTTTGAAGCTTTGTAGAATTGAGGGTGTGAACTAGATAGGATTAAGAGATAAATTTCAATGCTTATTGATTTGTATGATCCCGGGAATTAGATTAGTTACAATTTTTTTTTAATTGTAGTTATTTTTTGCATTAGAATAGGGTTTATCTCAACTGCAAGTGTGATTACTTTCCTGCATTAGATTAATATTACTTTCTTGCATTATATTAAGTGTGTTTATTTTATGGCATTAGATTATGGTTACTTCATTGCATGTGTGGTTACTTTTCTTCACTATATTAAGTTTCATTCCATTGCAAGTTTGGTTACTTTTGACAGTAGAGTTCCATTTCCTTACATGTCAATTGTTTCGATTGATTTGAGTTTTATAATTTGATTTCTTGAGATAGCATTAGTTTAGAAGCCTTTTTATTCTATACTTAATTCAAAAATAGGAATTTGATATTAATTTAGGTTAGATGCTCTGATCTTGTGTTACTTGCGCTTGTGCCTCGAAGCCTACGAGTCTCGGATTGATAATTTAATGTTGGAATTATTACACATATAATTTCCCTAATAGATAGTAGCATTACCAAACTTAAAGACCATATCTAGATTTCCCAGAGAAACTAGAACCACCGAAGGAGAAAAATACGACCCACCAACATCATTAACCAATAAGATTTCCTGGAGTTGGGTCATCCAACCATTTCCATGTGGCTAACGAAAGGGTTCATGACATGAGCCTCCAGATGTTCGATCCTTCCTTCAAAGTCATCCAACCACTCCTAGAGTCGCTTTTTCCCTCATCGAAGGGAGACCAACCGATCCATCATGTGCCACTGATTGTGTTGGAGATCATTCATGAACATGACGACCTCATTGTGATCGTTATGCTAGTCATGAGGAAGTTGTCCACCATTATTGATGCATGGCATACCTATGCTTATAAAACATCAAAGTGTGGAGAAAGGTTAGCATGTCCCAGTGAATTTTCCAATTGCTACTCAATCACTTTCCCCTCGTCTGGATACTCCAAATGGTGAACACCTCCTTGCCCATGTGGACCAACATCTCGTTGGGCCCATCTATAGTGGCACTACATGGTGCCCCAACTGGCCATTTCACTCATTCCACATGAACAATTCTAACGAACAATCTTGTTGCCAAGACAGATAACCCACCAAAAGCCCAAATACACCCAAAGCACCACTCCAACTGAGTTTTCCACTTTTGGCATAGTGAAACAGATGGTTAGATTCCACCAACCCACACTTCTACAGGTCGTGCTGCTCATAAACAAAGGAACGATAGGCCCTAGCCCAGAGAGTGAAATTTCATAATCTTCCAACCCCCCACCACATGGACCCTCCAAAGGAAAATAAAAATAAAAAGGAAATGCATGTGACACACTGAGGATTATACTACCCACAATTCCCACCATAGCCAAACCCTATGACTCTCCAAATTCCACTATAAAAATCCCACAAATCAAAAACTAAAATATAATGTAAATTAAACAAAATCCAGGCACTTGCAACAACAAGATAAGGGACAAGTTGAACCATTGGCAGTTACCAAACATCGTAGAAGGGTTATCACCACCTTTTGCAATCACCGCATTGAACCCCTGACTCCCACCAACTCCCATGCAAAGCACCAGACCAAAACCCTCAAAGAAACCATCAGGAGAACCAGAGAAGGTCAGCCTATAAGAGTATGTCGATGAAAAAAGGGTACGAGAGGTTCCAAGAACTAGTACAAGGCATTCTCTTCCGGCCAAAATTCTGACTTATGCTACCTATAATAGTTTGTTTCTTGATGTTACCAAACACGAAGATCCCAGGTCCTAGATGGTCACCCCTTGCACCACCAAAAAAGATGATAAATACCACTCTTCTCACATTCATAACAAAACATCATGGTCTTCAATCAAGGGGTGAGGAACGTCTCGAGCTTGAAGCCATGTAACTCACCTAATGAAATTCCTCACACCACAGGCTTATCCATCATCTCCAAAATCTCGCAAATATACCCTACTACTGGGCTAGTGCCAATTAAACGATTAAGGTTCTTTAGATCCTTCATTGGGAAAGTCCTAAGTGAGGCGTCTGCAACATGCTTGTTCATCATTAATGACATGCGGGTGCAGTGTTATAGTTCATCCCCCGAGTTGCTAATCCTCCATCTACCATCCCCATTGGGGACAAATATTTGAGATTTATCTCAAAAGTGGTTATGCCATTTTTTCCCTTCAATTAGATTGACTAATTAAAAAAATGGTATATGAAGATTAGTTATGGTTTTCCAGGCATGTAGTATTAGTAAGGCATGGTACTGGTCCATGGTATTGTATTAGTAAGTCATGGTATTAGTCGATGCTATTGTAACAAATTTTATTTACAGGCTAAGAATGTCCACGGGAAGGTGAAGGTGAATCTCCACGGTTTAACTCATATATTAATTCCTTTTATAATTTTTAATAATAATAATAACAATAATTTAAAATAGAATTATAATTTAGTTATTTTTTATGATTTTTTCAATCTTGGAAATGTGAGATGTATCATGAGATAAGTGTTTTGATGTCTATGATTGTTTACCAACCATTTGATTTATATATTTGTGTTAGTTTCCTTTATTATTCCCTATAGGAATATAGAAATGGATTTGTATGTTGACCACTATTAGTTTTTCATTGACCATGACAAGTTATAATGTTTAACTTTATAAATAATTAAAGTAGTTTTTTTTTTAATTTAAAAAAATAAATTGTTAGCATTTAATTGGCTTAAAAATGTGTATGTCTTATTCCATATTTCTTGAAATTTGTAATACGTTTCCCATGAAATTCACTCCCCTTGAGAACTCGTCAGTTTTCATCGGCATTACCAATTTGTATGAAATCTTGTAATCTAATTAAACATATTGATAAATTTAATACTATATCATTAACTTGATAGTTATAGTCTTATGGAGCTTTGAACCCAATAGTACCATTAGATAAATTTTGAGGTATAATATGGGCCTCCTAAGGAATATTATAAAACAATAGTGGAAATAATAAAATAAGATTACATTACATCATCAAATTTTAGAGGGAAAAGAAGAAGAAACTACCTTTTCAACGCATATTTTCAACTTATCTCCCTATGGATTTACTCAAATTTTGAGTGGGAGCACTTGTTGGATGCCTAATTAAATTCCTCGTCCAAGGAGAACCCATGTTGCATACTTTTGATGGACCCTGCTAAATGAAAAATAAGAAATACATGAACAAACATGATTGCAGTCACATTTTTCATGTATTTTTCATTTTTCTTGTAGCAGGGTCCATCAAAAGTATGCAACATGGGTACTCCTTGGATGAAGAACTAAATTATGCATCCAATGAGTGCTCCCACTCCGAATTTGAGTAAAATCGTAGGGAAATAAATTGAAAATACGAGTTGAAAAAGTAGTTTTTTATTTGTTTATTTTTTAATTTTTTTACTTTTTTACTCCAAAAATGGTGAATCATCCCCCATGGTTTACATCATCATCTTGAATCCTATTAGTAAATTAATTTTGGTTGTATGTTTTTGTTTTGAGGCCCATTTTAGACCTCAAAGTTTCTCTAATGCAAAGGTCATTATTTCATTAATGTAACTAAAATCCTATTTCTTTCATGTCAATCTTGAGGCCTAGGACTTTAATCAACGCTCTAAGATAAAGGATGAGGTCATTCTTGTGGGGTCACTTGTGCTCAGAGCTCTTATTGTGTGCCTTGGTTTTCTCTAAAGGAAAATCCATGACAGAGATAGAGGAGGTTGAAGTGGAGCAATCTGTGACAGTGGGACTGTAATGGCAAATGATCAGGTGCTCAGTATCTAGCTCAAAAATCAAAGTTCTTAGAATGGCTCAAAACCTGAATAACCATGTCCGTCTTAGAAAAATGATCCTAACACAACTCATTTCATCAAAATCCGAGTTTGTATGAGAAAGTTATTATGTTCTGATCAATTTGCTAAACATGGGAAATTTGCAAAAAAAAAGCCCAATCACTACACAGTTAGCAGTTCGTACTGCTGACGTGGTAGGTGACTAGGCATGGTCAACAGAGAATCAGGGATGGACAAGTGTCATCATTTTATTGGGTTTTATAGGTGATGAGTTGGTGCATTTCTATTGGTGGATTTTTGGACCAATGGAAGAATGCCATGTGGCAAGCCCAAAGGCCACCATGTGGCACCTCCCAAAGGTCGAGTTGGTTGTCTACATAGTGGAGCAAAATATATGGTAGAAGTCGAGGTCAAACCCACAACCTCCTACACACAAACCTTATGTCTCAACCGATTTCTCTACCGGATGGTTCTTAACCATTACGTTCTCCGTTTATATTTGAAGATTAACGGAAATGGGGTTGGTGGTTAGGGGAGGGCCAGCCCTCCCCCCATGTGAACACAATATAACAAACCACAACAGTTAGCATTAACTCTAGCATACCCAACCTGCGACGATTAGTACCTCTGCAACGACTCCACATGTGAACGCCATCACCATAACTCTAACAGTCAACTCCGATGGTTCCGATAGACCATAACCATGATAGTTAATGTGACATAAATATCGCATGTGAACAGTCTATTAAACCGTCGGATGTTATGGTCTAGGTTTGTGCTAAACCGGGATTAATATTAATTAAGCACAGTTAAAAAACAATTAAACCTCAGTTTAATCTGGCGGTAGATTTGGCAGTGCCCCCAAATTTGGTCCTGCCACCAAATTTAGTGCACTAACTAGAGTCATTCCAGATTTAGTGGAGCTTTTCTAGGAAAATGCTGACTGAGCCATAGAGAAGTCAATTTTTTACCAAATTGAGCTCAAAAAGTGGTGTTCTTGGCTAATTTGGATATTCTGAACACATTGATGCAGGTATTAGGAGCCATGGAGATTTGTAAAACATTATTTTTCCACATTGAGCTAATACAGAGGCCCAAGCCATGGAAGGTGGACCAAGGAAATGTAGTCTAGGAAGGGTGAACTCCTTCATTAAAACACTGTGTTAAAGTGTCTCTTTGTTGGTTTGCTGTACTTTGAATGTCTGATGTTCAATATTTGTTTTGAATCTATTTTTCTCATGAATGTCATGTTAAAACTTAAGGAAATTTACTTGATTGTATGCAAAAAAACTAAGGAAACCTCAACACAAGAAGCAATAAGAAAGCACATTTTTATAAATATGTAATTTTTATTAGCACAACAAAACTAATTATACAAAAATAGATCAATTTGGTATCGGAGAAAAGGTTGAATTGCATGATTGCTTGAGTCTGTGCAAATAGGATTTTAATGGTTGCAAAATTCTGATGCTTACAAGGTTAATGTTGCAGAAAGGAGAAGCAAATTTATTGGTTGAAACTCCTAAGATAATGCCCAGAAGAAGGAGAGCCACAAGGCCACAATCTCCACCACCCGAAGTTCCAATTCCAGCTGCACTTGAATCTCCTCAAGTTTTGCCTTCAACTGAGATTGAAGAGGTACAGGCAATACCAATTTTTGAGCCTAAATCCACAACCATTATGTCTGGAGAAAGAGAGCCTCAAGGTCCCTCTTCAGAAGAGGAATAATTCAAGAAAACTTTCTTCACTTCAACAGAGATGGTTAAAGACCTCTATGAAGAGAGGAACACTAGAATAGTTGGAGAGAGTTATAAACCTCCACATGGAGAAGGAAGCTCAATGGACAAAAAGGATGAGAAGAAGAATTCCAAATTGAATGGTGGAAAACCTCCATCTCCACCATCCTCATCATCTTCCTCATCATCCTCATCATCTCACACAGCATCATCTTCCATTACCACCACTGAAACAGCCCGTACTCATTCAAAAACCCCAAAAGGAAAGACTTCATTAGTGAAATTAGACATAAAATTTGAACTTCCCATGTACAATGGAGAGGTGAATGCAAAAAATTTGGACAATTGGATTCGACAATTGGAGGTATACTACAAAATTCAAAACCTTCAAGAAGATGACATAAAGATCCAGTTGCCTTAATTGAGGCTAGAAGGAGTTGCATTAGTTTGGTGGGAAGAAAAGACTCAAGAGGAAATGAGAATCCATGGTAAGATATCCATTACTTGGGTTGAATTTGTTTCTGCAATTAAAAGACAGTTTTATCCTTTAGCCTATATGCAAAAATCCATTATGAGTTGGTGGAATTTTAGGCAGCTTAAAGGCCAAATAGCCCAAGATTATACACAGGAGTTTAGGAAAAGGACTTTGTTATTAGGAGTGAATTTGAATTCCCAAGATACATTGTTGTAATATATTGGGTGTTTATATTCCTATCTAAAACATACTATTCTTATGTTCAATCCAAACAACTTAGATGAAGTATGTGTGCAAGCCACGCACCTTAAACCTAGAGGAAAGAACATTCAGGAAGAGGGTAGTAAGAGGAAGCCATTCAAGGGTAAGGAGAAAGAGAAGGGTGGAAAATGGAATGGAAAGAAAATTGCAAAATGAAGAAAGAAGGGGAGAAAATCACATGCAAACATTATTCCAAAGAGGGGCATGATGAATCCCACTACTGGAAATTGCATCCCGAATTAAGGCCTAAGAAACAAAACAATAAGGGAAAACAAAAGACGACCGCTACCACACAACATGACCTTGGTTCAGATTCTGGTGATGAGACCAAGATTTCAGCCATGGTTACAAAAGGAAAAGAAATTGTTGCAAGCACTAGTTCATCACATAGTCAAAACAACACTCCAAATGAAGAGTCAAGAATAGAGTTGTTTCATGTAAGAGTGATTTCAAATCATACAAATATTGATGCATTATTTGATAGTGGGTCACAATCAAACTTGATTTCAGAAGACTTGGTAAAAAAACTAAACCTTGAAACTATACCTCATCATAAACCATATCCATTGGGTTGGATAGTTAACAATGCAAACTTACAGGTTACAAGGAAGTGTTTATTCAAGTTTGGCATTACTGAAAAGTTCATTCATGAAGTTGAGTTAGATGTAGTTCCACTTGACATCTGAGGAATAATTTTCAGTAGTCCTTATTTGTATGATATAAAAGCGGTATTTTATCTCCATGACAACAAATACATATTGGTCAAGAATGGGGTGGAGTACATAGTGAGAGCCCATCGCAAAAAGTTGAACATTTCTTTGGTTAATGCAGGGAAGATGAAGAGACTAGTAAATGAAAGTAAAAACTTTGTGCTTCCCATGATCAAGAAAAGGAATGATATTGATTATGAATCTTTTGAAGGTTGTGATAATAAATTGAAATATTATCTGTTTGATGTGGTAAGCAAGCATGGCGAGATGTTTCAAGAACCAAAGGGGTTACCTCCCAAGAGGGGAATTTAGCATGAGATTCAGTTGCAATAGGATGTTCCACTTACGAACATTGGCATGTATCGCATGTTGATTATGGAGAGCTTGGAAATCAAAAAGCAAATTCACGAATTGTTGAACAAAGGTATCATACGCCCATTTACTTTGCCATGTGGTTCACCAATTGTCTTGGTGCCAAAGAAGGATGGAACTTGGTGCATGTGTGTGGATTTCCATGCACTAAACAAAATCACAGTAAAGAATTGTTATCCACTCCCAAGAATTGATGATTTTCTTGATCAGTTGAGGTATGAAAAGTATTTCACTAAGTTAGACTTACGAAGTGGTTATCATCAAGTTAGGATAGCTGAAGAAGACATTTGGAAAACTGCATTTAAAACTAAACAAGGATTGTTTGAGTGGCTTGTTATGCCTTTCGGTCTTACAAATGCTCCAGCTACTTTCATGAGGGTAATGAATGATGTATTGAGACCATTTCTAGATGATTTTGTCATTGTCTACTTAGATGATATCCTCATATTCAGCAAGTCAAGAGATGAACATGTCATGCATGTAAACAAAGTACTTGATGTATTGAGAAAAGAACTTTTGTTTTTAATTATGTTGAAGTGTGAATTTGGAAAGACTTACTTAGTGTATTTGGGACACATTGTTGGAGGAGGTAAGCTGAAGATATGCCCCTCTAAGGTTGAGGTCATTCTGAATTGGCCCAAGCCCAATACAGTTACAGAGGTAAGAAGCTTTTTAGGGGCAGCACAATATTGGAGAAAGTTTATTGCTAATTTTTCTTCCATTGTAGCTCCATTACATGCATTGACAAGTGTCAAGTAAGTCTTCCATTGAGGGGATGTACAACAAAAATCATTTGATGCTTTGAAGCAAAAGATAAGTTCAACACCAGTATTGGCACTTCCAAATCTTAGAAAACTATTCGAGATTCAAACGGATGCAAGCGATTATGCCATGGGAGAAGTTCTATCGCAGCATGGTAAGCCCATTTCATTTCATTCTAAAATCTTTAATGGAGTTGTAACTAACTATCCCACATATGACAAAGAACTTTGTTACAAAGTGTTAAGAAATGGAAGCACTAACTATCCCACATATTGGTACAAAGTGTTAAGAAATGGAAGCACTATTTGATGGGGAAGGAGACCATCATCCATACCAACCATCAACCATTGTAGTACTTACAGTCACATTCAAAGTTGCAGCAGTCGTGACATTTCAGATGGATGGGTTTTCTATAAGAATTTCATTTGGTTATCAGGTATGAAAAGGGAATCTACAATAAGGTAGTTGATATGATTTTGAGGCCTATTGTAAATTCATCTGTTATACTCAAGCATAATTCTATTTTGCATGAAAGTTACATAGAACAATATGCAAATGATAGTGACTTTCAATAAGTATATGCAAGCTTGAGTAAATGAAACCAAATTGAAGAGTTGGATTATCATGTACATAACAATTTGTTGTATCACTTGGGAAGGTTTTGTATTCCACAGGGAGAAAGAAACAGTGTCATAAGGGAGGCGCACACTTCATTGATTGCTAGACACTTTGGTGTAGGCAAGACAATAGTGAATCTTCAAAGGTATTGTTATTAACCACGCATGTTGGATAATGTTTCTCATTTCATAAGAGGATGTTCTTTATGTGATACAAGTAAGCCTAGCAATAGGAAACTTGGTTTATACACTCCACTTCCGGTACCTTCACATCCATGGGAAAGTATCTCAATGGATTTTGTAGGTGGTCTTCCATTGTCAAGGAAAGGTCATGATTACTTGTATGTAGTTGTATACAGGTTCAATAAGATGTGCATACTAACACCATGTAAAAATAAAATTACAGTTGAACAAACAACTCACATTTTCTTCCCAAACCTTTGGGTTCATTTTTGTCTTCCTACTTCTATTGTAAGTGATTGAGATTCTCGATTTGTTGGAAATTTTTGGTCAAATTTGTGGGACATGATGGACACAAAGTTGATGAAGAGTACAACCTTTCATCCACAAATAGATGGAAAAATCGAGGTGGTCAATCGAACAGTTATTCATATTCTTAGAGGATATTGTAGCACACATCCCAAGTTGTGGGATGAACAGTTGCATTACATACAACATGCATACAACAGGGCAAAGCATTCTTCTACAAACACATCGCCATTTGAGGCATGTTATCGATACTTGCCAAGATCGCCATTAGACTTTATCTTTGAGAAAGATGTTTCCATCAATGGCATTGATGGTCACAGTGACATTGATAAGGCAAGGAAGTTCATAGAGAAAATTCAATTGATACATCATACAGTGCAAGAAGAGCTTGAGAAAAGTCAAAGCAGCTACAAGGCAAGGCATGACAAACACCGAGTTGATCACAAATTTCAAGTTGGCGACAAAGTTTGGTTATATATTAGCAAAGAGAGACTTCGATGGGAAGGTAAAAGGCTTAAACCAATCTGGTCCTTTTCAAATTCTGAAAATAATTGGTAACAATGCATTTAAGCTTGATTTGCCTCCTTATATGTAAATATACTATGTTGTTAATGTTGAGAATTTGAGATTGTTTGAGCGTCCTTTGATTTATGATCAAGGAGAGCATGTTCATCTTCCATCAATAGATTATTTCTCACCAGAATATCTAGATGAATTTCAGCAAGATCTCATACCTGACAAAAGAATTAGGACTTCAAAGAGAGGGGATGTTGAATACCTTAGAGTGGGACTCAAGGGACAAAATTCTTCTCAAGCCAAATGGTTGCAGACCAAGAAGGTGAGGGAGATGTACCCTCACCTGTTGAACAATTGATAGTATATTTTGGGGTCCAAAAGGCTTCTAGTGGGTAGGAATGATCAAGTGCTCAGTACTTAGCTCAAAAATAAAAGTTCTCAGAATGGCTCGAAACCTGAACGACCGCGTCCATCTCAAAAAAGCGATCCTAATGCGACTTGTTTCATAGAAAACCAAGTTTGTATTAGAAGGTTGTTGTGTTCTGATCAGTTTGCTAAACATGCGAAATTTGAAAAAAAATGCCCAGCCACTACATAGTTAGTAGTCCATGCTACTGACGTGGTAGGTGACTAGACATGGTCAACGCAGGTCAACGACGAATCAGGGATGGACAAGTTTCATCATTTGATTTGATTTTATAGGTGATGAGTTGGCACAATCCTATTGGTGTATTTTTGGACCAATAAAAGAATGCCATGTGGCAAGCCCGGAGGCCACAACGTTGAACCTCCCAAAGGTCAGGTTAGCTATCTACACAATGGAGCAAAATATATGGTGGAAATCGGGGTTGAACCCACAACCTCCTACACACAAACCTTACACCTCAACCACTTGCTCTACCGGATGGTTCTTAAACATTACATTCTCTGTTTATATTTGAGGTTCAATGGAAATGGGGTTGGTGGTTAGGGGAGGGCCAGCCCGTAGGCCAACCCTCCCCCCATGTGAACACAATATAACAAACCGCAACAGTTAGCATTATCTCCAGCATACCCAACCTACGACGGTTAGTGTCTTCGCAATGGCTCCGCATGTGAACACCATCACCATAACTCTAACAGTAATCTCTGACAATTCCGATGGACCATAACCACGACAGTTAATGCAACATAAACATCACATGTGAACAGTCTATTAAACCATTGGATGTTACAGTCTAGGTTTGCACTAATACGGGATTAATATTAATTAAGCACAGTTAATAAATAGTTAATCCTCAGTTTAATCTAGCGGCAGATTTGACGGTGCCCCCAAATTTGGGCTTGCCGCCAAATTTAGCAGGCTAACTAGAGTCATTCCAGATTTAGCAAAGCTTTTCAAGGAAAAGACTAACTAAGCCATAGAGAAGTCAATTTTCAACTAAATTGAGCTCAAAAAGAGGTGTTCTTGGCTAGTTTGGACATTTTGAACACATTGTTGCAGGTATCAGGAGCCATAAAACTTTGTAAAATACAATTTTTCCACATTGAGCTAATATAGAGGCCCAAGCCATGGAAGCTGGACCAAGGAGATGTAGCCCAGGAGGGGTGAACTCCATCAAAACACTGTGTTAAAGTGTCTTTTTGATGGTTTTCTGTACTTTGAATGTTTGTTGTTCAGTATTTGTTTTGAAACTAATTTTCTCATGAATGTCATGTTAAAACTTATGGAAATTTATGTGATTATATGCACAAACAACTAAGGAAACCTCAGCACAAGAAGCAATAAGCAAGCGCATGTTTATAAAGTTGTACCTATTATTAGCACGACAAAACTAATTATACAAAAATAGATCAGAAAAGTAAATTGCGCTAAGAAGTGGAGGAAGGCAAAAGTTTTAGAGCCATTTTGATCACTACAAATTCATTCATACATGTCCCATGACTATTGCAACATAAATTATGGGGGAAATGTAGGTTTGTGAAGTGCCATGAAAGTCAACATAGTAATGATAGTGGAAGTTGCACATTGATCGAAATTTCAGTCAAGCATGTGATTTAGAGACGTAAAATCCATTTTAGTGTTTAGTACAATGAGCTTATTTATGTAGTAGTCTGAACATTAAATGTTTTTAATTTTTTATTTTCTGGTCTGAATTTCATGATAAATGTTTGGTGAGATTGTATTAAAATGCATATTTTGAGTGTAGAAATAGATTCACTGCACTGGAAAACTCTGCAATATCAGATTTATGCAAATTATATTAGTAATTCTTTATCAAATTTTAGCCAAAATTATTCGAAATAGTTAACCTAGAAAAAGAAATACATTACATCCTAATTTTGCAACATTAATTAACCATCCCATAGCCTTATTTATTAGTTAATGTAAATTAGTCACTTTCAGTCTTTTTTTTTGTCAAGTTATCTGTGATCCTCTAGGCTTGACCTATGGCTTGAGGAGTCACCACCTAAGGCCATCTAATCTGTTAAATTCACCTGGGGATCGCATCTATCCTGGGCCACACCAGCCCTAAGCTTATTGGAATTTTTAGCATGCCTCCTCCCCGTAGCACACAACACAACCACCCCCCATGAGGTTTTATCTTGGGTCACCTTGCTAACAAGGCCCATCCTCAACCAGTTGTGCTAGTGAGACTTGACAAAGTAGTCACTTTTAGTTAATGTAAAGTAATCACTTTTATCTCAATGGTTAATTTCAAAATTATTTTAAAATACAATAAATACGAATCAAGTGAGTCAAGTTAAAATTGACCTCACTCTTGTTTTTAGAATCAACATTCTAGATAAATTTGACATTGTAAAGCTAATATCGATGGACCGAGGCATCCGAGAGATATTTGAAGAGTAGAGAAGTTGAGATTTTCTGCAAGAGTCTCCAGGCCACTTTATTTGTAGTTCAAATTTCCATGACACTGTTTCAAATGTCTTATAGGTTCTGGATGAGGATGATTAATTACAAGTTGGGCATCTCTACTTATTTCTTTCTCGATTTTTTTTTCAAGATTAACATTCCTCAGTAGTCAGCACAGAAGAAGAAGAGGTGGAGTAGAAGCTTATGATATGGGTATGTTAAATCCCAAGCATAAGTGCATCCCTTTATCATTATTTGTATCCAACAAGAATGTGTGTGGTAATACTAGTATTATTTTTGTGTGTTGTATTCCCCTATGGAAATACCAGTGTTGCTTTTCCCTATGGGAATACTAGTCTTCCTTCTGTGTTTTGTTTGTCCATGCGCCCTAATATTTCGATTTTTTTGGAGGCATAGGAGGAAAGACACCAAATTGACACACAAAAAACACACCAGTTACTTCTCTTCTCTATTGATCACACAAAACTTGATGATTACAATGAACCTGATGGGGTATTTATACTTTTTCAACTAGCGACTAACTCAAAATAACTTCAACATGCAAACACACTCTAAATTTGACTTTGCCAAATAAAATACTAAACCCAAACTCACTCACACTTTTCTCAGTTAACTAACACACTAAATTTAGACAACTCTGCATGCATGAGTAATTATCTATCTTTAACACTCCCTCTTAATTACAACCACTAAACTAAGACATGACTCATCATAACTCAAACATGTTTGTTGTTCTAAGGCTCAACTATGCTTACAACACCTAAGTTTTCTCTATGAAACTCAAATACTTTTTTTTATAATGGTTTAGTGAATATATCATCCAATTGATCACACAATTTACACATATTAAAATATACTTCTCCATTTCTCATAATTTCTTTAATGAAATGATATCTTGTATCAATATGCTTACTCCTTTGACAAAACACACTATGCTTGGATAGTTCAATGGGTGAGGTGTTGTCACAATTAATTGTCGTTGATCCTTTTTATTTCTACTGAAAATGATGTAAAACTCTTTGTAACCATATTGCTTGGCATGTTGTTGGTGTTGTTGGTACATATTCTACTTTTATTGATGAAAGTGTCACAATAGGATGTTTCTTAGATTCCCCTAATATCACACATGAACCAAGATGAAACACATTAACAAAAGTGTTCTTCCTATCATCCAAAATTCATACAAAATCAGTGTCAGTGTATCCACCCAAATCGTTCTTTTTTGTACTTGCATAAAATATGCCAAAATCTATAGTTCCTACTATGTATCTCATAATTCTTTTTCCTAGTCTCCAATGTGAATCGTTTGGATATTCCATAAATCTAGAAATCAAACTAACTCGCATAATATCCGGCCTTGTAGTTGTGAGATACGTAAGGCTTCCAACTAATCTTTTGAATAGAGTTGTATTAACATCTGATCCTTCATCATCCTTACTTAAATTTGTACCTGTTGCAACTGGTGTAGGAGAAAGTTTACAATATTCCATTCTAAATATTTTCAACAATTCTTTAGCATATTTATTTTGACAAATAAAAATTTCTTTCTCAGATTGCTCAACTTCTATGCAAACAAAATATTTCATAAGACCAAGATATGTCATTTAAAATTCTTTCTTCATGGATGCTTTAAATTCATCTAATTCAAAATCGCCAATATAAATCATGTCATCTACATAAAATCAAATAATCAAAATATGTTTATGCTTATTTACCTTTGTGTACAAGGTTAGTTTAATGTTTCTTCTACAAAATCCATTCTTGATCATGTAACTGTCAATTATGCTATATCAGGCTCTTGGCACTTTCTTGAGTCCATAGAGTGCTTTCTTCAATCTGTAAACTTTATTCTCTTGACCTTCAACTTCATAACCTGGAGGCTTCTACACATAGAGTTATTCATCTAGAATTATGTTCAAGAAGGTTGATTTCACATCCATCTAATTCACTTTTCACTTTTTCATATTATTTTTTGCTAGGACTATGCTTACAATATCTAATATGGCTACTAGAGCTAATGTTTCTCCAAAGTCTATTCCCATTTGCTGCGAGAACCCTTTTACTACAAGCCTTGCTTTAGATATGTCCTTTTTCATTTAACTTTGTATTTTACACCCAATTCACACCAATGAGATTTTTATCTATTGGTAAATCAACAAAATCCCAAGTATCATTCCTCTCAATAGCTTCTATTTATCCATCCATAGCTTGCACCCAATTTTCATCTCTGATAGCTTCCACAAACGATGAAGGTTGAAATGAACACATTGCAAAATTTGAACTAACATTGAAATCATCATAAACATCTTACAGGCATCTCATTTTTCTCTTACCATTGCTTGATTCATCACTTGATTGATTGTTAGGAGAATTTTGATCTGTTGGTCTACCTGAAAATCCATGTCGTTCAGAATATCTTGGAGTCCTTGCTGGCGTGACTTTGATCGATGTCTTCTCTTGTGATTCTTCTTGTTATTTTTTTGCTAATCCTCTTCTTCCATTAATGGTACTCTTACATAAATTGTTTTGCCTACATTCCCATTCCATGACCCTTGTTCTTTCAACACAAAATCTCTACTGATTACAGCCTTCTTAGTGACAGGATTATACAATTTATAAGCTTTTGATTGCTCATTATAACCAGTAAATATGCATTTTTCACTTTTATCATCTGACTTGCCTCATATCTCTTTAGGCATATGTGCATATGATACACATACAATCAATCTAAGATGAGATACACTGCAAGACACACCTAATCATGCTTCTTCTATCACTTTGTTCATCACATTGTTTGTAGAAGATTTGTTTATCACATAAACAATGCATGCAACTGCTTCTGCCCAATAATCATCAGACAAGTTTCTTCCTTAAACATGCTCTTTTCCATGTTCATAATGGTTCTATTCTTTCTCTCTGCTACATCATTATAATATAGTGTCTATCTGGTTGTAAACTTACTTATAATTCCATGTTGTTTGCAGTAAGCATGGAATGCCTTCGAATCATATTCTCCACCACAATTTTATCTCAACACCTTGATTTGATGATCACTCGCGTTCTCTACTAAAGCTTTGAATTATTTTAACTTTACAAAAGTTTCATACTTCCACTTCAGGGAGTAAAACCATTTCTTTATTACTAAAATCATCAATAAACATTAGGAAGTAACAACTTCCACCAATGGACTGTGTCTGAATGGGGCCACACAGATCTATATAAACTAGCTATAGAGACTGCTTTACTCTCTATGCAACTCCGTTTGGAAAATTTCATGTTGTTTCTTTCCCAATATGAAACACTCACAAGTACTAGAAGGTATTTGACGGGAGGTAATCCTCTAACCATCTATTTCTATTGCAACAATATTAAACCAAAGAAATGCAAATGTCCAAATCGAAAGTGCCATAACCAGTAATCATTAGAACATGCAACCATAAAATACTTTTCATCATCACTGTAATTCATTATTAGAGGAATATTTTGTTCCTTGGCATATATACCTTGGCTATGAGTTTCTTGTTTGGAGGCATGTCATATATAACACACTCTTATCCTAGAAAAATAACCTTGTACCCTTTCTACATTAACTAAACAACACTTATCATATTATTTTTTAGACCAAGGACCTAATATACCTATGTGATTGTCTTTGACTCCCCTTGCTTGGTCAGAATGTTGGCCATTCCTTTGCCATCTATATCCACAGTCCTGTCAGTGCCCAAATTTACCTCTGTCTTCACAGATTGATCCATATTTGTAACCATGTTCTTGTTTCCTGTCATGTGGTTACTACAACCATTGTCTAATAGCCACACATAGTTAGAAGGTTCATGCATGGTATGGGAAGCTAGAAACATGGAGTTAGTATTCTCGGTAATTACATTAGCTCTTTTCTTTTCTTGACTAGCTATCCTCTTCTTGCAATCATAGACATAGTGACCAAATTTATTGCAATAATAACATTTCATCTTGGATTTTTCAACTCTTTGATTGTCATTGAAGCTTGTGTTATTGCTTCCATTTTCTTCTTCCTGCTTTTCTTTGCTATCTCTCTAATCACCTGATCTTCCACCTCGTCCTCTGTCTCTCAATCTACCTCTTTCCTAACCTATGTCTCTTGAGATAGAAACCTGGATTTTAAAAGTGGTCTCTAAGGTGCAATCCTTATTTATGTCTATCCTTGCCTTATGGGATAGAAGTGATCCCATCAATTCATCAACTGTCAGCATTGCAAAATATTTGGTTTCCTTTATGGTTGCTACTACAACATAAATTTTGGTAGACAAATATCAGAGCACTTTCTCAACCACTGTTTGATCTTCTATGTCATCACCATAAATCTTTAACTAGTTTGCAATAGTCAGAACCTGATTCATGAATGAATCGATATCCTTTGTTTCCTTCACCTGCAGACTTTCAAAATTTCATCTAGTATTCTTCACATTAACAATGTTGACTTTATCCATAGCTTTATAGCTCGTCTCCAAAGTCTCCCACATTGTCTTTACTGAAGACGTGGTCATAATCTTATGGAACATTGTCTAGTCCACTCCTTGTTGGATAAGTGGCAATGCTTGTGCATTTTTTTTGTATCCTTAATTTCTCCCTCTCTGCATGTATGAGAGCTTGTTCTTCTTTTTCATCCTTAGGTTCTGGAAATCCAACCGTGACATAATCCCAAACATCATGAGCCTTGTTGGGTCAATTTACTATGCAAATTAACACAAGTATTTAATTATCAATATGGGCTTGTAAGCTTGGAAGCATGTCCAAAGTATATGGATTTTAGTTGTAGTCAATTTTAGAAGATGAAATATAAAGATTGGAGGAAATGCATATTACAAATATAAAATATAATTAAGTAATTTATTATTCACTTATGTAATATGTGCGGGATGAGGCTCCTAACTTAGGAGAACCAGGTTGTCCTTCCCTACAATATTACTTCCATGAAGAGAAATCCCAAATCACTAATTAAAAACCGTTTATGTTGTAAAAGATGTAAGAGAAGAGGTTCCTAACTAAGGAGATCCAGGCTATCCTTCTTCACACTTCTATTTTATCATTGTCACCATTGCTTTAAAACTAGAAATTTAAAAATAACTTTAAACAAGGAAAAGAGGATGAATTTCAATTATAGTTCCTGATCAAATAGAAGGAGAATTTAACTTAAATTATTGTTTGTCCCTTCATATACAGATTAGAATTAAACCAATATTCATCCAAAAATCATAATAAATATTTACACATCTAAATACATCTAAAGAAAAAACTAGTTTATGAACATTTATGCTAAATTAACCAAGAAGTGCACTTAGCTTGGTCTGGGGGACCTCCACCCTTGCCTTGCACACTTGAAGAAACCTCAGCTACAAAAACTTCAGTCAATCACCAAGCATGAACAAAAAATGAAAATGAAACAGGTTCTTCAATTAACTTTCAGTCTTCAAAGAGTCTCAATATCAGATTATACAAATTCTATCATGTACAAGCCTTCAATGGTCTTGGCTTAAATAGAGAAATAATAAACAAACTTGACTAAAATGTCTCTAACAGTCATATCTATCCTAATCCCATCTATCTTGGTCGAATCCATCCATTCAGTTACACAAAATTTGGAAAATCCCAAAAAATACTAAATTTGACCTATTTCCTAGGGATTTCCTAAAAGACAGGTCATGTTTGACCAGCGTTGACCGGGCCTATTTTAGCTCAGTTTGACCGAACCAATAGGTACACGTCCATCCTTGGTTCCCAATATTTCCATATCTATGCTCATCTCATGCCCAGGTGTCCTGCAAGTATGACTTCAATGGAGCCATTATGGGAATTTTTAGTTCTGTCCAAAAATACACTTAAAACCCAATTTTTGCAAAAATATCTAAAAATTGAAAAACATAATTTATATACCTAAATATGCATAAATTGGTCAAAATAAGGTGTATATGGATGGTATATGGTTGAGAATTATGGAAATTAGGTGTATTTTAATAAGCAAAATTTGATGGAAAATGAGGGCCAACATCTCCCCCTTGCTGATTTGCAAGCATGTCCTCATGCTTGCTTTCTCCTTTTTGACCTTCTGAGTGCTGATGTCTCTATTGACCCTAATCCTAAAGCCTCTATCTATGCAGCCTGTAGAAGATAATCAATGCCTTCACACTTCCCTTCCTTGTAGATGGTGGTCTTGACTTTCTGCCTTTCATACTTATATTGCCATGTGTTTTTCTCTTTCAGCCATCTGTAAGCCTGTTTAGCTATGAGGGAGTTTTTAGTTTCAAGTTTGTTAACCTTCTTGGTCTTTCTAGAATTTTTCTATCCTCCAACTCCTCTGTTAACTCTTTGATTTTCTTGAGGTGCAACTCTCTTTCCTCTTCTTTTGTATCTTTGGAAAATGAGTGTGATGAGGTGGCTCCTACCTCAACATTTTCAAAGTATAAATCCCTCTCCTGAGGTTCCTCATAGACTCCCTTTTGCATTCTCTCAAAGATTTCATCAATTTCTTTTGAAGTGGGAGGAGGTTCAACAATTTGCACTTCAGGATCCTTTTCCTTACTACTTGTTTCTTCTTGGCTTTTCCTCCTAGGCTTCCTAGGAATAGATAGAAAATATTTCTCCTTCTCAATCATGATACTGTCTTGTTGTTTCTTGGACCTAGTCCTCAGGTTCAAAGGAGAATTCATTATGCTTCTTGTCTTATGTATTGGCTCAAATTTCTCCTCTACTCTTTGTTCTTCAATCTGATGCTGGGCTAAAAATTCCTTCCATGCTGAACCTTTACTTTTCATTTGATGTTCTACAAGTATTCTAATAAGCCCCTGATGGTAGATGTGTGTTTCCTTGGCTTCAGTTTTACTCTTCACACTCTCTATCATTTTGATCAAGTTTTTAGAGAAGAAGTAGGGTAGATTAATTTTTAATTCTCCCTTGATATGTTGAAGTAGTCTAATATGGTAGAGGTAGACTATACTGAACCTGTTATCACATGTAAAGTACCTCTGAATGATTAACACCAACTTTGCCCAAGGTTCATTCAACCAATCCCTTGGAATGCCTTTTTCCCTATCAAATGATCATTTTCTATGTTTTTCCAAAAAGAAAGTCCACCCTTTGTCTTTAAAATGCAAGCCTTTGTGGTATTCTTCACCTTCTAGTGGAAGATCTAGATCTTCAAAAATGAATTCTAGGCTTAGTGGAATAGATAGGTTACCCACTATTGTTTGACCTTGACTATAATTGTTTATGAAATCTTTTGTTATCATGTCATTATGCCCTTTGAACTTCTGAAGGAATCCTATCAATCTTGCTTGATATAGTTTTTCTATGGTCTCTTTTCCCCAATTTTCTACCTTGAATTCACTTGGCTCTAATCTGGTGGCCATGTTCTCTGTGTACCAATTAATGTACCCTTGGACTATTAACATCTTCATCATAAACAAAATTACATATATAAATATATCTCTGCTTCCTTATTCATGCAATTTTGGTTTATGGATCATAGCAAATAGGCTTACCTGATCTCTAGAGTTCCTTGAAAAAAAATAAAATGACTCCCTTGCTTGAATCTTTCTCAATTCCCTGTTCTACTGTCAAAAGAAGTCCACTATTCTTTTAAAAATGGCTCACTGTGTAAAGAGATGTCAAAAATATCATAGCAATGTCTCACTGCTTTTAAACTTTGTGCTCCAATCTCTATTTTCCAATGCTTTGTTATGAAAATATCCTCTCAAAAAATTTCACTATGTATACAAAATATCACTTGAAAATTTCACTGTATATATTTATGAAAATTTTGCTCACTGCATGTAGGAAAATTTTCATTGTGTATACAAAATAAGACTCTATTTTTCATATATATAACCATACATGAGGAAATTCGAAACTCAAGTTCGATTACCTGATCCGGAAGAAAACTCGTAATTAGCTCTGAGTTAATGACTTGTATTCCTGTTTTTAACAATTCCATTTTGATTAGAATTCTTCTTCAACAACTCCGAGGATCATCGCATTACATAGGTGGAAAGATTTTGATTTTATAACTGCAGTTTAACTCCTTACAAAATGACATATCTCAAACACCAACTCGAGCTTATCTACCTTTGAAATCCATTCAACTACTGATGAAAATCCGAAAATGATTTCTTACCTTGTTTCTCTGCGGAATTCTTGGAGTTTGTTGGGCGCTAAGTCAATTTGGCACGAGGAAATCTTGGCTTTCAATCTCTGCGTTAACACCAATGTTCCTCTACTTATTTCTCCACGACTTCCTTGGCTATTTATACTTCTTATTTCTCCACGGCCTCTCTGTTTCACTAGCTACTTATTTCTCCACGGCCTACGCAATTCTCCCTCTAATTTTTGCATTTTTTCTCATACTCTTCTTCTCATGTGGTTGTTGTATGCGTACATATGAATACACATCATTTCCTGAGCTTGATTCTAGCTGTGATGGTGGAAGAAAAACTCAACACTGAGCTAGGTTTGCGTTTTAATGGTGGAAAATAACATTACAGAGTTTTTTGAATGCGTTTTGACCATTTTTACTTCTCCAACTCACCTTCTGACCTGCGTACCTGTAGCTGCCCATGTGTCATTATTCTGACCATGTTTTCTACCTTGTGTATGATACGGTGTATGTGCTTGTCTTATCACCATAAGCCATGTTCTATGTCCCTCATTCTTCGCTCATTACTCTCTTGATTTCGTAGCATGCTCACCTTTTGTTGTATATACAATGATATATATGTCTTCATTCTTTGTTTATGACTTCACTTATTTCGTTGCATGCCCACCTTTGGTTGTATATGCAATAATTCATATGTCATTTCATCCTCTCTACTTTCACATATTGCATTTCGATTTTTGTTCATGAAGCTTTGTCATTTTTATATGCTCACTTCGTAATTTGTTTTTGAAATGACCATATGATAGGTCATTTTAAAATCAAATTTCTTATAATGACACTAATAGGGCAAACAAAAATTCTGATGGAAAAGATATTAAGTCCTCATTCTTCAATAAAAAATTCTTATAAAATATGTTAAAGGATATGTAGGGATGTAGGATATGAAATGATTTTTTTATTTATATAGAATATATGGTAGGGTAATGGATAGGATTATTATTATAGGCATGATAAATGTAGAATGGTAAGTGTAGTAGAATGCATATCAAGTTAAATTAGTTTTAAAAAATTCTATAAAAAGAATTCAAAAGTCAAAGGTTCTAAGATAAAAAAATTTTACACTTATTGTACTTGTACTCCTATAATAGCTTGATGTCAATGCTAACTCATGATGTTCTTTGCTGGTTTGTCTTTGATTCTTGATGATGGTTCTTCAAAGATATTTTTTGATGGAATGTAAACACTAGTATTTTCTTATTTGTTTCCACATCTGATATTGAATCAAGTCCCTTTTATTGAGTATTGATTGTTCAGGTCCCTTCTACAATGTTATTTTCACTGTTGTTTCAAGTCCCCTCTTCAATGCAGCTACTCAAAACTATTTGCATAGTTTTATTATGAATCTTCCCCCTTGCTTATTTTAAGACTTGTCCTCAAGTCTTGAAATGCTCGAGGATGATTTCTGCAAAATAAACTAAAGAAAAGGTAAAAGAAATTGGGGAATTCATATTGTCCAAACTAGTTGGTTTTCCAATATGAATTCAAGTTTGTGTTCTACCAGTTTTCTAGATTTTCACAACCAAACTCTTTTATTATATATATATATATATATATATATATATATAGATAGATAGATATAGATATATATATATAGATATAGATATTCTTCTGGAAGTAAGGAAGGAATATCACTATGTTGTTCCATTATTTCCATATTGTTGTCTATTGAGACTCTTTTCAGAAAGTCTTCTTTATTGATAGGTTTATTATAGACCTTAAGCCTTGTTTGGTCTAAAATGTGATGCAAATTAAAGTTTCATTTACTATCAATCCGGGTAAGTAAACTTCGAGGATCATCCAATATATATGGACTTAAAGACAAACTAGAATAAGCTAGGTGAATAAATGCCAAAGCGCCCTTACAGGAGGTTTTTCATTGGGATCTCCAACATCTTTTTAGTCATTTAACAAAATCAAATCTAAAAATTAAAAGACAATGTGATAAGTGTAAGAAATATTAAAGCTCCCTTACAGGAGACTTCTCATTAATATTTCTAATAATCTTAATCAACAAAACCTAATTCTGATTGATTGCATGAAATATTAAATCTCTCTTACAAGAGAATATTCATTTATATCTCAAGCATATAAATCAGAAACTTAAACTAATGAAATCAAACATTAAATAACAAATCAGATTCATTGAAGGAAACATTAATACTTTCTTACGAAAGGTCATTCGTTAATATTTCAAACATATGAACCTAATAATTTAATCTAATGAAATTCACAAACAAACATAAAATAAAAGCCTACCAAAATAAAAGTGTACTTGCTAGGAAATGGGGATCCTTCCAAAGATTCACAAGCACACCAAAAGAGAAGTCAAATGTAGAGGATCAAAGAAGCTTCGTTTTATTCATCATCAACTGCAAATTGCAATTACAACCATTATAATGATTCTCCAAATCTAACTTCTCATTACCAACCTATAAGATACTAAGATTACAAATGAAGGACTAGGTTCTAAAATTCTAAAAATGAAGATTACAAATGAAGGAGATAACACTCCTATTTATACAAAAGCTATGATAACAAACTCATAAATGTAGACCCACTATTCCCTCCTTTGATCCACATATTTCTCAACCAATGGTGACACATAACCCTATCCTCCATGATCTCCTCCATGAGGTCCATGATCTTCTCCATGAGGTCCATGATCTCCTCAAATTCGAATTTGAACATAGAGTGCCACATACAAATGCCTTGGAAGCTTCCTTTGTACCTACACATGTCAAATTTCTCATTACAATTGTTAGGCATAAGTATATGGATATTATTTTCTAAAGTTTAACCACAAATTCCCTTAAAAATACTAAGAATTAATAATGTTTTGGAAAACACAATGGTAACCCATTTAATGATGAAAGTGAAGCTGATGTGGTGACATGGTGGTGGAATAGAGGTGAGAAAATGTGTGAATGGAGTGAAAGTGGATGTATTTTAAGGATAATTCTTAGGCCCAACATACCCCCAAACTGAAGGTATTGCATGTCCTCATGCAATCTATTACATTACTTTTGATACTTGAGCTTTTTGGCTTAAGCTTTGCATGATATCATTTACTAATGCTTGCAAAGTGTGTTTGTTGAATTACAACTTGGTTGGTTCTTGTGTTTCAACCGTATTATGTTCGTTGCATTCAATGTATGATCTTTGCATGATAATGTCATTTTTATTGCAAAGTATTTTTGTTGGAATGCTTCATGGTTGGTTCTTGTGTGACAACCATGATTGTGTTGGCATACAATTAGCTTTTAAGTACTTTTTACAAAGCCATTATATGATCATGATGATGTATATTTAGTAAATATACTTGGAAAGTGTGTGGGTTTTAGAATGCGATATATGAATATGGAAAAATATGAATGTGACAAAGTATGAATGTAAATGTATTCTCCCCCCAAACTGATGGTTTTGGTAGTTTTATGAAATGAGAAAAGGAAGTTTTTCCAAAAATTATCATTCTAGCTTTCAAGGAATTAAATGGTTAAAAGTTAGAAAATATCATACCTCAACTTACCCTTTCAAAAATGGATGAGAGTTGTGCATGTGTGGCTGCAAAATTCTGATCAGTCTTCTTCACTTGGCTGTGAAAATGGTGGATGAAGTAAAAAAAGTGAATCTTTTATTGTTTTTGCATCTGTTGCTGGATCTTCTGTTGAATGTTCGAACTCTATTGCTGAATGCGGCTGAAAATTTATAAGGCTTGAAAGGTATACAAAATTTAGAATTTACACTTTCCCCTAGCCTTATTTATTGACTTGTCCTCAAATCATTTACATCAAAAACTAAAAAGTAATGAAAGTAAATATGCTTCCTCTGCTACAAAATAATTGGTCTTCAAGTCTTCAACGCTCTTTGGCACAATCCTTGTCATGTGAATAAATGTTTCGATGTCAAACATAACAAGAAATTGTTAACTTAGTGGCCATTGATGGATGCCACTAGTCAACACGAGATCTCCCATCTTTGATGTGGATGAGAGTCAAGATGCCCCGAACACATCTTTCTAAGTATGAATGAATTTGTTGTTTTCGAATACTTAGAAGATCCGATGAACAAGGGACATTGATGTATTCCCTTGTTTATCGGCATGATAGCTTACCCTTAAGGCATGCAAGCTTCAAGGTGTTTCTAGAATAATATTTAGACTCAAGGACTATGGACTCAATGGTGTATGGAAGCAAGGTTTTATTTGCAAGTGTAGGAAAAAGGAAACTGACAATGAATATGTAAAGTGGAACGAAAAGCTAGTAAATGAGCTTCGTTGCTTTTATTGGTGGGTTAGGATTGAAGAAAATGTAATGAAGTGTATGTGGATAATGCGAAATGGATAATGACTCTTGCTGCGAAAAAGTGAATTATGGCATGCAAAATCTTAAAAATAGCAAATCTGCTTCTTAATTCTAGAATTTCTGCTTGAATAGTTGAGTTTGACCTGCGTTAACCAACCACCTATAGACATCGAATTCAAATGTGGATAGGTATTTCACCATCCTTGTACATTTAGGAACAAACCTCAAGTCTTCCAATTTCCTTATCTTTCATGCAACATATCAAACCATTAAACCCTTATAGGAAGTTACAAGAACTTGTAAGTTTCTGGAAATGTCGTTCTTATGATCATGGTCTTGTTCTTTAGAATTTTTCATGAAACTAGTCTTTTGAAGACCAATTGTCATCACAATTTAATCTCCTTAATGATCAATTGATCATCCGAAACCTGCTAAAAAAACTTGGCATAAAGAACATAAGTTTGTTCAAGAAGAGATGGCCATTCCCTTCCTGATTCTTACGCAAAAATTGTATGCCAAAATTAAATAGATTAAGGAATATCAAAAGCATAATTTTAGTCTAATTCATGATATTAATAACAATCTATTTTTAATAAAAATAACCATGAAATGTAAATCAACTCCCTGTTTGTGTTTGATGACTCATGGAATGTGCATGTAAATGCTTGGCATTATAGATTTGTTGTGTCCTGCAGATTAATACGTTACATAAAAGCATACAACATGATGAAGTTTTAATTTTATTGCCAAATCAAGATAATATAACTCAAAGTTTGATAAATCAATCTTCCAAATTCGCTTCCAAAGTATGCCGATGAGTTGTGCCGAGAGCTCTTGATGTCGAAACAATACCTGGTAAGGCACAATCTTCACATCCACAAAGAATGATCACCATAACTAAAATGTTAATGAAATAGATATTTTATTCTCACAATCCCACAACTTAGCATTTCCATATTTATTTTCAATGGCATAATTATCTTTCCCACTATTAATGGTTTTTTTTTATAACTTGAATGGTAATTTAAAGCAATACGTAAATACTAGTAAAAATGCACATTTTCAACATACCAGATCATTCATCATATAAAAGAATAATCACGATGAATCCTACCGTATTAATATCTTAAATATATATAATAACAAAACTGAAAAATTTGGATGAACAATGGAGGTATCGCACTGCAATAGGGCTAGGGTTCCTAGAGACCTTCGTCTTTGTGCAGTCTTATGTTTCTCAAGGTGTAGCTCCTTTTGAGAATGCTGAGAATAATCTACGCATCAGAAAGCGGGGTGATTCTTGGCTCTATGATATGGCCAGTATGTTGGAGGACATTTATGGAATGGTACCAGATTCAAAGAAAACTGGCGGAGTTATGCTCGTAATTAAATTGCAATTCAATCCAACAACTTGTGTATCACCTACACAAGATTAAATGCCACCAACACAAGATTAAATATCAGATTACTAGATAGATGAATAAAACGTTTATCTCGCTGACTTGTATACCACACTTATATCGCAATTCAATCCAACGACTTTTATATCACCTACACAAGATTAAATACTAGATTACCAGATAGATAATTAAAGCAATAAAAGGTTTCAAAAACTTGCAAGTAAAATCAACGATTCCACAAATTTTGGACTTTGTTTGCATGTGTCATCAAACTAGCTTCCAAAAAGAAAATATTTTTTTGCATTGAGGAAAAAATGACTTCTGCGTCGAATACCCCCAAAAGTCGTAACAATCTAGAAATTCTGTCTATTTAATCGAGTCATCACCACTCCTTCACACATAGTGGAGTGGGGCTTTTGAATAAGAAGTTGAAGGCGCATTTGAATATTAGGATACACCAATGGAGAGTCTCGATATGAAAAGGCGAAGCAAGAGGCCTATCACTTAACCAAAGCATGGGAAGGATAGCAACAAATCTCTGTTGAGTAATCCTGTCAAAGAACAGTCTCCCAAGAGTAAATGCATCAACAAATGTGCATTAAAGCTACGTTGATTTGATAAAACGCTCCTTTCAATATTAGATTGACCGATTATGCAAGAAATGATTAGATGGTGACTCCTTTTGCAGATCGAATCTCTATGTTGGTGAAATAGCAGAAAATATGCATGCAATCACAAAATAATTTATAGTTTCACAAAATCTGCTTGCTCAACTCGCTCAAATTGTGGTTGTTCGAATGGCAAGGTGATAAATAAAACTACATATAGCAATCAAGAAAAAGTATACTGATATGTGGTTGTAGGTTATATTGATTCATGTAAGAGTGATTGTGCAAGTTGGGATGGCATGATCGAGAGAGTGCATCAAGGAAAAGGATTATTTGGCTGCTAGTTCAAAATAGAAAACATTTTTCATCATAGTAGTTTGCCAAAAACACGTAGCAATTTTGACACATCATTTTAAAACTTGATTTCTGGTCAAATAAAAACGAATTTCTAAAAAATAAAATATGGGTTTTTCTCAGAACAGGGACATTTATAAAACCCAAAAATTATTTGCACCAATTCATAATCTATTGGGATATATATGGGGTTCTCTCGAGCCTTATTTGGCAAACTACGCGAGATAAAAACGGCTTTTAATGGGGAGTCAGTTGCGGCCATTTAGTTTTCTCATGCAATCAATCTTCCAAGAATCCATCTCCCTGATCTATCAATCCAGATTCTCCCCCTCCGTGCGTGCGTGTCCCAGTTTGTAGGAATTGCTCCCATTTCTCCAGTGTTGGTTGAGATATTAACCTTGTTAGCAGTTTCTTTTGTAGACCCACTACTAAATGCATGTGCAGCAGAGCCAGAGGTAGAACTTTCAGAGAATGAAAATGGTTCAAGTAGTGGACTTGCGGCTTTCTGGCTCCCACATTCAAACTTACTGCCTGCGTTAAAGATGAAGGTTGAAGGAATTGGACCGCAAGTTGTCGGTCCAACTGAGCTGTCAATTGTAGAACTAGAAAATTTTGGGTGAGAAGGATGCATCTCTGCTACAGATGGATTATCAAATGTGCAGGCACCTCGTCTAAATGATCCAGAGACTGATGCTTGATTAGTAAATGGATTTTCATACTTTTCATCAACATTTTTCTTCAATCCGTCGGTGTTGGAGTTAGAAGTTTGAGATACAAATGTACCGTCGTATATTTTTGTCACATCTTCCAGTTCGCAAATCTTGTTTGTGTCTGAATCTAACGCTAGACTTTGGTTTGGATGTTGTTGTAAAGACAAATGCTTTAGCATCTTCCGTGTTGTACAAATGACTATCTACACTGCCAGAGTTCATCTCAGATGGCTTAGACGCTCGTTGTTCACTATCGACCAAGCTATCATTCTAGTTCCTGGCATGGTTAAGGTCGTCCACTGTGCTTCCAACATTGACTGACCCTGGCCAACCAGAAACTGAGCATCCACATGCCACATTAACATTATTCTCACTATTGTTTTTGGACGCTAACTTATGCTCCATGCTTCCTCTAAATGTAGAGTTGCTCCTGCTGTCTTCATGCGCTTTAAAATAAGAATTGGCTGCAACCCCTTAAACACTCTCGGATGTTCTAGTAAAAGGGTTCCAGACACGTATTCAGTTGCCCAACTCCACATCATCGTTCTGTTTAGATCAGACATTCTTTGCAAATGGCTTTGGATGGTCATTCTGCACCGGCTTAAATCCCTGGTTACCAATATTCTCCCCAAACGCACTGGAAAACGGTGCAGAAGCACTTGATCTTTGATTCATATCGCGCTTGAAGTAATATCTAGTCTGATTGGACCCCGTATTTGAATTTGACTGAAAAGGATTGTATTCCCCCGAGCTATTCTTGCAATTAAGATCACAAATTTCTACCTTAAAGATATCACAAATTTCTTCCCTAAAGACCGACATTGAATTGTTTATATGCAGATTTGGCTTGTTTGAAGAAATGGTCCCAGCACATATGCAGAAAAGTTTTATGCAGAGAGGTTTTAACACAAGTATCAAATCACTAAACTGCAAATTTAATTTTTAAATTTGAAATCGAAAATAAAGAATTTAAAAAAAAAATGATTTCGATTTCTTATAATGCTTGTAGTTTTAATGATTTGTGCAAATTCCTAGCAAGAGATTTTTATTTAATTTTGAAAGTAAATCAATAGATTTTCTGATCTTCCTGATCACTCGAAGCGCAAGAAGAGAGCATACTAACCTATTGATTTATTTTTATTTTTGCAGGTTAGCGTGGATGAAGTGGCTCGCTCTTAAATTTATTCATGAGAAATGTGGATGATTTTTTTATATATATTTTTTTTAAACAAGGCTAAAAGAAAACTTTACGAGATCTCGTTTTATTTGTCTAATCTATTCTACCTTTAACTTGAAAGATTTTTTTATTTCCTAGGTAAAAGAATGCTTCCAGTGAAGCCACCTACGGACTAAAAATTCAAAAATGCTCACATCTAAATTTAAAATTCTTACCTGATTGTTTGCAAGGATGTGAGTAACCTGTTTTTTTCTTGGAGTTGGCGCAAGGTGCTTTTGAAACCAATCTTCAATATTGTCCTTGCTCTCCAAGAAGTACTTGTTCAACATCTTCAATTTTCTCATCCATAGATGGATTAGTAAGAAATGGGGGGTTTTAAAAAGACTGAATTTAAAACTAACTAAGTATGAGAATAAAAAATGCTCCAAGCTTGAACTCCTTTATGAAGATCCTGCTGTCACCAGGTTTCACAAGTTAGTCCATAAAAAGAAATTGCAATAAAACTAATTTCCTAAGTCTATCTCCAAATCATCCTCGTGGCAATGACGCCAAAATGTTTGGTCTAAAATGTGATGCAAATTAGAGTTTCATTTACTATCAATCCTAGTAAGTAAACTTCGAGGATCATCCAATATATATGGACTTAGAGACAAACTAGATTAAGCTAGGTGAAGAAATGCCAAAGCTCCCTTACAGGAGGTTTTTCATTGGGATCTCCAACATCTATTTAGTCATATAAAAAAATGAAATCCAAAAATTAAAAGACAATGTGATAAGTGTAAGAAATATTAAATCTCCCTTACAAGAGACTGCTCATTAATATTTCTAATGATCTTAATCAACAAAACCTAATTCTGATTGATTGCATGAAATATTAAAACTCTCTTACAAGAGACTATTCATTTATATCTCAAGCATATAAATCAGAAACTTAAACTAATGAAATCAAACATTAAATAACAAATCAAATTCATTGAAGGAAACATTAATACTTTCTTACAAAAGGTCATTCGTTAATATTTCAAACATATGAACCTAATAATTTAATCTAATGAAATTCACAAAAAAACATAAATTAAAAGCCTACCAAAATAAAAGTGTACTTGCTAGGCAATAGGGATCCTTCCAAAGATTCACAAGCACACCAAAAGAGAAGTCAAATGTAGAGGATCAAAGAAGCTCTGTTTTATTCATCATCAATTGCAAATTGTAATTACAACCATTACAATGATTCTCCAAATCTAACTTCTCATTACCAACCTATAAGATACTAAGATTACAAATGAAGGATTAGGTTCTAAACTCTAAAAATCAAGATTACAAAATGAAGATTACAAATGAAGGAGATAACACTTCTATTTATACAAAAGCTATTATAACAAACTCATAAATGTAGACCCACTATTCCCTCTTTTGATCTACATATTTCTCAACCAATGGTGACACATAACCCTATCCTCCATGAGGTCCATGATCTTCTCCATGAGGTCCATGATCTCCTCAAATTCGAATTTGAACATAGAGTGCCACATACAGATGCCTTGGAAGCTTCCTTTGTACCTACACATGTCAAATTTCTCATTCCAATTGTTAGGTATAAGTATATGGATATTATTTTCTAAAGTTTAACCACAAATTCACTTAAAAATACTAAGAATTAATAATGTTTTGGAAAACACAATGGTAACCCATTTAATGATGAAAGTGAAGCTGATGTGGTGACATGGTGGTGGAATAGAGGTGAGAAAATGTGTGAATGGAGTGAAAGTGGATGTATTTTAAGGATAATTCTTAGGCCCAACAAGCCTATGTCCATTGACTATAAATGAAATTGTTGTTTCATCAATTGTCTTTATTCTTACTGCTCCATTGTCAAAAATTTCTTCTATCTCATATGGCCCAAGCCAATGAGTTGTAAACTTTGCTTTGAAATCTTTGAACTTGGAGTCAAAGAGTAGTGCCCAGTCTCCCTTGTGAAAAGTTTTACTCTTAATAAATTTGTCATGCCATTTAATTCTCTGTTGTTGCATTAGTGATGTGTGCTCTACTACTTGTTGTCTCATTTCATCTAGCTCATTTAATTTCATGACTCTCTATTGTTGTGCTTCTGTCAAATCCAATCCCAATTTTACTGCAAGTTTAAATGTTTGAATTTGAAATTCAATGGGTAACAGAACTTCCTTACCATATACTAACTCATATGGACTAAATCCAGTTGTATTCTTCCATGTAATTATGTATGCCCATAGTGCATCCTTTAACTTTTCTGACCAATCTTTCCTGTTCATTTGTATTGTTTTTGTCATGATATTTTCCAGAACTTTGTTAGTGGACTCTACTTGTCCATTTGCTTGAGGATGATATGGAGTAGAATTTCTGTGTTTAATTTTATACTTTTCCATAAGATCCCGGACAAGTTTGGAGGTGAACTGTGTTCCCTGATCTGTAACAATCTGTCTCGGAACTCCAAATCTGACAAAGATTTCCTCAAAAAGGAATGAAACCACTGTATCTTCTGTTGCTCTTGCCACTGCCTTTTCTTCTACCCACTTTGTAACATAATATGTACACACTAGAATGTACTTCTTTCCATTTGAAGGTGGGTTTATTGGTCCCACAAAGTCAAGATCCCATTGTTCAAATGGCTCTATAAGTACCTGTGGTTTTAATGGCATTTCATTGGATATTGTAGGTCTTCCTATTCTTTGGCATTTGTCATGTCCTTGAACATAGGATTTTGAGTCCTTGAAGATGGATAGCCAATAGTAACCAAGTTTGAGTACCTTTTATGTTGTTCGTTTGTCTGACAAAAGGCCACCACATGGTTCTTCATGATATGATTTCAAAATATCAAGAATTTCTTCTTCTCTATCACATTTTCTTACCAATAGATCAGAACTAGTATAAAATAGGTCACCATTGACCCAGCGATATCTAGCACTTTCTCTAATTATTTTTATTTTATGTTTATTGGCGAAATAGGATGGTAATGTTCTAGATGATAAATAGTTGGATATGTCTGTAAACCATGGGGTTTTAGTTATTATAGCAAATAAATTTTCATCTAGAAAATTGTATGAAACGGGGATTTGATCACCAGGTGAATGAAGTCTTGACAGAAAATCTGCCACTTAATTATCTTTGCCTGGTCGATCTAGAACAATGATATTAAATTCTTGCATCAATAACAACCATATAGTAATTATTCCATTGGTAATTTCTTTGTTCATTAAGTATTTAATGGCTGAATGATTTGTACGAATAAATACTTGATAACATGTTATATAATGACTAAATTTGTTAATTGCATGCACTACAACTAGCATTTCTTTTTTTGTGACTGTATAGTTTAATTTTGTCAATGTTAGGTTTTTACTTATGAAATATATGGCATAATTAAATTGATTTTATTTTTGTCCAAGTGATGCTCCTATTGTTGTATTAGATGCATCAGTAGATATATGGAATGGCAATGACCAGTTCGGTCCATGAAGAATGGGAGCTATTGACAATTTTTCTTTCAATTTTTCAAATGCATTTTGACAATCAGTAGTCCATCGAAATTCAATGTCTTTTGCAAGTAACTTAAATAGAGGCAGAGCTATTTTACTAAAATTTTCAATAAATCTTCTGTAATAGCCTACATATCCCAAGAAACTCCTTACTTCTTTCTGAGTTGATGGTGGCATTAAGTTTACAATGACTTCTATTTTTGTTGGGTCCACCTTTATTCCAGAAAAAGAAATGTGGTGTCCCAATACTATCCCTTCATTCAATATCATAAAGCATTTTTCATTGCTGAGGGATAGGTTTGTCTCTATGCATCTCTGTAAAAAAAAATCAAGATTATTCAAGCAATCATCAAATGCATGTCCATATACAATAAAATCATCCATATAGACCTCTACACATTCATGAATTAGATCAGCAAAGATTGCAAATATCGCTCTTTGAAAAGTAGCAGGCGCATTAGATAACCCAAAGGACAAAACATTATATGCATATATTCCCCATGGACAAGTAAATGTGATTTTATATTGGTCCTCTAATGCTATCTTAATCTGATTATATCCACTAAATCCATCAAGAAAATAAAATAATTTCTTTCCATCTAATGAATCTAGTACCTGGTCAATGAATGGTAATGGGAAGTGGTCTTTCAATGTGGCTTTATTCAGTTCCCTGTAGTCTACACATATTCTCAATTTTCCATTTTTCTTTGATACCACAACTAATGGTGAAACCCATTGACTATCTGAAATAGCATAGATGAATCCTACTTGTAGTTCCTCTTTCACTATTTCTTTCATCATAGGATTCATTCTTCTTTGTGGTTGTCTCACTGGTTTGATATGATCATCAGTATAGATATGGTGAATACATGTTTTTAGATGAATTCCTTGCATGTCTGTATAATCCCAGGCAAAATCTTTTGAATATTTTTGTAATAATGCAATTACCTATTTTTCTTGTGATGATTCTAGATTATTACCAATATTTAAACTCTTTCCAGGTTTAATTTCAATGATTTTGCTTTGTGAATTGGTAATTGAGTTAACAGGAAAAATACTTTCAAATGTGTTTTGCAATAATTGAATAGTACAATTTTCCTGAAAACATTGATTTAAAAGATGATTTGCAGCTTCATATTGTGTTATTCTAATCTGTTCTGAAAATTCAGGTTCTGAAATGAAAAGGTCTATTAGATCCTCATTTTCTTCCTCTTCTCTAAAATTGAAGACTTGATTAATACTTAGAACAGATTGTGTTTCTTGTTCATCAAGCCATGTTAATAGAGACAGAGATTGTGCTGGAGGATAGAGTGTAACATGTTTCCTTTCATCCCCATGTGCTATGATCATACTTCCTGATATGCATCCAATAAAGGCATCTGTTGTGGCTAACCATGGTCTTCCTAAAATTAAAGGATGGCCTCCTAGATTTGTTTTTGGTTGCAAAATTAGAAAGTCTACAGGATATTCCCATGAATCCAAAGAAACAATGATGTCTTCTAATATTCCCTCTGGTACTACTTTAGATCTGTCTGCTAGCTCTAAAATTGTAGTAGTAGGTCGAATATTAGGTAATTTCAAATATTTCATAGTTTCTGTTGTCATGACATTTATAGCTGCTCCCAAATCTATTAGAGTATTTGGAACTGAAAAATCATTAATCAAAATAGTAACCATAGGTATCCCAGGATCAATATATTTTTCAATTGTGTTCTTTGCAGACATGAGACGAGCTAATTGGCCAATGACTTGGATTGTGGGTGGATATTTTTTCTTTCTACCAGTTTTTTTAATGCATAATTCCTTTATTGTTTTTGCATAGATTGGTATATCTTTTATAGCTTGCAACAAAGGAATTTTGACATAATAATTCTTTAATTCATCTAAAATATCGAATTCAGGAAGAGAAATTGGAATTTTGATTTTCTGCTCTACTAACCTCTCTGGATAGGGTGGTGTTTGAGTCATAATAGCTTTTCCTTTCTGAATTTGATTTTCTAAATGAGATTTTTCAGATTGTTCTCCTTGTTCAGTTTTTTCTTCTATGATTGGTGGAGGATCTTTGTGTAATACTTTTCGAGGCCTTAAGTGGACATCTTGTATAAGAAGGATATAATATGTAGGAAAATATGTTACTTCTTCCACATTATAAGCTGGTATTTCCACTTTGTTACTCGGATTTGCTACTGGTTGAGCTGGTAATTGAGTTGGCCTAGGTGGGGGTTGGTTAGAAGGCAGCTGAAGCTGTTGTGGTTGAGTTAATAATGGTGCAAGATTTTGTTGTGGAAATGGCATTGGTTGAGGATTTTGCTAGAATTGTTGATATTGAAATGGTTGTTGAGGATATGGTTGTTGATATTGTTGAGGATACATTTGTTGAGATGGCTGAGTTCCATAACTATATCCTCGCCAACCTTGTGCAGGTTGGTTTTGGTATTGTTGTGGAGGCCATGCTTTCCATGGCATTGGAGCATTCCATGAATTTTGAGGAGGATACTGATAATTCTGAGGAGTTTGTTGAAAGAATCGCTGAGGAATCCTTGGTTGCCAAGGTCTCCTTGGTGCCATATACTAAAGAGAATCTATTCCATGTAGTTCTTCTATTGGATTCATTTACAATTCTTTAATCTTTGGACAATTTTCCATTGAATGATTTTCTGCACAAAGTCCACACACTTGAATGTTAACCAAAGGACATTCTCGTAAAAGATGCTTCTTCCTACACTTAGGACAAAAGATTGACATTATTTTTTCTTCTTCTTCTTGTTTCTTATTTGCTTTTAACACATCAACTTGTGTTCCTAAGGTGCTCAAAAGATCTATTTTAAAGTTTTCTAACAGACTTCCTATTTCTGCTCTTGTTACTCCTCTTGCTGTTGATTTAGAAGCTCTAGAAGTTATTTCTCTTTTTCCTGTTTTGGATCTACCTCTAGATTACTTTTGACATAATTCAACTATTTCATCAAATGGTATATATGAAATATCTCCTTTACCCATTACATTGAGAATATCAAGATACTCATCTTTTATTCCTTTAAGAAAAGTTGTTCCAATGGTATCTGGATTTAGAGAATGTTGTTTGGATTTTTGTAGGTTATACAAAAATCGTTCCAACTATTCTTCCAAACTCTCATCTTCTTGTTGAGACATTCAAAAAATATCTTCTTTTGAATCTCTAAGCCTGCAATAGGCTTGATATTTCTTCAAAAAAACAATGCTTCATTTCTTCCCAAGAAGTGATAGAGTGTTCTCGTAATCCCATAAACCATTTTAAAGTAGTTGCTTTAAGAGTAGCAGGAAAAAGATGAAGTTTATGTGTATCATCAGTATAACCATAAGTTCTACATAAGATATCAAATTTGAACATGAATGAATCAAAATCTTCAGAAGACATTCTATGAAAATTTAGTAAAAATGAAGGAGGAATATTCTTCATTTTTACTTCTCCTAGAATTGCTTGAGTATCTACAATTGGAAATCCAAAAGTAGCTTCTTCGTCATTTTCTTCATCTTCTCTTCTTTTATAGTCATATTATCTTTTGGCATCTTCTTCTCTTTTTCTTTTTGTTTCTCTCCTTGCCTCTTCTTCTCTTTTTCTTTGCCATTCTTTTTGTTGTTTTTCATATTGAAGCCTTTGTTCTGGAGTGAGGAGGGTAGATCCTTGCCCTTCTTCTGCCATATTTTTTTAGTAGTTTCAACTATTTCAATAGCAATTTGAGATTCAACTTGTTCTTTGTTTTCAAAAATAGGTTGATCTATTTGTTCAAGAATGGGTTGATCAATTTGTTTTCTTGATTCTTTTTCTTTTCTTGCTTCTTTTTGTTTTCCTATGGAAGGTATTTTTGTTTGTTTTTGTCTTCTTTTCACTTCATAGGCTAACAAAGTTTGTCTTTCTACAAGAGTTAATCTTTGTCCTGAACGTTGGTTTTCCTCTAATTGTTCCAGAGTTGGTCTTCCAACAATTGGTGTGGTTAATTCTAATGGAGGTAGTCCTACTTCTACCAATGGTTTAGTTGTTGGGGGATCTTGCTTAATGTATCTACCCTTTTCATCTCTATATCTAGGCATAAAGAAACATAACTAAAAAAAACTTAATTTTTGTTGTTTTTGTTATATTTTGTTTTTTTTTTTTTTTATCTTCCTATTTGACTCTAGCTAAGTATGCTTCCCCGACAACGATGCAAAAAATGTTGGGTCAATTTACTATGCAAATTAACACAAATATTTAATTATCAATCCGGGCTTGTAAGCTTGGAAGCATGTCCAAAGTATATGGATTTTAGTTGTAGTCAATTTTAGAAGATGAAATATAAAGATTGGAGGAAATGCATATTACAAATATAAAATCTAATTAAGTAATTTCTTATTCACTTATGTAATATGTGCAGGATGAGGCTCCTAACTTAGGAGAACCAAGTTGTCCTTCCCTACAATATTACTTCCATGAAGAGAAATCCCAAATCACTAATTAACAACAGTTTATGATGTAGAAGATGTAAGAGAAGAGGCTCCTAACTAAGGAGATCCAGGTTGTCCTTCTTCACACTTCTATTTTATCATTGTCACCATTGCTTTAAAACTAGAAATTTAAAAATAAATTTAAACAAGGAAAAGAGGATGAATTTCAATTATAGTTCCTGATCAAATAGAAGGAGAATTTAACTTAAATTCTTGTTTGTCCCTTCATATGAAGATTAGAATTAAACCAATATTCATCTAGCAATCATAATAAATCTTTACACATCTAAATACATCTGAAGCAAAAACTAGTTTATGAAAATTTATGTTAAATTAACCAAGAAGTGCACTTAGCTTGGTGTGGGGGCCCTCCACCCTTGCCTTGCACACTTGAAGAAACCTCAGATATAACAACTTCAGTCAATCACCAAGCATGAACAACAAATGAAAATGAAACAAGTTCTTCAATTAACTTTCAATCTTCAAAGAGTCTCAATATCAAATTATACAAATTCTAGCATGTAGAGGGCTTCAATGGTCTTGGCTTAAATAGAGAAATAATAAACAAACTTGACTAAAATGTCTCTAGCAGTCATATCTATCCTAATCCTATATATCTTGGTCAAATCCATCCATTCAGTTACACAAAATTTGAAAAATCCCAAAAAATACTAAATTTTACCTATTTCCTAGGGATTTCCTGAAAGATAGATCATGTTTGACCAGCATTGACTGGGCTTGTTTTAGCTCGGTTTGACCGAACCAATATGTACACATCCATCCTTGGTTACAAATATATCCATATCTATTCGCATCTCATACCCAGGTACCCTACAACTATGACTTCAATGGAGCCATTATGGGAATTTCCAGTTCTGTCCAAAAATACACTTAAAACCCATTTTTTGCAAAAATATCTAAAAATTGAAAAACATAATTTCTATACCTGAATATGCATAAATTGGTCAAAATAAGGTATATATGGATGGTATATGGTTGAGAAATATGGAAATTAGGTGTATTTTAATAAGCAAAATTTCATGGAAAATAAGGGCCAACAAGCCTTTAACGACATCGCCATCTTAATGGCCCACATATCATAGTTCTTCCCTGTAAATGGTAAAAATTGCAGCTATAAATTTGATGAAACCATTTTTCTAAAATAAAATCATCTTCAAATAACAATAAAAGTTTGTTTACTCTGAAACTCTATTTACACTATTTTGTATGAAACCTTTTGAATGAAACTCTTTTTAAAAACTTTTATAAAACTCATTTGATAAAAAAAAACTTTATTGTCCAAAGCAATTTAAAAGAAAACTGTATACATCTCTTTATAATAGGCTTTGAATAACCCCTTATATAAATCTTGGATGAAGTCATGTGTATGCATAAATCAACTCAAAAAGTGATGTAACCTTTTTAAAAATTTTATCAACGGGTCATCGCACTTTTGGATAGTGGAGTTGTGATGCCTCCAAAATTCGTCACCTATTTTTCATACAACACATGCTATGTCCCCATGTATGTTTTGGTACAACTCCTGTGTTGTTCAGGAAAATTGTGTAATTGAGAGCGTGAGCGGAAACATCATATTTTAACTTTCAACCTTGCGATGACTCTGTAAAATATTTTTTATTAAATCACTAGCCTTTTTATACTCTCTTCTTGATAGCTCCACGGGCTTTTAAATTTTTTATCAACAGGTCATCGCACTTTTGGATAGTGGACCTGCAATGCCTCCAAAATTTGTCGCCCGTTTTTCATACAACACGTGCTATGTTCCCATGCATGTTATGGTACAACTCCTATGTTGTTCTGGAAAATTGTGTAAGTGAGAGTGTGAGCGGAAACATTGTATTTTTAACTTTCAAACATACAATGACTCTGTAAAATATTTTTTTTTAATCGCCAGCCTCTTTATACCCTCTTCTTGATAGCTCTGCGGGCTTCTCTGATCTTGTATTTTTTTCCATATCTGATACAAATAATATGTTGGAAAGGAACTAAATTAACCCACATAAAACATATGAGTTGTTTCTTTTTTCTCAGCTGATCACACAAAATGTAATGATTACAAAGAACCTGTATTTATATTTTTTCAACTAACTACTCACTCTAATAACTTCAACATGAAAACACATTTTAAATTTAACTCTACCAAATATCAAATTAAACTCAAACTAGAATCAATTAACTAACACTCTAAATTTAGACAACACTTCATAGCCAGAATAATTAGCTACTTTTAACATATTTGAACCAAAAGAAAGTGTATCAACCTTTCTTATACCACTATTTTCTTAGTATTATGGCATCATAGGGCTAGAAAATCTCATTAGCAATGACCACGAGTATTTGAGGCCTGGTAATAACCTCTCAACTCATCAGACGAACACGCAGAACACATCGAAACACTGTTGGAGAATTAGTTTCCCTGGTTTCATTTAATTTCCTATTGGGGAATCATATGCTAGACACTTTAAAAACCCTAACCTCACATGCACCTAGGCAGTCACATACTCACAATTTATAGTTTATAAGATAGGTTTTCCAATATTTAATGAATTCTACATATAGAAATAACATGCTTTCAAAGTTAGCACGATGAGAGGTTGATTATCCTAGAAATCAAAAAAGAGTGTCAATCGAAAAAAAAGGAAAGCATGGGTAAATGTATATAGATTTATTCTTTTATACCAGAAATATCAAATGTATATAGTTTTATTCATTTGTACAAAAAAAATATGAAATGTATATAGATTTATTCTTTCATATGAGAGATCTCGAATGTATATTTTTTCAGGAAGAAAAAACCACAATTTCTATTATTAATAAAAATAATTACATTGTTCATAAAATTTGTAAACTTAATTTGTTCCTTAATGTTTTTGAAACGAGAACACTAAAATTCTTCCAGCTAAATATCGAATGTATATAGCTCTATTCATTCACACCACAAATCTTCTTTTGCCACTTATTCTAACTTACATGAACCCATACACGAACCCATACATGAACCTACTAGCACATTTCTCGCTCTGTCGACCTCTTCAATGGCATCCTCACCTTACACGGTCTGGCGTCCCTTCTGTGCGTTGGCGAACTTCTGGCGAACCTCAATACAGAATAACTCAAGCAGATACTACCTCAACAGCTCATTTATAATGCACAAGTACTCAAATGCGGAATAAATAACACTCTCTTATATTAATTCAGCAAATGGATTACAGAAGATTACAATCTATTCATTCCTGAGATAGACTGTGTTCGCATTTACCAGACTTTTGCTACTCAACTAGGAGATAGCTTACTAGAGGCTACCTGGCGAAATCACAGACTCAGTCTTTGAACACTGAAACCAACACTCTCATAGACAGACTCTCTAAAGATCTGGCCACTTTAGGTTCTCACCTGTGCCAAACACACAGATGCACAGGCTTCTCAGATCACCTAAGACTTTTGAGATCTCTTCGTGATGCAAGCAGGTCAGACAATAGTCCATAGTTGCAGAGCAGGAAAATCTCTCAACTCTTAAACACAACAAACTCTAAAACACTCAACTCTGAATGCCTCGAATGAGCCTTACCCCTTTCTTATATAGGAAAAGGAGGGGACAAACATCCGACCATCAGACAGACAAACTGTGTACGTAATATTCTGTCAGTGCATGAGATGTGGCTCAAAGCGCACCAATAGTTGGAGAAGTCCTTCGAGTCTCATCACTTAAGAATCTTCGTACTTAGGTACAAAAAAAGAAAGACTTCTTTTTACAAAGTGGATGCTTTTGGACAGTAAAGCCCACGAGAAAACTGGTCACAAATAGTCTTTGTGACTAGACATCATAATTACAGTGTGGAAGCTTTAAGGATAAGCCCACGAGAACCATTTATGAAGTGGGGCCACCAAGAGGTGTGATGCCCGGAAAACGGATCCTAGGATATATGAGGCCATCCCATGCCTTGGTATAAATTCATCAAATGATCATGGGTTTATTGAGTACATATTGATGTTTTATTTTAGTCATGACTAGCCATTCATCATGTCTAGCCATGAATTGGTGCAAGCATGCATGGTCAGGATATTGAAATAAATCTTTGACCGATTTACATGGTATATGAAAACATTCTACAATATTTCTTTCAAAACACTTTTGACACTACATTTGGAAGTAGCTTTCATAGTAGACTGGATCAATTGCAGTTCTATTTACTCCATAATCTTTCCACCAGTCCCTTAACCATTCTGCTTGTTGATTTCTCTGCATACTTCCTGTGGATCCAAATTTAAGCTTTGTATAATGAATTTCATCTTTTCCATCGACATTTAAAATGTCCCACCATAATTTCTTATATCCAGAAAAATTATAAATGGTATCAGGAAAAATGAGATTTGGATCATTTCTTGGCCAAAGTGCAGCATTATTTCTCATGATTGGCCAATTTGTATTTCTGGTTCTATTAATCGAGAAAAATCTATGAAAGATTTTTCTTTTGTCTCCTCCTTCTGACCATACCATTGCAATGTCATGGAAAGCATATTGTAATGCTTCTTCAGCTTGGTGTGTTGCAGCCATACTGCTGGTGTACACCATATCATGTATCCACCGATTTCCTTTCGGAAATACTCTTCTTTCAGGAACAAGATGCAGGATGTCAGTGTGAGGTTGTAAGTCTACATCTAAAACCTTTGTATTCCTGAGCTGCCATGTTGGTTTCCAACTATTTTTATATTCATCCCAACTCTGATCTTCATTGATTGTTCTCAAGACTTCTTGTTGTTGAGCCGGGTCCCATTCTGTTACAATGATCATTACATGTTCTTGATGCTGGTTCTAAATATGTTCTCTGCTAAGAAAGTCTGGTAGACAATTTTCTTCTCCTCTTATATGCTCAACTTCAAAATCGAAGTTAGCAAAGAGAGCTTTCCATCTTGCAAATTTTGCTTCTCCTGGCTTTTTGATATCTTTGGTTAAGACTTTTTTGAGAGTTGATGCATCTGTTCTGAGGAGAAATGGCTTATTGACAAGATGTATTTCAAATTTATCTATACAGTTCCATGCTGCCTTAACTTCTTTCTCTATAGTAGAGTAGTTTCTTTCAGCAGGATTCCATGTACCTGAAACAAATTGTACAATTTTCTCTTCATTATTTTTCTTTTGCTTTAGGATTCCTCCCCATCCGATGTCACTGGCATCAGATTCAACAATCTTATATGCTTCATCATCAGAGATGTGCAAAATAGGAAGGGATTTAACCTTGGCCTTTATATTTTTAACTGCTCTGGTGTGTGCTTCAGTCCAAGGTTCTGGATTCTTTCTAAGACGCTGATTCAACAAACTTCTATCTTTAGCACAATCTTTATAGAAGTTGCTAACATAGTTTAAGCATCCAAGGAATCTTTGGAGCTGCGTCTTATCTGTAATAACATCTGGAAATTTGCTGGAAAATTCCAGAGCATGTTTTTGCAGAGAGATCTGGCCATTAAAAATTGTATGGCCAAGAAACTTAATTGAAGTTTGAAAGACTTCAATTTTCTTTTTGCTGAGAACAAGACCATTTCTTTTAATGGTATTTACAAAAATCTGTATGTGTCGAAAATGGTCCTGGACATTCTTGGAAAAAATAAGAATATCATCAATATATACAATTAACCAATCAAAGAAAGGTTTAAAAATGGAATCCATCACCTTTTGAAATTTGGATGGTGCATGTTTGAGACCAAAAGGCATCACGTTCCACTCATAGTGCCCTGCTGGCACACTGAAGGCAGTCTTGAATTTATCTTCTTCTGAAATTGCAACTTGCCAAAACCCTGACTTCAAATCAAACTTGGAGAATACTTTAGCACCTGCGATTCTTCTGATAAGATCTCCCTTATGAGGGATTGGATAGGTATTGTCAGCTAAAACAGAGTTCAGAGGTTTGTAATTAATTACCAATCTTGGGATGCCTCTGATTTGTTCGGCTCTTTTATTTACATAGAACCCATAGCAGTTCCAAGGGCTATCTGATTCTCTGATTAGCTTCTTTTCCAACAGTCTCTGTATTTCTTTTTCACAAAGATCATGATACTCCTTATTCATAGGTATGGCTTTGCTTTTACATGGCCACCCTGTATATTCTGCTTTATATGGTAGTTCTACTGAATATTGCATTCGATGCCAAAAAGCATTAGGTTCTTCAGCACAGCATTCTTCTTCAATCTACTGTTTAATCTCAACAATTTTCTTCTGGTTAGTTGGATGCTTCAGCTGTTGTGAAACTTGGATAGTGGATTTTAGATCTTTAAGATCTAACAATTTTGATTCAGCTTTGTCCAACTCTTTCATGGCTTGTACCATTGTTGAAACTCTGGGATTTGAGATGTAAGGCATCTCAATCCTTTTAGGAATGCCACTAGATGTTGGAAGTGTGATGAAATATCCACCTCTGTTTTTCTTCAATCAGATTGACCCATGTGGTTCTACTGCAGCCAGAAAAATATTGCCTAGAATGCAATCTACTGGGATATCACCGACTGCAAATTTTAACTTTATACAATGATTATCAAAACAGATTGAAGCCTTGGGTACTTCATAGTTAAGTGTTTTGCTACCCAACCCAATCACTTTTCTTTCTGCAGACATCCAGTATTTAGCTGGAACAACTTTGGTGCTTAATATATTAACATCTGCTCCTGAATCTATAAGAGCAGTTAGGCTAAACATTTCACCCTGAATACATATGTTAACCTGTACATGGTGTTGTTGATACTCTATTGCAAGTATCCTCATTTCTTGAAAACCAGCAGTAGGATCCTTTTTTCCTTCAAATATCTGGATATTTGATTCATGAAATTCTGGTGGATCATATTCATCAAATGGATCTACTGCAATATTTTGTTTTCCTTTTTCTAACATGTTAACCTAAATCTTTAATGCAGAAATTTCAGATTTAAGGTTATGAATTTCTTTACTTACCTCCCCCAAGGTAAGTGCACAAACCTTGTCCTATTGTTTTTGCCTTTGAAAAGATTTTGTATTGCGTTCATATGAGGCATCAATGAATAGGGGCTTCTTTGAAGATCCTTTACTGTGGCTGGAAGTTTTAAGCTGGTCCATGAATGCTTTAGTAAGACGAGTTTTCATCTCGCCATCTTCCATTGCTCTTATTTGTGACAGGATCTTTATTTCTTCTTCTTCTGTCTGGGCCATTAATACTTTTTCCTTTTGCGGTTTAGCTTCTGATTCATCAGAAGAGTCATCAAAAGAGTCAGAATCTGTATTTGAAAAATTACATTGACATTCTTCAGAATCTGAACAATTACAAGCCTGAGCATGAAGATTCAATTCCTCATACTCTTCTTCTGATGTGTAGACAGAACTGGAACTAGAATTTTCAGCAGAAGAATAAAGTAACTGTTGTTGCTGAATCTGAGGACGATCTTTGATCACTACATTTTGACAGTGATCTGTTTTATGTGTTCTAGACCCACATCTCATGCAAAGCATTGGGGTCTCTATTCTTTCTATTTTTACAATCTTTTTCTGTGATAGAGATTGAGACTTTTTACCTCTATCTTTCTTGGATTCTTCTCCCACTGGACATCTATTTGCAGTGTGTCCAGTTTTACCACAAAGCCAACATGTTAATTTGTTCCATTGTTCTTGCTTAGCACTGTGCAAGTGAATATCTGATGGCTTGTAGTAGTGAGTCTTAGGGACATACCTGTAATATCCCTTTCTTTGTTGCTTCCTAGGCCTAGAAGATTGGCCTCTTTTATTGTAATGAAACTTGGTTGTCTTCTTTTCCTTTTTGGCTCTTCTCTTGATCTTTCTTCTTCTGACCAATGGATCATCAATAGATAATCCATATTTACTGCAAATAGACTTACTGTCTGGCAGCTTAGACAATTTTTCAAGAGATTTGTTAACTTTTGAGCTAGTACATAAGCCAACCAAAGCTTTTGTTATATGAGAATAAATTTGTCCCCATGTGTAAGATTCAAATGGCATTTGAAAAATTTCTTGCAGGTGAATGTAATCAACAAACCTTGAAGGTAGAGCTGCTAGATATACCTGCTTCCAGAGAAGGTTCTTTGAATCTTTCACCTCATAAATGTGTTGCATCCAGTCCCGATGAAAATCTTCAAATTGGGACATTTTATTGCACTTTAAGTTCATTAGGATGACTTCATGTTTATCAGCCATCTCTGCTTCTGATCCACACCAGTGCTCTACAATCATGGAGGTTAATGCTCCAATCATGTTATTCTGAACAGTCCCATCAGAATTGTGTATAATATTTCCTTGCTCATCTTTGAGCAATTGTTCTTCCATCTTGGCTACTAAATCTGGAGAAGACTCAGTCTCCCACCATCTTAGCAATGTCCCGGTAAAACACTGAATTATTGTCTTACAGGCTTCTATTTCATTAGCTTATATTCAGTGAACATCATGTCCACCATCTGCCTGATTTGACCAACACTAAGGTTGTCAATGTTCCATTCTTTATGAGAATCTGAAAGAAAATGTGTGAGAATCTGGGAGCTTACCTTTGCCTCTTAAATCTGGAGTAGAATATTTGTTGTACTAGCTTTCCAAGGGCTCGTATATAGGAAGTACTTCTACTTCCTTTTCTTCTTCTTTAAATAGAGAAGCCAAGGAGATGTGTTCATCTGAACTGGAGGCTCCAGCTTTATCTTTCTGTGGAGATGCAACTTCTTTAGGAAATAGATGGGGAAACCTATCAACAGGTTTGACAGGGTCTTGTATTTTTATACTCCTTTTGTGCATAAAGGAGGATGGAACAGGTTTATCTTCTTTTGATAAAGACATTTTATCAACTTTTCCTGCCAGTTCATTTATTTTTCCTGAAGTAGAATCAATATGTTCTACAAATTTTTCTTCTACATTTTCTAACTTCATCAGAGATTCTCTAACATAACCTCTGACAACTGATGTGGAATATTGTACATCATTGATTGATTTATTTATATCATTAATAGAAACTTGAACAGTATTGAACTGTTCTTTCACTTCTGCAGATTTAGCTACATTCATCTCTAGCCCTGTGACAGTTGTATTGGTCCAGTTTAGCTGTTCACTAGCTTTTTGTATTCTGCCATCAATGCCTAAAGCATTGTCATCTTTTAACACTAGTGGAATGGATTTAGCAGAATGCTGGCCTTCTCCTATGACTATTCCTTTGTAAGGAGGAAATATGGTTGGAGTTTCAACCTTATCACCATTTAATGCTGACCAGAAATGTTTGGATGATGTAGTTGCAGTATCATCAGTCATCATGATTGTTTCTGACTGTTTCTTCTAAATCCATGAATAGAATGAAATCCAGGTATTGGTATCTTCCATGAATTGTTTCCATTCTTGAGACAGTCTAATCTTATCTTCAACAGAATGGCTTAGACCAAATTCTTCAGCCTTTGGATGGGTAAATATGTCCCAATTGAGCATAGCTTTTATCCATTGAGCACCAATCTTGTGCTTTGGACATCCATCCATTAAGGTAAAGAATTTTTTCATTTCCATGACTGCAGGCTTTTTACAGTCATCTGGTATTTTTCCAAATCTTGAATCTGGAATTAAGCCATTTGCTTGCTCTAAATATCCTAGCCCATATCTAGGCTTTGCTGGCCTCATGGTGCTAAAAATTGCTGTTAACCTTGGATCTTCATTTTCCAAAGTAGTTATTTCATGCATCATCAGGATATGCTCAGAGTCATGGGGAAATGGTATGTCTGAACATTTAGGGTTTGGACAAGGATTTACAGAAGTAGAAGGTGGGGCTTCACCTGTCCTAGGATGATGATTCTCATGCATGACCATTTCAGCAAGATGGCTAAGATTTACAGAGCAATGGCATTCTGGACATTTTACTTCAAGTGAAGAGAAATTGACAATTTGTGCGAACTCAAATAATGAAATATGTTTACAAGAATTTGAACTGGAGCTAGAACAAGCTGTATCTACAAGTTCAGGATTTCTGTACAATGGTGAACTTCTACACATCTGATCTATTCTTTGCCTATCAATAGTTGATCTTCGAGGGAAGGAATGAATAGCAGAAGATATTAGTAGAAGTAATTTTCTTTATCGCTGGAGGCTTGGGATTGGATACCACCCAGTGTTCAGGGAAAGTAAGATCCTCCCATCTTATAGTTTGGTGTTCAATCTTTTGATTTCTAGAATCTGTTAACACCACTACACTTGCTTTTGAATCTTTGCTGGGGGCATGTATGACTACAGGATAGAGGGTGTTTGTATGATGGAAGCAACCTCTGGTTTGTATGGCAATATTGTGTCTCTTTTTGGCCATGTCAAATCTAGTTGTTTGGATTTGCAGCTGAAGAATACTTTCAATTGTTTCATCAAAAACATATACAGAGAAATTAGGATAACAATCGAAATAGACAGGGCCATTGGACAGAGGAGCTACAATCCCACCTATCAATGAGTCAGTGTATTTGTTATGGGTCAAATCTCGAACAGTGGCTAAGACAAATGTATTTAGACCCTGATGCGTTAAAGCATGTATCCCAATACGTATACAACCCAAATGAAGGTATTGATTTTTTAGTCTTTTTGCCTCGGCCTGAAGTTGTTTAGAATTTAGAAGAGGAATGGATTGGACACAATCGAAGTTTTCTTGCATTTGGCTTATAGATTCCTTAATAGAAATTCTAGTTGCAGCTTTTAAATGAAAAGCAGACAGATCTGAGTAAACTTCAGATGCATTTATTCTGGGTAGCTGCCATCTAGCAGAGGGTTGTGTTTCCTCATACTCTAACTCAGCAGAATTTAAAACTCGACTAGATGCAGATGCGAACATATCCCTGAGGGGATTTTCTTGAGCAGATAATTCTCTTTCTTCTATATCTCGGAAAGAAATAGATTTTCTGAAAGGCTCCATTTTTAATATAGAGTGTTTTTTTGAGTACTAACCTGAACCAAACGCTTTGGCTCTGATACCAATTTTATGCAGGGGCTTCAATGAAGCTTGCAACAGCAACACAGCTGCTAGGCCTTGTTAAGTCTCTTCTTTGCTTTTGCCACTTATTCTGACTTACATGAACCCATACATGAACCTACCATATATGCTCATCTGTTTAGACATGGGTTTTTTTAATGCATACACTCCTAATATTTGGGTTAATTGAATGCTAGGAATGAGAATGTGGATCTCACTGATGGTACATGATTTCTATTTAAAATGCTCCACATTGGTAAACTGTTTACCCTCCTTTGGAACTACACGATACAATATTTAACATTTAAGTTTAGAAATAAAAATAAATATATTTTAAATATAATTTAAATTTTGTTTTTTTAGGTTTTATTAACTAATATATTTATAATTTTAATGTATCCTTCCCACAACATAATTTCATTTATGTAACCAACCCAGGGGGAGCTCTCGACACTATTAATGGGCACAACTGAAGGTGGCAATGTAGACTTTTTCAGTCACATTGAGTGGTATGCAAATATATATGTGTTTTAAAATGTATGAACATGAACATTACAAGCAAACTTCATATTGTGAGATCTTGTTTTCAAATGCACGGAATATATGTATTTGTGATTTTTTTCTTGCATGCGTACATGTTGTCTTATTTAGGATAATAATACATATATGGATGGTAGAATGTTGCAGGGTTTAGAAAAATTAAATTTCTAACCATCTTAATCTTAAATTGTTTCTTTTAGTAGACTGTTCACACAATGTTGCTTTTTTTGGCGATAAACTTGTAATACAAGAGAAGTGAGAATGTAACAAATGCATAGAATATATGTGTGATATTTTTTGTCAATTTATAAGAGTAACTAAGAAACTTCTTGCATGCATACATGTTGTTTTATTCAGGATAATAATACATATTATTGATGGTAGAATGTTACAGGATTTAGAAAAATTAAATTTCAAACCATCTTAATCTTAAATTGTTTCTTTTAGTAGATTGTTCACACAATGTTGCTTTTTTTGGCGATGAACTTGCAATACAAGAGATGTGAGAATGAGAGGGTTACAAGTAAAATTATTTATTTCGGATGCAACAATTAATGCCTTTCACTGTAAATTTGTTTATCAAAGGTTAATTCACACGTCCTATTGTTACAAATAAATCTTCCAACCAAATCTGAAGTGAATGACAAATCTGCAGACCAAATATGAAGTTAAAATGACAAAATTGTGATTTCATACACCAAATTTCAATACAGAATTTTTGCTTCTTCAATATTTTTATGCATAGTACCTTGCTTTTGATTCTTATCAACATCAGGCTTAGTTTCAAATTGAAAGTTGCCATATGTTTGAAACAATGAAAATGAAAGGATATTAAGCTTTATCATTGCAAGACGAGATTTAATTAGATTTAAAAATTGAAATTATTTGAAATTATTTTATCATTACAATTTTAATGTAAATTACTATTCTATTTTTAATAGCAGATTTATTATTAATCAGTATCAAAATTAAAATTAACAGACATTTATATTCAACATTATTCTTTAGAAACTATTCTACATGTGAGGCTTGTTATAATTTAGTAAGTATTTGTAAGGAAAATAGGTCATTATCCCACAAATAAAAAAATATACTACATTAATTTAATGTTTAACTTCATGTTAACCCTAAAAACATATTTATTATTGTCTATGATTATATGTATATGTCTGTAACATCCTCTAGGCTTAATTTTTTTTCCATAAATTTTCTAATTACTAAGGTTTACTAAAGATTACTCCTCCTTAATACATTTTCACGCTATGGTAATGTGTAAGTATGTAACTTGTACATTAATTATGCTGAATCCCTTCCATGACCAATTCAAAGGCTTTGTTAATTTAATACAAAGTAACAATTTAGTTCCGACTTGATTATATATAGCTTGTCGTGAGATTATTATTCTTTTGATTTATGAACATTTGCGACCATATTATACTTTGATGGATGGTAAATAATTTAAAATATCGTTTGACTTTTAATCATCCATTTAACAAGCCCTATCCACCAATTTGGTTGTTATTATAACCATGTAAGTTGCATTAAGTTTGATTGTGGAAGAATCTAGAGGTGGAGTGGTCTACCATCATCTCAATGCACTTGTATCAAGTGTGGGAGCTTGCTGAGGTGTTAGCATATCCGTAATTCCTCTCTCTGTACGGTTTAATCAACAGACCAAAAGCTTGGAGAGAATTTATGAGGTAACTTCTCCCAATCCCCACCACACCGTGGCGATCCCATTTTCAGCTTTGGTTTCAGGGAAAGTTCCCTCTACAATCGAAACCCTTCCAGGAGGTTCACAACTAAGGGTGGTACCAGGTAAGGTTTTCCTTGCAACTATTTTGGCAGAATGACGCATTGAACTATTTACCTTCTCGCTTTTGGATTATGCCACACCGACAAACTACACCCTTGTCAAAATTCTTTGCACAGGATAATCTACCAGTTGGAATTTCTCTTGCGGGGTTTCTACAGAGTTAGGGTTGTTCAACGTTACTCCTAGGTAACTACTCTTGTGAATCCATACTTCACTCTATATATTTAACTTTGGAATCAATAACTAACCTTCCTCCAACTTCACGTTGCAGGCATGTTCAACATTCTAGTTTACTATTCCATAAACCCTTTTTTGTGTTGCGAATGTTGGGTTTTCAAATGCTCAACTAAAAATATTATGTTGTAGTTTATCCAAGTTCTCGACACTTTATGTTATTTCTTCTTTAGAGTATCGCTAGTAGTTACTTACGTTGTCTGTTACATTTTTCTTGTGGATATAATTGGGGTTTAGCCTCATAATTTTTGAGGTTGCTCAAACCCTTCCCCTGGCTCGGTGCTCTTCATCCAATGCTTTGGAGGTGATTACAATTTTGTAGTTGTAACCTTGATGTAGGTGTCGAGAAAGACAGAGGCACTGGTTAGGTAACCCTTCCTCCCAATCTTCATATCTCTAGTTACTTTGTTTAATTAACTTACATGGGTTTTTCCTTACATTTATACTTGGTTCTTTGATAGGTATACCCCTCATTGCAAGCCTTCAATGAATCACTTTTGGAGCTTAATGGATCGATTCTTCTAAATCTTATCTACTTCTTTTTTGAGGTGTGATAAAGTGCATTCCCTAATAGGGTTTTGAGTCCAGATTTCTATGGTTGCTTAAAATGTTAATCATTTTTCTATCAAGCTAGAATTTCATATTTGAGTTTTCTCCATGGAGGGTGTTGGTTCCTCCCCTTTTAAATTGCAGGACTTATAGGGTTTCAAAATATATATGTGTGTGCACACGCGTGTTATCTGTATATTGATTTTAGTTGTTAGTAAAAGGCCCACAGTCATTACCCTATTGGGTTTTGAAACAATTGTTAATTTATAAAATGTTCTTTATAAAATGTTCTTCTGTAACCTTGTACTTGCCATTTATAGTTAAATTTTGGAATGAATCGTTTGTGATTTTGGAAGTTTTACAAAAACCCATAGATGAGAATCTTCTTTTCTTCTTTTCTCCTAGTACATTGGAAACAATGGATATCATTTGGGTATTGTTTAGTTATTTGTATTCCTATCAATTATGAGATTTCTTGCAACTTTCTTATTACATTCAACATATATATGTATATAGGTATCAGTACAGTGCAGTTTATTTTCTAGATATTAATGGTTTGTCCAAGTTTTCACCTTGGTCCTGAGTGCTAGTAAAGATACATATCTTCCTATTAAGAATGTTCAATATCATTCTCATAGTTTTTCAACACCAATTTTAACCTCTTCTGCTCATCATTTTGTACATTTTTTTTTATATTATTTCTTAAAAAGAACTCACAGCCCCAATTCTGGCCTTCCAATTAATAATGTTGTTAATTGTAATACATGTATTATTTCTATTGGTTTTTACTTCACAACAAATCTACTTAATAACTTTTCTATTTAAGATAATAATTCGGTGAGGAGAAGAGTTGTATATGGAACAAGGATTATTCCTCGGTTGCTGATAAAATTTAGCTTGGCCTAGGAACTAACCCCAATCCCGCACAACACCATATCATAATTTATCCATTATTCAATATTCTTTCAATTCAGTATAAAAAAATTGTCAGTCTAAATTTCTAAAATACACCACATAGTACAACAACCATAGTTTTAATCATAACCCTTTCAGAATAAACACATTACACTTACAATTCTTGAAATATTCTAAAGGTTAACACAATTTTTTTTCTTCGTATCAAGCACATTATACAACAAAAAGATAAATTTTCTTTGATACTTATATGTGTTCCTATAGCTTACAAGAATAGTTTCCAGGAGTAATTTACAGAAAGATATAATTTGTAGAAAATTTCTACCAACATTTGCAAAAATATGTATCTGTACAAGGTTAGTTATGTTGACATAAGAAAACACTAGGGAAGGGAGAATGCTCGTCCCAACCAATGAGCACAGTAGCACCACCAGAGCTCCCCCCAAGTTTCTTCACCTCTAGAAGAGTCTTTCTTGGACAGAGGCCACACAGGTCTGCACATAAATTCCACTGGCCCCAACTAGCCCAAGAATTTCTTTCTTAGAAATTTCACAGACTCACAGGTCTATATAGAAATTCCACTGGCCACAACCAGCTCAAGAATTTCTCTATGGAAGCATCTTGCTTTACCTCAACCATGTCCTATCTAAGGTAATGAGTTCTATTCTCTCCTCTTTCTTTATTGCCTCAGGTTCCTCTCTACTGCCTTAGCTCTCTTTTCCCAAATTGAGATATTTATCTCTAGGGAGGAGTAATTTTCCATTAACTGCCTCATAGGTGAAATCCACATTTAGCATTTTCCACCTTCCCATAATTCCTTGGATGACCATAACTAATATTGTTAATTATATTAAATAAAATAAACATTCGTGTCTAACATTATCTCATGCCTCTATTAGCCCACAGTGTACCAAGTTACTTTTAGTAAATTAAAATATTTACTATTCACTGAGGGGTATTAAATCTTCCCCCCTAGAGCGAAACACCTTCCTTCGTGTTTACTAGCCCTCAAAATGGGTTGGAATGTGTCTCACGCATAAAATCCTCATTTTCGTAAGTAGCCTTGTCCGACTAAAGTGCTTCGTCTACACTTTAACCTAGATGATTTCTCGCTTCTGAAGTATAATCTCTCTCTGATCAAGAATGCATAGAGGTTCTACCAGGAATACTTCATCTAGTTCAACCTACATCCACAATCATTATGGCTACCATTAGTTTCCATGAATCATTGTTTAACAAGGTGTGTGTGTGTGTGTGTATAATTTCAAACTTTAATGCAAACATCATTAGTTGTTATTTACGTACCCAACAAGCATCGTCATCATGCATCACAACGCAATCAAGGGTTAGCAATCTGCACTCAATAAGAGTTCGCAACAAAATCATAAGCTCATCAACAATAACAATAAATTTGTTTTACCTACTCAATGGCTACGCCGATTGAAAAGAGCTGGTCCCACTGTAAATTCCAGATCATGGAAGTACCAATTCCATTTGTACACTTATATAATATTTCAGAAACCATTTATTGTTCTTGTGTTTTATAATAGATTGCAACTAATGTATTCAATTTTGGCCCCTTTATCATACTGTATTATAGGTTGTTGGTGTAAGTTATATGCAATTTTTCTTTCATGTATAGGCATGGGATTTATTTAATAGTTTCTTTCCTATGTATCAGATCCTGCTACATTATTCACTCTTCTAACATTAGATTATTTTATTATAATTAACATGTGAGGTCTGGTGGATTGTTAATAAATCATAGTTTTGTCTTATCATGGGAATAATTAATTATCTTGTGAGAAAAATCACACAATAATGTTATATTTATCTTTGCTTTAATTAAGTTCAAGAAATATTTTTCTTACCTTGTCCCCATGATGGATTGCAACCAAATATCAATTCTTTAGACATTAGCATAATTTTGTGATATCAAATATGCCACACAAAACCTTACTAACATTCAAAGACAATTACTTCAACTTACTACTTTCTAGTCAAGTATTGTCTTTGTCCTTGATTCAAGTGGACCCGCACTTGACTCCACTAATTATTACCTAGTTTTTTCATGTAAATTCCTTAACTGATATTTTATAATTTAGTGATTTCCCTTATCTAATAACCTTCCTTCTATTATTTTCGCATTAGACTATGAAAATTATAGGGCAGGACCTAGAGTAATCTAGAATGCTTAAGATCAATAAAACATAATAAGAAGCTACATCACCAAATATTAAAACCGTACTGCTCCGACACATATCACCCATGATTTTTCACAACTCTTTTTCTTGGGCTTACATCCCTTTCTATACTGAAAATTATTGATTAAGGTGTCTGGGGTGACATGTGCCCCAACTACAGGTTTCTTCCCCTTACATCTTTCGTGCCTATCAACTACCTCAACACATGATGTTAGTGTCCTTGTCTTGGCATATCATTTTGTAAATATATGTTCATTCCAATCAATCACTTGATCAAACCTCACTTGTGTCTATAAAAGTCATATTAAATTTCCTTGAGGTACTTATCTAGGGTAAAATTCACTAGTGCCACGCTTCACCTTCCAAGTCATCACATCACCTTACAACAAGCATAGGTAATGCTTATGTCAATATGTGACTAGCATTCTCGTTACCACAACTTTAATTTTCGTAAGATTATGTGCCACATTTTCTTTGGTTACCTTACTCGACTACTCATCGGTTTCTGACCACGTCCTTCTTGTACCCACAATTTATTATTTAAGCTATGTTAAGACCTTAGAAATATTTAATATACAATTCATGTCGTGTGTACCTACATACCTATATATACATATTTTCCTATGTTGTCCTTTCCATATTAAGTTTTTTTTTTTGTTTCAAAAAGCATAGGCCAAAGAAAACCAAGTTAAGTGTTTTTCCTCTGTAATTTATGGCTATATCATTTGACCTTAATATATATACATATATTTTCTTGCAATTATACTAGATTGCTCATGGAATCTAGCCTGCATATACTCATGTTTATACTATTGTACCAACTTGGATCAAATCTTTAGATATTGAAATTACCATTAACAGTCATAACGAAAATTCTCTTGTCATTTTGATCTCGATAAAACTTGGCCTTTCCAATGGCGAGGCAGTTATCAAATAAACTAGTTAGCGAATCATTCCATGATTCAGTATTACAAGTCTATAACTCACAACATTTTTCGATAAGATGTCAGAACTCCATTTTGAGGGCTATTGTCTTTCCTTAGAAGATTTCTGTATTCTTGGAAAGGATTATAATCTTGCTCACTTTATACTTACTAAATTTTGCGTAAATCTAATATCTTTCTGGGGATCAACAACATTGTTCCTAAGTGCTTCTATGTTTATCTAATGAATTGAAATAACCCAGAGACTATTTTATTGTCGCTTTCAACTTAAAGTCCCAATATACTACTCTCTACACTTTTCAGAAACTAATATCATTTCCATCACAAGTTATTATGTTAGTTTATCACAACTTACCTTCCATTCTTCATTTTTTTAAATCAAGAAGAAATTCCCAACTGCTTGTCCTTTTTAAACCTCCATGTTGATGGTTTGTGCCACTTATTCCACTGTTATACCCCGTCTTTCTATGATTCCTTCATGAAGAGAGATTTTAGTGAGAATGTTTATTAATTATTTTACTAGTTTTTCTTCATCACTCATGAAATTCAACTTACTTGTACCAGCTAATTAATACTCTATTGGATTTATTTATACCCGAGTTACACTATTCATGTACAATTTTGTTTTATCTTTTATTGTCACCCCTGTCAATGTATACCATATCATTTGTTAATACTTGATTTGGTGCAAAGGATTCTTACCACTCCTACCAATCACCTAAGATAACCCCAGTTGGTGCATATTTATACCAAAAAAAAAATGTTTACTGTGCACATACATTGCACTTATTATGGTGAGTGTTTTGCCATATTTCTATAGCGTCTTTCCATTTTTGGCTTGCTTCCCTACACAAGCATGATTACTCTTCTATTAGGATTCAGGATTTTATTTTTACTACTAAATATTTCCTTCATTCACTCTCTCAGCTAGGTTCTTAGTCAACATCTAGTATATGTGCAAGGATGTAGTTTATACCAATCAAGTGATTATCTTTTCTAATTGTATCTAGTGTAATACTTAAGTGTTACTTAATTTGCAATCAATGTTATTTTCTTTTTTTATATATGTCTCTTCCTCAAAAATCTATATGAGATGTTTAATTTAATGCATCTTTATGATTATTGATCTTATAAATTCATCTACCGAAATATCCTTTTTGTGCAAATTAACAAAAAGGGTCTTTCACTAAAAATAGGCAATCATCATGGAGATAATCCTAAACATTTCAGAGTGATTTCATACACAACACCCTACCTTCTCTCTTAATACACATATCAGATATTTTATACTTGCTTAAAAATATGGGACTTGAGACTTTACTTTAACCAAAAACTTCTCTCTACTCACTATCCCATGGTCAACGAATATGATTCAATGATTATCATGTGTTAATACTGAAGTTGTATAAATAATTGTTTTCCCAACCTATTAGTTTCTTGTAGGTAAGGGTACCCAAACAATTATTCAATTAGTATTTTAGTAACTTAACTTATGTAATGGAATTTATTTCAATGTACTCACAACATGGTTCTTCACATCTCATAGTCTTGGCTCATAACATAGAAATTTATTTGATTTCTCATTTATAGTTCATTGTCAACACTCAATTGGTAATTTCTACCATTAATTATATATTGCTTTAAAACATCATAATGAATATGAACCAAAAATTTTCACCTAACTATACCCATCTCACAAGATTTGATTTAGGTAAGGTGCATAATTTGGTCTTGTAGGCAAAGTTGTTATTTTTCATATTTCTTCTTTACTATGGGACACAACACGGTTTATTTTCCCTTAAACAGGCCACAATTTTGAACCCTTCAACTGGTATACCACTTGTAACATCCCCCAGCCCTAATCTTTTTTTAACTTTTCAATAAATTTTCTAATTACTAAGATTTACTGAGGATTACTCCTCCTTAATATATTTTGGTGCAATGGTATTGTGTAAGTATGTAACTTGTATATTAATTATACCAACTCCCTTCCATGACCAATTCAAATCATTTGTTAATATAATACAAGGTAACAAGTTAGTTCTAACTTGATTATTTATAGCCCATCATGAGATTATTAGTCTTTTGATCCATGAACATTTTCGACCATAATACACTTTATTGGATGGTAAATAATTTAATATAGAATTTGAGTTTTAATCATCCATTTACAAATTCCTATCAACTGATTGTGTTGTTATTATAACTATATAAGTTACATTAAGTTTGATTATCGAAGAATCTAGAGGTGGAGAAGTCTGCCACAATCTTGAGGCATTTATGTCAAGTGTGGGAGCCTGTTAAGGTGTTAGCATATCCGTAATTCCTCTCTCTGTAGGGTTTAATTAATGGACCAAAATCTTGGAGGGCAGCTATGAGGTAATTTCTCCCAATCCCCATTGTGCCATGGCAATCCGATTTGTAACTTTGGTTTTAGGGAAAAATCACTCTACAATCAAAACCCTTCCAGGAGGTTCATGACTAAGGATGGTACTAGGTAAGGTTTTCTTTGCAACTATCTTGGAAGAATGACACATTAAACTCTTTAATTTCTCACTTTTAGTTTATCCCACATCAACATACCAAACCTTTATCGATTTTCTTTACATATGGTAATTTTCCTCATGGAATTTCTCTTGTAGGGTTTCTATAGAGTTAGGGTTTTTCAACATTAATCCCAGGTAATAACTCATGTGAATCCCCACTTCCTTCTATATATGTAACTATGGAATACATAACTAACCCTCCTACAACTTCTCATTTCAGGTGTGTTCAACATTCAAGTTTACTATTGTGTAAACCCTTTTATGTTTTACAAATGTCAGGTTCTCAAATGATTGACTACGAATATTATGTTGTAGGCTATCCAAGTTCTCGACACTTTATGATATTTCTTTTCTAGAGTATTGCTATTAGTTATTTATGTTGTCTGTTACATTTTTCTTGTAGAGGTAATTTGGGTTTAGCCTTAGAATTTCTGAGGGTGCTCAAACCCTTCCCCTGGCTCAATGCTCCTTATCCAAGGATTTGCAGGTGATTACAATTTTGTAGCTATAACACTTTGGTATTTGTCAATAAAGATAGGTGTTGGTGAGGTAACCTTTCCTCCCAATATTCATGTCTCTATTTACTTTGTTTAATTGACCTCGATGGGATTTTCCTAACATTTATTCTCGGTTCTTTGATAGGTATACTCCTCATTGCAAGCCTTCGACGAATCACTTATGGATCTAAATGAATTGATTCTTCTAAATCTTACCTACTTCTTTTTTCCAGGTGTGGTTAGGTGCATTCTCCACTAGGGTTTTGAGCCTGGATTTCTTTGGTTTCTTAAAATATTAATCTTTTTTTTGTCAAGCTATAATTTCATGTTTGAGTTTCCTCCATCGAGGGTGGAGGTTCCTTCCTTTTTAACTTATAGGATTTATAGGGTTTTAATATCTATATCTATATATATATATATATATATATATATATATATATATATATATATATATATATATATATATATATATATATATATATATATATATATATATATATATATATATATATATAGATATATATATATATATATATATATATATATATATATATATATATATATATATATATATATTGATTTTGGTTGTTACTAGAAAGGTCCACGACCATTACCCTATTGGGTTTTGAAACAATTGTTAATTTATAAAATGTTCTTTTGTAATTTATGCAACCCTATACTTTCCATTTATAGTTAAATTTTGGCATGACTTAGTTGTGATTCTGGAACTTTTAGAGAAAACCATAATTGAGAATCTTCTTTTCCTGTTTGCTCTTAATACATTAATAACAATGGTTGTCATTTTGGTACAGTTCATGTAGTTTTTAACCCTGTACAGAAATTACCTACATACGAATTCTAAAACACATAAAATAAACAATGCGAGAGCATAACACATAAAACACATATACACAGAGATTTTCCCCTGCATCCCAAAACCGAGACTACCAACTTGATTTTTCATTATGTTCCTTTCAATGTTATAATACATATTTATACATGCCAAAGAATCCAATACCATGGACCGAAAACCATCGCATCCAAAACCATGGACCGAAAACCATTGCGTCCAAAAACATGTGCGAAAATCATGCACAAAACCATAGGTGGGTTCGCCCAACCTAACATAGATTCCAAAACCAAAATTTTCCGGGGCGCTGCCCCAGACCCCATAAAGTGGGGTTACCTGCACCCCTCAAACCCCCTATGACCCCCCCGCTATGCAATCTGCGCAATGAAGGGGGGGCTCCGCCCCCCCTTTAACCCCCCATTTAACTACGTGGGCTAGTCGTGGAAAGAATATAACACAACCCAACATTCTCCCACTTCTTGTTTTCTTTCCACAGGGGGCCACAAGAGAGCCTAGTCATTTATCCAGCCCTGCAACACCCATTGTTTCTCTACACCAAGAGAACTTCTCAGAGCTCACAAATTTTGTCAATGCATATGCAGTATTCTTCAAAGTGTCCACCTTTACTAGCAACACCTTTTTGTCTTTTATCATATCCCTCACAAAGTGATACTAAACATCAATGTGCTTTGTCTTTGAATGATATGCAGGGTTCTTTGCCAAGAAAATTGCACTTTGGCTATCACAGTATATCCTTATAGCTCCCTGTACTAACCCCATACTTGAACACAATCTCTGCAGCCAAACTGCTTCCTTGCTTGCATGAGTGGCTGCCATGTATTCTGCCTTTGTAATTGATAGTGCCACTACAGATTGTTTCTTATTCATCCAACTGACTGCACCTCCAAATAGGTTAAACACATACCTTCTTGTAGATCTTCTCTGATCTAGATCTCCAGCCCAGTCTGCATCAACAAAGCCATGAATATCCAACACTCTGTCCAACCCTGGTCTTCCTTGGTAGCACAAACCATAATCACTAGTGCCACGCAAATACCTGAAAATCCGCTTCACTGCTGTCCAATGCTCCTTTCCTAGTTTTGACATAAACTTGCTCAATACTCCCATTGCATCTGTAATGTCTGGTCTAGTACAAACCATTGCATACATCAAGCTACCGACTGCACTTGCATATGGAGCATGGGACATGTCCTCTTCCTCTTCTTCTGTCTTGGGACACTGATTAGCAGATAACTTTACACATACAGGAATAGGAACCTTCACCGGTTTACTATCCTTCATATTAAATCTCTGCAATATTGTCTCGACATACTTCCTCTGGTTTAACCAAAGCTTCCTCTTTGCCCGATCTCTTTTAATTTCCATGCCCAAAATATAGTTTGCAGCACCAACATCTTTCATGTCGAATTTGGAGGACAATTGGGTCTTCAAATCCTGGATAATTTCTTTGTTATTTGCAACCAACAACATATCATCCACATACAAGACCAGATATATAACACGGTCACCAATTAATTTAAAATACACACAGTGATCTGCTTTGCTTCTGGTGAAGCCAAGTCCCCGTATAAACGTATCAAATTTCTGATACCACGTCCTTGGTGACTGTTTTAACCCATATAAAGACTTCTTTAACTTGCATACCAGTTCTTTCTTACCCTTCACCGCAAAGCCTTCAGTTTGCTTCATGTATATCTCCTCTTCTAGATCCCCATGAAGAAATGTTGTCTTCACATCCATCTGTTCTACCTCAAAATCAAAAGCAGCAACAACAGATAAAAGTAATCTAATAGAAGCTACCTTGGCAACAAGAGAAAAAATATCACCAAAATCAATTCCCGACACCTGGGAATAACCATTTGCTACCAACCGATCTTTGCATTTCTCCACCTTTCCTTCTGCATTTGTCTTCTTCTTGAACACCCATTTGCTGCCAATGGGTTTCCTTCCAGCCGGCAACTCCACCAGATCCCAAGCCTCATTTTTGTGCAAAGATTCCATTTCATCAACCATGGCCTCTTTCCAGAGTTTTCCATCCTCTGAATCTACTACTTCCTTCACAGTTCTGGGATCATCATCAGTAATAGATAAAGCAAAATTTGAACAGAAAGCAGATGGACTATACCTTTCTGGTTGCCTTCTTTCTCGAACAGATCTTCTCTCACACCCAAATTTTGTGGATCTTCATCTTCTGATTCCTCCTCTCCTGTAGAGTCTAATTCTTCATCCTTTAGCACAAACTCTATCTTCTCATGTTCCTTTGGTTGGACTTCATGTTTAATAACATCTTTCACCTCTCTGAACACCACATCTCGGCTGTACACAACCTTCCTTATTACTAGGTTCCAAAGCTTATAACCCTTTAAACCATCCTTATACCCAGTAAAGATGCACTTTTCAGATTTACTATCCAACTTGGTTCGTTTCTCCTTTGGAACATGTACATATGCACCACATCCAAATACCCTCAGATGTGAAAGAGAGGGTTTCTTACCAGTCCATACCTCTTGTGGAGTTTTATCCTCCAACACTAATGAAGGTGATCTGTTGACCAAGTAACACGTTGTCTCCACCGCCTCTGCCCAGAATTCCTATCCTAACCCGGCACCACTGAGCATGCTTCTTGCCCTTTCCATCAACATCTTGTTCATTCTTTCTACAACTCCATTTTGTTGAGGTGTATATGGAGCATTCTTATGCCATGCTATACCACACTTCTTACAGAATTCTTCAAATTCCTTAATGCAAAACTCTCCACCGTTATCTTTCCTCAGCACCTTATCCTCTTCTCTATCTGGTTTTCCACGAGAGCCTTGAATTCTTTAAACCTGTCAAAGACTTCAGATTTCTTATTAAGGAAATATATCCATGTATTCCTTGAGAAGTCATCTATAAATGATACATAATACATAGACTTACTCAGTGATGGAACATTCACAGGTCCAAACACATCACTATGCACAAGCTCTAGTATATGTTTCGCCCTCTTACCACCAGAGGGGAAACTCACCCGATTCTACTTCCCATATACACAATTTTCACAAAAATCAAAATCTAGAGAGCTATTACTCATACCTTCTACCATACATTTACCATGAAGTATTCGAAGGCCCTTCTCTCCAATATGTCCAAGCCTTTGATGCCATAGCATGGTCTTCTCTCCAGAGACCACTAGATTTTCTGCTCCACTTTTAGGAACCACAGAACTGTTGCACCCATCAACAACCGTGCTACCTTGCAGCTTGTACAGAGTTCCAATCTGAACTCCCCACATCAATACCAGTGCTCCCCGAACCATCTTGCAGGTATCCTTCTCGAACACTATTTTTACACCTGCATCATCCAACTTGCTTACAAAAATCAGATTTCTGGCCAATGTAGGAATATGCAGAACACCCGGAAGTGTTCTAACCCTTCCACCTTGCAACTTCAACTTTACTTTTCCGTGACCAACGATTCTAGCCTTCCTATCATCCCCTAAGAATACATCACCACCATCGTATTTCTCATACTCGCAGAACCACTCTCTATGGGGAGTGAAGTGAAAGGATGCACCTGAGTCAATCAACCATGTCTCATGATCTACATGTGTACTTGAAGAAGCCAAGTACACATCCTCACCTTCATCTGAGGTGGTTTTTGCCTCTGCAGAAGGAGCATCATCAAATCCCTTTCCTTTATCAGGAGCTTTAGATTTACAGTCCCTTTTGTAGTGCCCTTCCTTTCCGCATTTCCAGCACACCACCTTTACAGGTTTTCCTGGAGATTTAGATCTCCCTCTAGATTTAGATCTCCCACTCAATGACTTATTTTTGTTTCTGTTCTAGGACCATCCTCATACAGACAAGGCGTCACCATTCTGGCTCTCCATATTTTTCCGTCTCATCTCCTCCGTCAGCAAGGATGAGACTATTTCATCAAACTGCAAGGCAGTTGCATTGCTACCTATTGCAATAACCAAACTATCCCACAAATCTGGTAGAGAACACAACAAACTGGTGCACTTATCTTCATCTGAAATTTTAATATCAACAGATAATAACTGACTTACACAATGTTAAATGTGTTCAGATGCTCTGTCACTGAGTCTCCATCTTTCATCCTCAAGTTATACAGCTTTTTCTGTAGGAACAGTTTATTCACCAGAGACTTAGATTGGTAGAAAGTCCCTAACTTGTCCCCCAAATCCTTTGCCGTAGCTTCCCCTGATACATTCAGCAATACCGAATCTGAGATCCTTCCACTGATCTTTATCCACCAACAGATCCTTCATTTTTAGTTTTCACAACTCAAAACTATGACCATTAAATTTCTCGATCTCTATCATTCCACTGCTCGCCATCTTCTTTCACCACCAGAATCGATCTTGCAGATCTCCCACTGAACATGGTCTACCACAGGCCCAAGAGAAACCCCTTAGCAACAAAGGCGTCCCCTTGAATCCAAAACAACTCTGATACCAAATGTATGTTTTAACCCCCTACAGAAATTACCTGCATACGAATTCTAAAACACATAAAATAAACAATGCAAGAGCATAACACATAAAACACATATACACAGAGATTTTCCCCTGGATCCCAAAACTGGGACTACCAGCTTGATTTTTCATTATGTTCTTTTCAATGTTATAATACATATTTATACATGCTGAAGCATCCAATACCATGGACCGAAAACCAACGCATCCAAAACCATGGACCAAAAACCATCACGTCCAAAAACATGTGCGAAAATCATACACAAAACCATAGGTGGGTCCGCCCAACCTAACATAGATTCCAAAACCAAAATTTTGACCCCATAGAGTGGGGTTACCTACACCCCTCAAACCCCATGTGACCCCCCCACTACGCAATCTACACAATGAAGGGGGGGCTCCGGCCCCCCTCTAACCCCCGATTAACTACATGGGCCAGTCGTGGAAAGAATATAACACAACCCAACAATTCATTTATTTGAATTCCTCTCAATTATGATACTTCTTACACAGTTCTTATTACATTCAACATATATATATATATATATATATATATATATTGGTACAGTTTTAACCGCCTCCTCCCACATTTAACCACTTTCACTAGTTTTCCTGGGGTAAACATGAGCTGAAGATCAATATGATAATACTCAACCTCCTATACGACCTTAAGGAAATGGAGTCGACAACTTAAGACTTTACTGACCTCCCTCAGATAACACAAAACCTCCAGGGGAAACCCAACCCCTCCAAGTGTCCACCCTTGATTTACCTCTCTATTTCACAAGCTAGAGCCTCAGTCGCTCCCTTGTCAAGGCCTCAAAGCGATTTAAACTCTCTAGTCACTCCCATAAGCTTGCTTTCAAGTGACTATGGACTTTTTCAATTAGTTGTATGCCAACGACCCCGAATTCTAAGCAACTTTTTAATGGCTAAGACTCAAGCGCCTTCCCAAAACTCAATGAAACTTCCAGAAATGATGAATCACATACAAAAAAATCTTGTAAACCAAGACTTAACTTGACCTCTCCCAACCAAGACTAACATTCCATCAAAAACATGAGGAATATGCAACCTACAGGTAATGAATGCATATATGAGCATAAGGTTCTGAAAAATTATCTGAGGTTTAAGAAGAAGGATTTATGCCTTCTCACAATAGTTGCCATAACACCAATTAGGTCATGAATTCATTAACTATACATTCATTGAATGAAATGTGATAAGATACATACTTGGATCGGTCATGTAACCATGCTTATAAACAACATATAAGCTTATAAATAACAATGATAGATCAACCATTAAATCCACATAGTAACAAGTACATTTACTTATCAAACACAAGAGAATATTAACTCTTATTAAAAAAATGCAAAATCTAACGAAGTCAGGGACTTCCACTTACCACCCGACCATAGATTGGTTGAACCAAATCTTTCATTTAGCCAATCACCCCAGTGCCATATTCCAAGCATGAATGTGTGATCTCATGGGGTAAATCAATCCATAAACAATCAAGGGAATCCAAAGGTTAAACCACCTCCACCCTCACCATATCATGATCTCACCTAAACCAGCTCCGAGATCACAAAACCAAACTAATCTTTGACGCCTCATAATTCCTTCACCATCCCTTGAGGAATTTTCTTGTCTCTGCCCACCTGTTGAGGGCCTCCTAGATAAAACAATCTCCATGTCCAACCCTTGGTATTGAGACCTCCTCACCTGGATCCAAAACCTTCCAGCAATCCAAAGCTCAACCGAGAAGGAATTCCATCACAACTTGGCTATCCAGAAATTGCAAGGCAAGGCTAAAACCCACTATCAAAACCTGGCAAAATACATGCCACCGACAACAATGAAACCAAATACACACATGAAAATACCATGCATGAAAAATCCAACTAGGAAATCATACATGCAACCTGTTACTTGCAAGTATTCCTATTGAAGCCACTTGATCCAACCTTTCCTTGCTTGATCCTTGCTTTCCTTTTCTTTCCTTGTCCTTCCTTTTCTTGCTTGCTTTCCTCCTCCTCTTGGTGCTCTTGTCCTCTATGAAAACCAATTATGAAAATCAACTGACAAAATCTACCAACTAATTCTCTGATGTCTTTTATTATTGATGTCTCTAATTTCTTAGTTTTTCCTTAACTTTCCTTCAACTTCCTCCTCACATGCAACCTGTGACCTTTCACCTCCTTTTTCTCCTATTTTCCTTTATTTTCATAAATAAAATGTTGATAATACCCTTTTTCCTTTTCAAATCCTTTGCCTTTTCCTTTGCCAATTTCCCCTTAGCCATAATACACAACAAGTGATGCTCACTAGGATATTTTTCCCAACATTCAGATTGGAATAAGTGTCCCTTGACCTTGGTCTTATTTTTCCTTTATTAAATTTTATTACATCAACTTTTAACTCGTGGTTGTTACACACCCCTCCTCTTTATGGGAACACCATCCTCAGTGTTCTATGACACCTATGACTAGAAAAACCATTTAAAATCAAAACATACTTCCCATAGAGCTTTATAACCCAGCTCATTGCAATATTTACAATGAACAACCTGTTCAAAAGAAAAACCATCATGACAAATATGACAACATGACAACCATACCGCTTATTGGAGCTTTATAACATAGCTCATCATGGTATTTAAATCCATGTACATAAATACATATACCAAAATTATTTTGCCTCAAACGGAAAACAATGAAGGATACATAGCCCATATTTTATCAACCATCTCCCATGTAGCTTCATTAGGCCCAAAGTGCTTCCACTGCACTCCAAATTGGTTGATTTATTTTTCCTGGAGCATGAGTTGTTTTCGTTGCAATATGCACTGAGGTTCCAGCTGGAAGTCTCCTTCTGGTTCCACCTGCAATATAGACCAATCAGTAACATGATCAACATCCTTTACATATATATTAAGCAATGAAAGATGGAAAACATCATGGAATTTCACTGTCAGAGGTGTGAAAGTCTATAGGCCACTGGTCTAATCCTCTCAAGGATCTTGAAAGGCCCACAATACCATGGTGCCAACTTGGCACATGATCTAATCCTCAAGGATATCTTCTTGGGCTTCATGTGCAAGTACACATGCTCTCCAACCTGAAACTCCTTAAATTTGTTGTGCTTGTATGCGTAACTATTCTACTTGTCATATGCTGCCTTTGGATTCTTGTTTATAACCTTCATTTCCTATTCCATTTATGCCAACTAATTTGGTCCAATAAGTACCCTATTCACTAGATCACTCTAGCTGATGGGAGTATTACAACTCCATCCATGGAGTGCCTCAAATGGACTCATTCTCAGTGTGTTAGGCCCCTATAATACTAGTGATTCCCCCATTACTATTGTCATTGTATCCCTTATTGTTATTATTGTACTCCTATTGTCCCCATGTTGTTATTAGTATGCCCCATAGAAACCCGCTATTGTTATTTATGTGCCCTTATGTTATTACTGTTATGTCAGCTTGATTATATTGTGACCCCTTAGACTCGTATATATAGAAGGGAGGTTTAATCATCTGTATGATGCAAATTTTGTTCATTTTTGTAATGTAAAGGAGGTTTCCCCCTCGAAGAGGCTAAATTCTAAGGCGTTGATCTATCTTTTCTATCTTTTTGTGAGCTGGTTTCCTAACATTTGGTATCAGAGCTTTGGATTCTAGGGTTTTGCTGCTCCAAACAGGGCATCGTGGCATTTTTGTTATAACTTTTTTCTGTGATGTTTTAGAAGCTACAAAAAAAACCCATTTGAGCCGAAATCATTCTAAACTTTGGGTCTGAATTTCAGAGCTTGTCTTGCTATATTTGCGGAGATATGATCTGAGGAAGTTAGGGTTTTTGCAGACTCTAGAATTATATTCCAAACAGGTGACCTAGGGAAAATCGTCATAACTTTTGTTTTGAGAATTAGATTAAAATTTCGTAACAAGTTTCAGAAAGAGGACAGCCTATAGTTTTCTTTTTATCAGTTTCAAGTACTTAGGTCGAAACACTGACACGTGGCACATTGTACAAATGTTCGCTCTACTAAACTAGTCTATAATTAGGTTAGCGTGGATGATTTGGCATAACTCTTCCTTGGAGAATCCAATCTTGATCAGACTTGTGGGGTTAGAAATAGGACTCAAAGAGCTACCGCGGCATGATATTTTAGATATTATAGATCCACAGTTACAGAGATACAACAGATTCAATATCAAGCTCTTACAAAGTGAAAAAAAAAGGTGTGTAGTTTTTTTAAAATTTTGCATAAGATTGGTTTGAAACATTAGTTTGAAGGAAATCAAAGGGAATAGTGAAGAATTATTAGCATAAATTAATGCCCCAAAGAAATAAAATGGAAACACCTAGTAAGCAACCTGAAAGCTCTAGCATGACTGGTGAAGAAGAGGAAGAAATGCAACATGATATATCAAAATTACAAGACCAAGTACAACAAATTTCACTCTCACTAAAGGTAAATTAAGCCAAGATGAATGGCATGGAAGCTAATATGAATGGCATGCAAGTTGGTGTGGAAGCTAAGATGGGTGGCATGGACGCTAAGATGAATGGCATGGACGATAAGATGGAAGAATTGAAGATAAATTTGAATAAGTTGCTACAAGAAATGGTCACTAATGGTGAAAGGGTAGTAAAGGAAACTCATGATGAGAACAAAAGAAATGTTAATCATGATTTCATAGTCTCTAATATTGGAGTGAAGACCCACCATGTTTCAAAAATCGATATGAAGAAGTTTGATGGCAAGGATCTCGGAACATGGATACTACAGATAGAGCAATTTTTCGATCTCCATAATGTGAAAAACACACAAAAGGTATGTTTTGTAACTTTATATTTGGAACCAAATCAATTTGTATGGTATCGATGACTTTGTTCTCATAAACAAATTGTCACTTGGGAAATTTTTACGAAAGAAATGATAGCACATTATGAGGATACAAAAAGCAACACCTTTTTTAGCCAATTGATAAATCTCAAACAAAAGGGTTCAATGATGAAGCACATTGAGGACTTCCAAAAATTGAACATAAGGGTAAAAGATATTCCAGAGGAGCATAGGATTGATGTGTTCATAAGGACTTTAAAGGATAATATCCAACATGAGGTTCGCTTTTGGGAACCTGATTCATTGGAGAAGGCATTCAGGTTAGCAAGAAAAATGGAAAGCAAAATTATGAACCAGGAAGCCTACCACTCACAACTATAAATATGGAAGTGTTTTTTCCCCTAGCCTTCCATAACCTACAAGGTTTATACCACAAAAATTGGAAGGAAAAAGAGCAAAAGGGCTTTGTTACAGTTGTGATAGCAAATAAACTAAAGGTCATAAGTCTGCTAAGAAGAAATTATTCTACATAGATTTTGAAGAGGAGGAAGAAAAGGAACAAAAAATGTCAAAATAAGAGGATATACTCCAGGAACAAACCCTAGATAAAGAAGAGATGAATCCAACCATATCTTGTAATCCATTGGCTGAAATTATCACTCCTCAAACTATCAAGATAGAAGGACATATCAAGAAGAAAAAGGTAATAGTGTTGATTGATTCGGGAAGTACCCATAATTTTACTCATTGTAAGATAGCAAAGGAATTGAATTGCTTCCTATATCTAGCACCAGAGTGTCAAGTGATGGTTGCAAGTGGAGGAACCATAAATTGCTCTAGAAAGTGCCATAATATCAAGCTATCCATGGGAGAATATATATTGAATAGCCCAATGCTTTCCATTCCAATGGGTGGTGTTGATGTTGTACTAGGAGTCCAATGGCTACAATCCTTGGGTACAATAGCTTTTAATTTTCAATAACTTTTGATGAAATTTTGTGTGGAAGGAAAGGAAGTTGAATTAAGGGGTATTGCAGGGAAACTGGGAAAGATAATCATCTCTAACGGTATGACAAAGCTTCTAAAGAAGGAACAACGAGGTGTAATTGCACAATTATGTTCGCTATAGGTTCCCACATGAAAATCATCTATTTCTCCATATCTCAAAAAAGTCTTGGACAATCATTCCAAGGTATTTGGGATTCCAAAAGGTCTCCCACCTATTCATGATCATGATCATGCTATTCATTTGATTCCAAGAAGTGTTCCTCCAAACATCAGACTGTACAGATATCCCTATGCCCAAAAGGGTGAAATTGAACGTATGGTTGCAGAAATGCTAGAGGCTAGTATAATTCAACCTAGTCAAAGTTCTTTCCCTGCTCCAGTAGTATTGGTGCACAAGAAGGATGGATCATGGTGCATGTGTCCAAATTATAGTGAGCTCAACAAGCTCACTATTAAAGATAAATTTATCATTCCTATCATTGATGAATTATTGGATGAATTGCATGGATAAATTTACTTCACCAAGTTGGATCTTTATTCAGGATATCATCAAATCAGAATGAAGACTGAAGACATTCTGAAAACAACATTTAGAATTCATGAGGGTCATTATGAATTTTGGTCATGCCTTTTGGCCTTACCAATGCACCTTCTACATTTCAAGGTTTGATGAATTCCATTTTCAAACCCTTCCTTAGAACATTTGTGTTAGTATTTTTTGATGATATACTAATCTACAGCAAGTCTTGGAAGGATTATGTTGAACATGTTGACAGGGTGCTCAAACTATTGGAGGAGAAAAAATTATATGCAAAAAGCTCCAAATGTTTCTTTGGAGCACAAGAGGTGGAATATCTGGGTCATATTGCATCTCATGAAGGTGTTAAGGTAGACGCTAGCAAAATTAAAGCCATTAAGGAATGGAAAATCCCCACATCCATAAAGCATCTGCGAGGATTTCTCGAGTTAACAGGGTATTATCACAAGTTTGTTAATAATTATGGGAGAATAGCAGCACCTCTAACAACATTATTGAAGAAATATGCATTTTCATGGACTCCAGAAGCAACAAAGGCCTTCGAACATCTTAAAGAGGCACTGTGCCAAGCACCAGTCTTAGCTACACTAGATTTCACAAAAACCTTTATTATGGAATGTGATGCTTCAAGAAATGGAATTGGTGTTGTTCTAATGCAAGATGAAAGACCCATTTCTTTCGAAAGTCGTTCAATCAAGGGAAAGTATTTACACAAAGCTATTTATGAGAAGGAAATTTTGGCAATACTACATGCACCTAAGAAATGGTGACCCTACCTAATGGGAAGACACTTCAAGGTAAAAACAGAGCATGATAGTCTTAAATACTTTTTAGAACAAATATTATCCTCTGAAGAGCAACAAAAATGGGTCACGAAGATGTTGGGTTATGACTTTGAAATCATCTACAAAAAATGGAAGCAAAATGTTGTGGCAGATGCACTCTCAAGAAAGGATGAGGATGTGGAAGCATTGTTGTGCACCATTTCTATTATCCAACTAGATTGGATAAATGAAGCAAGGGAGGAATGGAAGAATGATGAAGAAGTGTGGGCACTCATTCGAAAGACACAACAAGATCCCAGTACATACGATACATTTAGCTGGAAAAATGATTCGTTATGGTACAAAGATCACTTATACCTATGTAAGAATTCCCAACTCAAACAAAAGATTCTTATGGAATTGCACACTTATCCCTTAGGAGGGCACTCGGGATTTTTAAAAACTTACCACAGGGTTAAGAAGGAAATTTTTTGGGATGGCCTTAAATCAGATATTCAAAAGTTTGTGGTGGAATGTTTGGTTTTCCAACAAAATAAAGTTGAAACAATTAAGACCATGGGTCTATTACAACCTTTATCCATTCCAAGCCAACGTTGGGAGGAGGTTTCAATGGATTTTATCACAGGTTTACCCAAGTCCAAAGGAAAGAGTGTCATCATGGTGGTAGTTGACAGACTTACCAAGTATGCACACTTTTTTTCATTATCACATCTATTTAAAGCCAATATAGTTTCTACTGCATTTATGGAAACAATTCAAAAGCTACATGGAAACCCAAAGATTATTGTAAGCGACAGAGATCCCATTTTCACTGGAAATTTTTAGACAGCATTATTTTCTTGTCTCGGTACTCAGTTTGCTCATAGATCATCTTATCATCCTCAATCTGATGGGCAAACTGAGATAGTAAACAAATGTTTGGAAGGATATCTTCGTTGCTTTGTATCTGATAAACAAACACAATGGGTCAAATGGTTGCCTCTGGCTGAATGGTGGTATAACACTTCCTTCCATACTGTAGCAAAAATGACCCCATTTATGGCACTTTATGGATATCATCCACCATCCATCACATCATATTTAAGAGAAAATTCTAAGGTTCAAGTAGTGGAACATCACATTGAGCATCAACAACAAGTTCTCCAACTCTTAAAGGATAACCTCACGTTGGCGTAGAATAGAATGAAACAACAAGCAGATCAACATCGCAGTGAAAGAAGTTTTGATGTAGGTGACTAGTTATTCCTATGGCTACAACCATATAAACAAATGTCCCTCAAGCAAGCTAAGAAGGATAATAATTATCACCAAAGTATTATGGTCCATACAAGGTGTTGCAAAATATTGGTACTATGGCATACAAATTGGAGCTTCTTGCAGCGTCCAGAGTGCACTGAGTTTTCCATGTTTCATGTTTAAAGAAGGTTATAGGTGACAAGCTCCTAGTTCAAACAATATTTCTAGAACTTGATGAGGAAGGAAAAATCATATTGGAACCAGAAGCAGTCACAGAAACAAGAACTCGACAGCTACGAAATCGATCAATTTCGAAGTATCTCATCAAGTGGAAGAACTTATCTGTTGAAGATTCCATATGGGAGGATGAGAATTTTATACAGAAGCATCTAAAACTACTCAAGCATTGAGGACAACGCTTTTCGGAAGGAGAGGGGCATGTTAGGCCCCTATAATACTAGTGATTCCCCCATTAGTATTGTCATTGTATCCCTTATTGTTATTATTGTGCCCCTATTGTCCCCATATTGTTATTAGTATGCCCCGTAGAAACCCACTATTGTTATTTTTGTGCCCTTATGTTATATTGTTATGTCGGCTTGATTATATTGTGAACCCTTAGACTCCTATATATAGAAGGGTGGTTTAGTCATTTGTATCATGAAAATTTTGTTCATTTGTGTAATGTAAAGGAGGTTGCCCCCTCGAAGAGGCTGAATTCTAAGGCATTGATCTATCTTTTCCATCTTTTTGTGAGTTGGTTTCCTAACACACTGACTCCTGATAACCATTTTTATAAGAAAGCTGGACCAATGGAAGGTGCTACCTCCATCTACTCTACTGGTAAATGACATACATCCTCAACATATCCTCCAGACTCATGTTGACCCTCTCTGCCTGTCCATCTATATGTGGATGATAAGTTGTACTGACGGCCAACTTTGTCCCCAAACTTGCAAACAACTCCTTCCAAAACTTGGAAGTGAACTTAGCATCCCTATGTGACACAATATTCTTCAGAACACCATGCAATCTCACAATATCCCTGATGAATACCTGTGCCACCTCACTAGCTGAATAAGTAATCTTCATTGGAATGAAGTGAGCTACCTTGCTTAATCTATCGATCATAATCCTAATAGAATCACGTTGCCTTGATGTCCTCAGAGGACTTGTAATGAAATCCATGGAAATGACATCCCATTTCCATTCTGGAATCAAAATACGTTGAAGCAACCCACCTAGATTCTTACACTCTACTTTCACCTACTGATAGTCAAAACATCTAGCCACAAACTCTGCCACTTCCTTCTAAAGATTTGGCCAGTAGTGTAACTTCTTCACTACTTTCAACATATTCTATATCCTGGGTTTCCTTAATATGGCTTGACATGAAACTCCCTCAAGATAAACTTCTTGAGCCCACTGTAATATGACACATAGATCCTTTCCCTTAATCTCATCAAACCACCTGTCGTGAGATGATAGTCTACATCCTGATCACCTGTACCCTGTTGTAACCTATGCCTATGCTCCATGTACCCGTCATCCTACAGGACTGTCTGTAAGACCTAATCCTGTAAATTTGTCCCATAAGAACTCATAGTTGCAATATGGTTCATCTGCACTCTCCTACTGAGAGCATCTACAACCCTGTTCTCCTTACCCTCATTGTATCTCATATCGAAGTCAAACTCGCTGATCATGGCCAACCACCTAACTTGCCTGTTATTCAGATTTGGTTGGTCAAACAAATATCTCAACCCATTGTGATCGCTCATTAATGCAAACCATCTGCTAAGAAGATAATGCCTCCACGTCTTCAAGGAATGAATAATATCTTCCAACTCAAGATCGTGAATCACATAGTTCTGCTCGTGCTCATTCAACTTCTTGTACTCATAACACACCACCTGTCCCTCCTGCATCAATACCCCACCAAGTCCTCTTTTTCAGGCATCTGTACACACCACAAGCTCTTTGTCTGAATATGCAATCTTCAGAAATGGAGGATTGGTCAACAACTGCTTCAACTACTCAAAATTGGTCGCACACTGCTATGTCCATTCAAATTTATTACCTTTTATTTGCAATGATTTAATAGTATATGTAATGCGTGAAAAGTTACTGATGAACATCCTGTAGTAACCTGCTAACCCCATAAATGATTTGACTTCATCCACATTCTTAGGAGCTTCCCACTCCATGATAGCCCTTATCTTTTCTGAATCCACTGCAATGCCTTCCTTGGAAACAACATGTAATGTAGCTCTATCTGAAATAAGTTTCATTTACTAACATTAGCATACAATTGATTCTCTCTTAGCAATCTCAATATTGCTGCTAAGTGTTTAGTATTCTCTTCTTCATTCATAGAATATATCAATATATCATCAATTAATACAATAACAAACTTGTCCAAATAAGGACACAATACACTATCCATCAAGCACATAAAAGTAATTGGGACATTAGTCAAACCAAAAGGAACTACAACAAACTCATAATGCCCATACATGGTCCTAAAAGTAGCATTGTATATGTCCTCTTCTTTTATGCGTACCTGATGGTATCCTAATCTCAAATCAATCTTTGAGAACATTGTTGCTCCCTTTAGCTAATCAAACAAGTCATCGATCCTTAGCAATGGGTACATGTTTTTGATCATCACCTTGTTTAGCTTCATGTAATCAGTGAACAACCTTAGGGTACCATATTTGTTCTTTACGAACAACATTGATGCACCCAAAGGCGATACACTTGGATTAATATATCCCTGATCAAAAATTTCCTTCAACTAAAACTTCAACTCTATTAACTCTGGTGTGCTCACCCTGTAAGGTGCCTTTAATGTTGGTGCTTCCCTTGATACCAACTTAATAGAAAATTCCACTTCCCTGTGGGGAGGCAACTCTAGAATCTTTGTTGGAGACACATCCTGAAACTGTTGTAATACAGGGTATCTCTTGAAGAATTCTACATCCTCCACATCCTTACCATTGTCACTAGAAATATGGACTGCAAATAGTACATACCCCTTCCTGCAATTATGCTTAGCCTGCATAGCTATCACCTTCCTCATTAATGTGGGCTTCTTATTTCCTTGCAAAATTCTCTTTTCCTCGTTATCATCCAAGCACACAATAGCCTTGTCATAACAATGTACTTTAGTCCTGTAAAGATACATCCAATCCATACCATTCATCTCAAATGCACAAGATCTTACCCAATGATGAACTCTCTTCTTAGTACCTGTATCCAAATGTACCAACCAAGACTCTGCGTGAACTTCTTTTCTCAAACCACACTTATCCACCATGTCAAGATTAGCATAACTATAATTAGATCCAGGGTCAATCAAAATAGAAACAACTTGAACATAAATCTTACCTTCCATCTCAATAATGGATGTCTAGTGATATGCCTGCTTGTTTTCCACAACTGCATAAATCCAAGGAATGCTATGACCAACATCCCCAACTGTCTGCGCCTTCTGATCACTATAGATTTGGGGCCTACCACACAGTTACAATGGTCAATCCTTCTTGCAATGATCTTTACCACATATCCAACACTACAACAGTCCCCTACCATCACCTCTAGTATGTTGCTCTCCAGGATGTGACCCATGTCCATTCTTAAATGCATTGGACTTCTTGTAAGGAGTAACATTTTCTTTCTCACCTACATCCTGAGGTCTTCCCCACTTTGGTGGCCATTCCCCTTTAACTTTCTCATTCCCATTCGGATCACTCTTAGGCTTAGTTTTGCACTTTGACTACTCATAACAATTCTTCAACTTCCAAATGGCCTTCTCTAACGATCTAGGCTCATCAAACTCAATCTAGTCTCTATATGCTACTGGTAATCCACTAATAAATCTCTGAATCTTAGCCTTCTCATCCTTGAGGTAAGATACATACCTCAAAAGATCCAGGAACCTATTAGTGTACTCATCATCTAGCATAGGTACTTCTTCTTGAAGAGTCTCTCAAAATCATCTCAAATTAACACTTCTTCTTGAATTCCCTTAATGTTATTCACATCTTCACACCAAATATTTTCATTCCCTTTGAGACTGAAGGTGGCAATATTGGCTTTCATGTTCTCCGAATAGCTATGAAATCTAAAGAATTTATTCATCCCAATAAACCATGCCTCTATATATTCTGACTTCTTTATCTCTTCATTGAATGTAGGAGGCTTGAATTTCTTGAACTCCTTCGGCAAGTACTCACTCCTCCTATAAGGATGGTGACAATGATAATGATGATAATGTCTCCTAGATGGGGAACTAGAATGATACATATACATACTAGCCCTCGTGTCATGTGTATCCAGTGATCTGTCGCTTCTTACTGTATCCCATTTATCCAACCTGTATCTGGATGGAGACCTGCTACCATAGAATCCATTAGTTTCCTCTTCCTACTCTTGATGGATCCTTAATTTTCCTTGTATCTACAATTACAACAAGCTCTGAAGAATTGTTGCATTGACTTCTACCTTCTTTTCATGATCCCTTGCAAGTCTTTCCTATGCCTCAACTAACCTATCATTGTCTACTTTGCAACTTTTGATCTCTGCCTTCAAACTCCTCAATGTATCGGCTATACCAGGAGAATACTCATATCCTTGCTACCCAAATGATCTGTAGGGAGATTCATGGGAAATGTAGTCTACCATTTTTCTCATCATCTCAGATTCTCTTCTTCCTACAAGTAGGTCGTGTCAGATAAACCAAATAGATACCAAAACCAAAACCATACCTCATTGATGTTCATGGGAGGCTTATCTCATCTATAGAATCAGTCTACATTAGCACGATACATATATAATAATAATCATATCAATATAACAACGTCATGCATGTCCATAAAAATTATATACCATGACCCCATGCATGAAAACCATAATCTCGACAACGTCAAATTTTTACCCAAAGAGAATGCAACCTGCTTTGATACCACCCTCTAACCGCCTCCTCCCACATTTACCCACTTTCACCGGTTTGCTTAGATTAAACATGAGTTGAGGGTCACTATGATAAGACTCAAACTCCTATACGACCTTAAGGAAATGGAGTAAAAAATTTAAGACTTTACTAACCTCCCTCAAATACCACAGGACCTCTAGGGGCAACCCAACCCCTACAGGTGTCCAAAACCTGAGTTAACTCTTTGTTTCATTGACCTAGAACCTCAGTCACCCCTTGCAAAGGCCTCCAAGCAACTGTAACTCTCCAATCACTCCCATAGGCTTGGTTCCTAGCGACTGTGGACTTCTTTGTCAGTTCTATGCTAGTAGCCTCGAATTCTGAGCCACTTTTTCAGGGCTAAGACTCAATCCCTAGCCTAGAACTCAATGAAACTTCTAGAAATGATGAATCACATAGAAACAAGGCTTCCAAACAAAAAATTAAACTATGACTTCACCTAACCTCTCCCAACCAAGACTGAAATTCTGTCAAACACATGAGGAACATGCAACCTATAGGTCATGAATACATATCCGAACATGAGGATATGAAAACTTATTTGAGGTTTAACAAGAAGGATTTATGTCTTCTCACAATACTTGTCATAACACCAATTATTTCATGCATTCATTAACCAGACATTCATTGAATGAAATGTGATAAGAGCCATACTTAGGTCTATCATATAATCATGCTTATAACCAACATATGACCAAATAAATAACAATGATAGATTAACCAATAAATCCACATAATAACAAGTGCATTTACTTATCAAACATAAGAGAAACATAGCTATTATTAACCATAATATGCAAAAGCCAACAAAGTCAGGGACTTCCACCTACTACCTGATCATAGATTAGCTAAACCAAATGTTTCTTTCAGAAAATCACCCCCCGGCCATATTTGATCTAGGAGGCTCCAGAGAGACACACAGGACAAAGATGGCTCAAAAATTAAAGTGTTTGGATTGTGCTCAAACCAGAACCAGATCAAATATCTAGTCATCCTGATCGTGGTGGTGCAAACGGCTTGTCAAACCGAGCTTGTATGCGAAAGATAGAGCTCTTCAAAGCTTGACATGATAGGAGAAAGTGGGGCCCACAACATGCCACATGGCATCCCAGTAAGCAAAGGGGGACCCACATGGTAGCCCATCAGCCATTGACACTTGGCGTTTTCTCATTTGTCTCCTAAAACCTTGCTTGATTTGATGCGGAATCTTTCTATGTGATGTACTTTCTGTCATAACTCTTCATGTTATGCTCTGAGATCCCTTGTTGTATGTTGTTGGGATACTCTTGTTTTCGTCATGCATGTGTTTTTCTTTGACATCCCTTTTGTGCCATGTTGGCGGGATGCACACCATGCTTGTTTTTGTATCATACTGATAGGAGTCTTTTGATTGAGAGTTCTAGTTGTGGAACATCTCTTAGAGCCACTCCTGCATGAGGGCATTCTTCCTTGTATGATCGAGACATCATCTCTGTGTACATCATCTTTATTGACAACACACAATGCAACGGCCTACACCATCTTGACACTAGGGGCCGAAGACGTAGTCCCTCCTAGACAAACTCCATTATCAACGGCTTATGTTTTCTTGTGCTGATGATTGCTATGTTCATCTTCTTTTCTGCATGCAGATGTATTCATTAATGTTCCTTTAAAACCAATTTTAACACATCACGAAAGTAAAAGGTCTTGGAAAGGTCCTTCTTCACACCCGGACCTGGATCAATATTCCAAGCACAAATTTGGGATCTCATGGGATAAACCAATCCATAAACAACAAAGGGAATCCATAGGTTAAACCATCCCCACCCTAACCATAACATGATCTCACCTAAACTAGTTCTGAGATCACAAAACCAAACTGAGCTTGGATGCATCAAAATTCTTTCACTATCCCTTGAGGAATTTTCTTATCTCTAGCCACTTGTTGAGGACTTCCCAGTGAAAACCATCTCCACCCCCAACCCTTGGGAGTTCTTTGAGACCACCTCACCCAGATCCAAAACCTTCCGGAAATCCAAATCTTAACTGAGAAAGAATCCCATCACACCATGGCTATCTAGAAATGGCAAGGCAAGGCTAAAAACCATTGTCAAAACCCAGGAAAATTAATGCCACTGAAAAAAATTAAACCAAATACACACATGCACATACCATGCATGCCAAAACCAGTTAGGAAATCATACATGCAACCTGTTACCTGCTATTATTCCTGTTGAATCCGCTTGATCCAACCTTTCCTTGCTTGATTCTTTCTTTCCCTTGCTTTCCTTGTCCTTCCTTGTCCTTCCTTTATTTTCGTGTTTTCTTTCTCCTCTTGGTTCCCTTCTCCTCTCTCAAACCCAATTCTGAAAATGAACTGATAAAAAGCTACCAATTTATGCTTTGATGTCTTTTATTATTGATGTCTCTAATTTCTTAATTTTTCCTTCAATTTCCTCCTCACATGCAACCTGTGACCTTTCACCTCCCTTTTCTCCTATTTTCCTTTATTTTCATAAATAAAATGCCAATAATACATTTTTTCTTTTTCAAAGCTTTTACCATTTCCTTTGCTAATTTCCTCTTATCCATAATAGACAACAAGTGATGCCCACTAGGATATTCTTCCCAACATTCAGCTTGGAATAAGTGTCCCTTGACCTTAATCTTATTTTGCCTTTATTAACTTTTATTACATGAACTTTTAACCCTGGGTCATTACAATAGTGGAGTTTATTTTCTAGATATTAATGGTTTATCCTAGTTTTCACCTTGGTCCTAAGTGCTAGTAGACAGGGAAAATTTTAGGGGCTAATATTCACAAGTGGGCCAATTTTCCATGTTTTTTCCAAAAAAAAGATTTGCCAATTTTCATTTTTTTCTAAACACGATTCTTCCAAATTTTATAGTATAAAATTATTTTACCTTAAAAAGTGCCAAAAATTTATCAACACTATATAAAATAATTATAAATTTGAATATTTTTACAAAAGTATCTTTAAACATTTTATACTTTGCATGTTAGCGACTAGTAAGATTCGCTAAGGTTTCTAAACTTTAAAATAAATTTGTATCCTTAAAATTTCCCCTTCTAGTAAAGATACATCCTTTCGTGTGAAGAATGTTCAGTATCGTTCTCCTAGATGTTCGACACAAATTGTAACCTCTTCATCTCATTCTTCTATACAATTTTGTTTTTTTTTTTTGATTATTTCTTAAAAGTAAATGACAACATTATGTCTGGTATTCCAATTAATATTGTTGTTAATTATAATACATCTATGATTATTATTATTTTTACTTCACAAAGAATCTACTTAATAACTTGTATATTCAAGATAAATATTCTATGAGGAGGATGGTTGTATATGCAACTAAGATCATTCCTCGGTTGCTGATAAAATTTAGCTTGGCCTAGGAACTAACCCCAATCACACAAAACACTATATCACAATTTATTCATTGTTTGATATTCTTTCAGTTCAATATAAAACAACTACTAGTCTCAATTCCCAAAATACACTACACAGTATTGTGACCATAGTTTTAATCATAACCCTTTCACAATATACACAATACCCTTACAATTCTGGAAATATTCTAAAAGGTTAACACAATTTTTTTTCTTTTCATAGAATCAATCACATTATCCAATAGAAAGCTAAATTTCCTTTGACACTTATCTTTGCTGCTATTCCTTCTTACTCAAGTCAGTCACAACTCATCAAAATAACTTACAGAAATAGTTTCCAGAAGTAATTTACAGAAAGACATAATCTGTAGAAAATTTCTACCAACATACACAAAAATAGTTATCTATACAAGGTTGGTTAGGTTGCCACAGGAAATTACTAGGGAAGGGAGAATGCTCCTCCCAACCAATGAGCACAGTAACACCACCAAAGATCCCCTCAAGCTGCTTCCCCTCCAAGATAGTCTTTCTTGGATAGAGACCACACAGATCTGCAAAAAAACATCCACTAGCACCAACCAGCTCAAGAATTTCTTGCTTAGAAATTTCACAAACTCAGAGGTCTGTATAGAAATTTCACTGGCCAGAACCAGCTCAAGAATTTCTCTATGGAAACATCATACCTTACCTCAAGAATGTCCAATTTGAGGTAATAAGTTCTCTTCTCTCCTCTTCCTTGATTGCCTTAGGTTCCTCTCTACCCTCTTGGCTCTCTTTTCCCAGATTGAGATATTTATCTCTAGGGAGATGAGAAATTGTCCATTAACTTCCTGATAGGTGAAATCCTCATTTAGCATTTTCCACCTTCCTATAATTCCTTGTTTGACCATAAATAATCTTGTTAATTCAATTAAAATAAAATAAACATTCATGTCTAACATTATATGAGGCCTTTTATTAGCCCACAGTCTGCCATATTACTTTTAGTAAATTAAAATATTTACTATTCACTAAGAGGTATTACACAATATATATATATATATACCCATTTTTCTCATTGCCTATTAAGAATTGAATAAACCATGTTTGAATTTTCAACGAACCATTACAACATGACATATAATGGTAGAGTATTCAATATAATATATAATGAAATATACACAAGAGTATCTTAATGGGTCGGATTAAAGTGTAAATTGTTACATTAATCAGTGCTTTGTGATGGCCTTAAAGAATGAAAGCAAACTTTCCACTGGCCAATGAACGATTTATACAATGATGACTACAAAATGAGAATAAATTCATGCTACTCGAGCAGGGCCATGTTCCACAAAAGGTTGTTGATGGAAGAAAATTTTCCTTAGTTATGGTTCTGGTTCTATTAAATAAGTATTATATTTTCAATTAAATTAAAAATTTGTTATTATGAATTGAAGATATTTGGTATATGTGGCTTCATCTTAAACAAACTTTTCATGTTTTTTTAACGATCATATAATTTTACTTATCACTAAATTTTATAAACGTAATTAAAATTTTATTTATTTTTAAAATTAAATTTATAATAATAATAAATTTGTAAATAAAAATAATTGAATATTATTTTAAATATTTTATTAATATAGAAATTATGATTTTAATTTTTGTTTTTAATTTTGGTATATCAAAAATTTATATCTATATTTTAAATTAGTTTCAAATATTTCATTTTATATTATTGTGTAATAATTTCTTATATATATGTGTATACATATACTGTCTCTAAACTCTCACTCTCTCTCTCTCTCTCACATACACTTAAAAGTTAAACACTTATCAAATTATCCGAATTTGTAGAGTGTTCATGATCATGTAGTAGTTATCTAGAAGTGTATCATATTTTATTATTTCATTGGATCGTATTAATCTAAGTTCTTGAATATATTCTAATGCTTTTGGTTTTTTTACTTTTGTTTATATATATATATATATATGTATATATATATATATATAATGGGCAGAGATTACACTCCTACCAACCACGCTTGTTTTAATAGTTTCTATAAAATTAGAAGAATCTTATAACATGCAACGTCTCATCCTACCATTATATATCCAATTATATTAAACCATACTAGAAAAAAATTTAAAATGTTCATTTTTTTATTGAAAACAAAATCTTGAATCTTTAAATGACATCATCACCTTGATTCACTTTGATGTTACATTTTCCTACTTTGAAAATATGATAATAATATAACTGTATTATGAAAATCTTTAGGTAAAAATCACATGAGAAATATTGTGTCATTTCAAGCCACCAAGTGTGGTTCATCGTCAGGGCAATATGGAGAGTTTGATGTTGGCAATAGATCAAATAATGAAAATGATGAAGAGAGAATTAATTCCAACGATTGGAATATAATGGTTAATTTTGATTAAAAATATATCAATTAATAATAAGGAACATTTTTTACTAACATTAAAAAAATATATTAATTTATAAATTAAATAATGAATGAAAATATTTAAAAAAAATCTATAAAGATTAAAAATAAAATAAATTACAAATAAAAAGGACCATTTTATTAAAAGTCAAACAAAAATATGGTTAATTCTCGTCTATAGTCTTTTAGGGAGATGATTAAATTTTGCCCTTGCTCCAAGAAAAATACCTATGGAAGAGATTATTTGTGACATTGAATATGGGATAAGGGACTTACTTGATAACACTACGGATATCATCAGGGAAGATTGTATAGTGGTCTTTATAAAGGTGAAGCCCCCCAAGAACAACATTAGCAAACAAGATTTTGATGCCCTCAAGACTTTCAACAATAAACAAGACATCATTATTATCAAAGCTAACAAGGGTGGGGTAGTTGTTATCTTAGATAAGGAGGATTACTGAAAAAAATACTGGATCACCTATGTAACAGTGGGAGCTATAGGAAGCTTAATAAAACGGTTATTCTAGCTATAAAACCTAGTAGCATCGTTATCTCCTTTAGCCATAAACCCATCGAGAGTAGCCCTCTCACTCCTAGGATCTATGGGTTTCCCAAGATCCATAAGGATGGGGCTACCTTGAGACCCGTTGTCAACAATATAAGTGGGTCCACTTATCTTCTAGAAAAGTATTTAGTCCAAAAGCTAAGCCCCTTTTTGGCCTTATAGAGTCCTTTGCCAAAGACTCTTCATCATTTTTCAATGAGTTAAAGGGTATAAAGATTGATCCTGGGGATATTCTTATGAGTTTTGACGTGGTATCCCTTTACACTAATATCCGTATTAATGAAGCCATTGAGGTAATCAAACACATTATGGATCTAGATACAATTAGATTGGTTTAAATTTGTCTTACCTCTACTTTCTTCAACTTTGATGGGGAATTATTTAAACAAAGGGACTTTGAATCTAAGGCTTTGGCCTTGCATAAATTCAAACCAAAGTTATGGAATATATTTTTGGATGACACTTGTGTCATCTAATCTCATGGACGTGTTAGCTCTGCTACATAATTTGGTTTTTGTCGGGTCAAAGACACTATGACCGTGTGTTTTTTGCAAAAGGGGAGCTTGCAACAGTTCATTTGATCCTTCCCCATTCATTTGCTTTATACCCTTATAACTCCCGCTACCTCCGTTTCCTCCTCCCCTTCCGTTCTCCTTATTCTCCCTTAACCCGTTATTGCTATTTTCCTCTATAATCCTATATAAATCCCATATTAACCCTTTTTTCCCCTCGGGTCTCGAGCGCAAGGTTAAACCTATGTGACCGCAGTCATATAACCCCGCGCATACCAAAAAATCAATACCGCCGAGGCCCTCCCCTGTCACATCATTCAACAAACGTGTGCATTAATCCACCGTCGTCCGATCCTCCACCTCGAGATCCAACGATTTATGCTACTTCCGCTCCCGCAAACTACACAAACGATAGCCCGCGGGGAAAGTGGTTTCCCACCAGACCCACCAGCCACGCGTCGCTCATTGAACGTGCTCGCACCCCCACATACGGATACCGCCTACCTCCAATGAGCGGTTCAGGGAAACCGCCATCCGCCCAAAACCACTTTCCCAGCTGTTAATTTCGCCGCAACTTCCGTGCTCGTCGACCGTCCGATCGTCCATCCTGAGATCCAACGGTCCTCGATCTCCCTGCTTCCCTATCTTCCGATATCCTTCGTCAAATGATCTCTGTCGTTCATATATCTGATCCAACGGCTCGTAGTTGCTCCGCCCCATGTCTTCCCATCACCTCCTGCCATGAGTTCTCAACCGTCCGTCCGCTTCATCCAACGGCTAGCATTCATTCCCAGGCCCTCGTTCATTTGCCATGTGGTTTTCATGTTTTTGGCCTGTCTTGTGCACGCGAAGGAGGAAGGAAGCCATGATCCGGTACTCTGCGCATTGAATCCTCAGCAACCACATTCAAAGAGCAGCATGGCTGAGAAACAAAGGACGATCCTCGAGCAGTTCAATGCCTACAACAGTTATTGAAATTTATTCAAACAATACTCCACCTGTTCAGGAAGGACAACAAAGTACCAGTGAATGTCAAATTGATTTATTAAAACACAGAGTTTGTAGCAGAGACCCATATTAGATTGTAAATGTGGTTGGTGGTCCATTATGACCCCTCCACGCATAGGATAACAGACATTTTTGTAATCAACCTCCATATATACCCAGAAAGAAGATGTAATGAGGGTTGATGAATGTTATTTTGATGTAAAGTTCAACTTCTGGAGACTGTAACTACTGTGATACCTGCAGCGTCTGGTCTTCATTTTCAGCTAATGCAAGCTTCTTTTGCTATTAATTGCTCACTTTCCACTTCTTCTTTGTTCCAGGCTGTGCCTGTTATGCATTTTTCATGTGCTCTTGATGTTTAGCATTAGAGGGGCTGTCATCCCACCTCTGTGTTAGAATCTAGTAAGTATTATTGAATGTGCATGCAGGTTTTTGTTGTTTTAATGCCAGAGAGCTATCATCCTGTCTGTGCATTAGGAAATAGATTTGCAGACCTCTTTACTAGTTGTAGTTGGCCATCACAGGGTCCTGTGCATCTGCTGGTGTGATCAGTATTCTCCATTTCCACTTAATCCTCAAACTGTGAGTAATTGGTGGTCTAAAGCCTTGTAGTCTAGGGGTGTTCACCCATGTCTGGGGTTAAGCATAGTAGAAGTGGTTATCTAGCTTGAATATGCATCATTTCCTTCCATTCATCCACCATTTTCCAACATTTTTGTTGAGTTTGTAATGTTCCCGAGCATCTCTGAGATACAACTTAGGAGAGTTTCTTGGGGTGATAACATTAATTGGCGCCGTTGTCGGGGAGAGGAGATTGAAGCTCAGCTTCCCTGGGAGAACGACACAGTTCCAGATTTTGATGATAGACAAGGTCTGGGCACATTTCTGGTTGTAATCATCTATCTGGCGACTCCACATTGAAGTTCTGGCTCAGTTTGTGAGACATACTCGAAGAAATCCTCAGAAATCACCAGCTGAACTAGTGCCTGACCCTGAGAGGACTGTCAAATCGAAGAAATCATCACAGAAAGGGGCATCAGGATCAAGTAAGCCTAAGAAATCTCATTCATCTCTGAAAGATAAAGTTATAGCTGAAGATATACAGTTTGAAGATTTAGAACCCAACACTGTTAATAAGGAAATTCCTTCAGAGATTAATACAGCCCCTTGTGCAGTTAGTTCCCCTTTGAATCTCAGTCCAAAGAAAACTTCCCATACAATCCATAACATCCCTTTGTCTCTGCCATCCATCACATTATTTCCTACCATTCAATTTTCCAGTACCCTTCCACATATTCCAATCATGGCAGGCCAGCAAGCACCCATGAAGATAGAAAGAATTGTTGCTGCTAGATAAGGGCCTTTGGTCTTGGCTGTTCCTTTGAATCCTATGCCTGTGGGAGAATATCAGAAGTATATGCCCAAGTTCACTGGCACAGAGGGAGTAACAGCAGAAGAACACCTTGAGGCCTTTTACAGTTATGCTGATAACTTAGATATAAGTGAAAATGATGTGTGGATGAGAGTTTTTGTCCAGAGCCTTGATGGAGAGGCTAGGAAGTGGTTCAGAGAACTAGCCCCTAGATCTATTGCTGATATTGAAGCCTTAGATGAAGCATTTTTGAAGCACTGGGGAGATAAAAAAGATTTGTTGTATTACCATACTGAGTTTGGTAACCTGAAGAGGGAAAATGGGGAATCATTGCCTGATTTTAATAAAAGATTCAACCGTATGTATAGTAAGATACCAGCTGAGGTAAAGCCTACCCCCACCTCTGCCAAACTCACTTATGCCAATGCTTTTGACTCTGATTTCTGCCTATTGTTGAGAGAAAGGAGATGTGCTACGCTGGCAGACATGCAGGATGCAACCCTAGAAGTAGAGTCTAATATCATGGCTGCAGAAAAGCTAAAAGGTCAAGCTGACAGAAGGAGGTAGAGAGGTCAGGCTTCTACTTCCTCTGCATCATCTTCAGAGCCTAAATTAGACAAAATGACTAAGATGATAGAGTCATTGGCTGCTGAAATTTCTAAGCTAAAGGTTGAGCAAAATTCAGGAAAAACAAGGCAGCAAAACACATTTGCTCCAAGAAATCCCATTCCATTCAGAAGAGCAAATGAGCAGTTACAAATAATTCATAGGGGTAAAGAACCAAATGAAGAACAGAAAGTTAAAGCTCCTTTCCAAAATGTAGTCATGGAGGAGGAACAATTTGAAGATGAGGATGAAATTCACTGCATGGAAGATAAAGGCAGCGCTGCATTTTTTACATTGGCTGCTTATGAAGAATCTTTGCTGTAGGAACAAGATAGTCAGGAGTGGGATAGAGAGGTTGTTATACAAACTGGTGAACAGCAAAGATATAGTGTGAGGTCAAATGCAAAAAATGTCAAAGAGATTTCTTCCCAAAGAGTTGTTGTCCAAACAGAGTCACAGAATGTCAGACAAAGAAGACCAACAGCTGATCTAGTTATCCTCAAAGCACTAGTTCAAGAGGTAAAAGGTTCTGATAAGTTTTCTTCTTCTATCAACTTTGAGTCAGAAGTTCAGAAATTGAAAATCTCTGTGCCTCTGGTAGAGTTGGTTAAGAGTGAAGTATTTAGAAAGCCTATCCTTGAGGCCCTTGAACTGGAATTCACACAAACCTCCACTGACTCTGTCAATTTGCAAGATGACAAACCTACCATTGTGCTCAGCCCTATGATTGAACCTGCTGATAATAATTCTCCATCTTTTTATGTCTCTTTAACCATTCATGACAAAATCCTCCACAATTGCCTGCTGGACACAGGGTCCAGCCACAATTTGACGCCTAAAGCTGTCATGGAAGAGTTAGGCCTTGATATCACCAGACCCTATCATGATTTATTTTCTTTTGATTCAAGGAAGGTGAAATGCCTGGGATTAATCAAAGACCTGGCCATTACCTTAACTCAGCTGCCCATGAAGAGTATGATGATGGATATTGTGGTAGCAGATGTTCCTCCCAAGTTTGGCATGCTATTGTCCAAAGGGTGGATTAAGAGGCTAGGTGGGACATTACAGAATGACTTATCTTATGCCACTGTCCTAGTTTTTGGAGGGGAAAGCAGGAGATTGTACAGAGAAGCACAATTGGCATACATCATCAGTGATGAGAAGAATCCTACTAATCATCCCATATATGCAGTGGACACTGATTTTGGAGCATGTATTCTCCAAATAGAAGAATCTCATAAGGCCTCAATGCAGATCAGGAAACCAACAGTTCAGGCCGAAGAAGAGCAAGGAAGTCAGGTTTGGGAGATGTTCTTTGATGGAGCATGTTCCAGGGAGACTGCAGGAGTAGGGGTGGTGCTGATATCTCCACAACAGAAGAGCACACAACTGTCTTTTAAGCTGGATTTTCAAGTCACAAATAACATAGCAGAGTATGAGGCTTTGCTATTAGGCCTTAATGCAGCAAAAGACAGAGGAATCAAGAACATAAATGTGTTTGGAGATGCTGATTTGATCATTCAGCAAGTAAATAAAACATTTCAGGTAAAGCACCCAAGGATGAAAGCGTACAGAGATGAGGTATGGAGACTCAAAGATTCCTTTGAAAATTTTTGCATTTCGTATATCCCTAGAGCCAAAAATCAACTTGCTGATTCCCTTGCTGTTTCTGCTAGTCTATTTATCCCTCCAATGCCTCCCAGACTGGTGTATGAAGTCCAAATGAAATACAGACCATCCCTGCCTGATAATGTCTAGCATTGGAAGGTTTTTGAAGATGATGATGAGATAAATAGGTTTCTGCAAGTCATTGATGAATTTTCTGAAATGAAAATTGATCAAGAAAATGTAGCCTTGGAAGAAAACCCCCAGTCCCAGCTTAGAAATAAAATTGGCAAAAATAGCATTTTCTAGCTTCCTAGTAATCATATTCCAAAGGGTCTAATTCCTCTTGAAAGACTGTTTGACCAAAATGATGTGCCTTACAAGGCTGCCCAAAAAGAAGATCAATCTGCATTCTGTAAACATGATATGGGAAGTCTAGGTCAGCCTAGATACATAAATTTGTCCACTCATATGTCTGCTAACCAGAGTGCTGAATATTGCAATTTAATGAAGCAATTTGCTGATGTGTTTTCCTGGGAGTATAGTGATATGAAAACATATGATAAGAAGATAATTCAGCATAAAATCCCTTTGGAGAAAGACACCATTCCTTTCAAACAAAATCTGAGACCAATAAATCCTATGCTTCTTCCTCTAATTGAAAAAGAAATTAAAAAATTTGTTGGCTGCCAAAATCATAGTTCCCCTCAGATATTCTAAATGGGTAGCAAATTTGGTGGTAGTGAGGAAGAAAAGTGGAGAAATCAGAATGTGTGTTGATTTCAGAAACTTGAACAAGTGCTCAAAGAAAGACAATTATCCTCTACCGAAGATAGATCATTTGCTGCAAAAAGTCTCAGGAGCCAAAGTAATGTCTTTCTTGGACGGTTTTTCAGGCTTTAATTAGATTTCTGTGCATCCAGATGATAAAGAAAAGACTGCATTTACCACTCCTTGGGGCACTTTTATGTATGCCAAGATGCCTTTTGGATTGATGAATGCTGGAGCAACCTTTCAGAGAGGTATGGATATAGCATTTGTAGGAGAGAAGGATAAATTTGTTCTTATCTACCTTGATGGCATAACAGTATACTCTAGCAGCCATCAAAATCATTTGCAGAATTTGAAAAAAGTGTTTATGAAGTGCAGGAGGTTTGGAATTTCAGTCAATCCTAAGAAGTCACAATTTGCTTTAGAAGAAGGTACGCTATTAGGGCATGTTTTTTCTGCTGCAAGTGTTCAAATTGATCCAGAAAGAGTAAAAGCAAGACAGTCCCTGGTTGTTCCAAGATCAAAGAAGGATGTCCAGTCCTTTCTAGGCAAGATTAACTTTGTAAGGAGGTTTATCTCGAATTTTGCTGAATATGTGAAGCATATTACCTCCATGTTGAAGAAAGGGGAAGAAATCAAATGGACTGATATAGCAAGAAAATCAATTGAGTCTATTAAAAAGGTTATTATGGAAGCTCCCACTTTAATAGGTCCAAATTACAGCAAGGAGTTCCATGTATTCTCATTTGCCTCTCAAGACACCATTGCAGTTGTTTTATTGCAAGCAGATGAAGAAGGTTCAGAGCATCTGGTGGCATTTTTTAGCAAGAACTTAAGGGATGCTGAACTGAGGTATGATATTATTGAAAAACAGGCATATGCTCTTATCAAATCCTTGAAAGCTTTCAGAGTTTATATCTTGCATTCCAAGATAATTGCATATGTACCCTCTGCTACAATAAAAGATGTCTTAACACAACCTGATGTTGATGGAAGAAGGGCCAAATGGATTGCAAAATTGATTGAATTTAATATAGAACTGAAGCCCACCAAGCTGGTCAAAGGTCAAGGTCTTGCCAAATTATTGGCTGAAGAAAATTGCAGATCATTGGATATTGATTTCCTGAGCACAAATGCAGAGATTGGTCAGACAAATGAAGAAGAGGAAGCAGCTGAACCAGACAAAAATCAGTCAGTGGCCGAGAATCTAGCTTCATGTGATTAGTATTCTGCAATAATTAATTTCTTGCTGAAGCTAGAAATCCCCTTAGGATTTACTCAAAGTCAAGCCAGAACTTTAAAGCTTAGGGCAGCTAAATATTGTATCTATGAAAATCTGCTTTATTGGAAGGATCCATCTGGAATGCTTTTGAGGTGTTTGGACAAAGAACAGTCAATAGAAGTCATGCAGCAGTTTCATTCCAGCATGTGTGGAGGGCACCATTATTAGAAAACCATTGCCCATAAGATTCTCAGAGCTGGGTACTATTGGCCCACTTTATTTTCTGATGTGTTTTTGTTTGTTAAATCCTATGACAGGTGCCAAAGATTTGAAGGAAAACAGTAGTTGAAGTCCCTGCCCTTAAAACCAATACTTGCAAAGGGACCTTTTCAGCAGTGGGGCTTGGATTTTATTGGAGAAATAAATCCACATTCCAATGGCCAGCACAGATGGATATTAGTAGCCACTGATTATTTTACCAAGTGGATTGAAGCAATTCCTACCAGAAAGGCTGATCATAATGTGGTCATGAAGTTTTTGACAGAGAATATCTTTACCAGATTTGGTTGTCCACATAAATTAGTCACAGATAATGCAGCAGCCTTCAGAGCAAAAGAATTGGTGGATATGTGCAATTCAATAGGCATTAAACTGGTTCATTCCACTTCATATTATCCACAAGGCAATGGTCTAGCAGAATCTTCAAATAAAAGCCTGATAAGGATAATTAAGAAGCTGCTGGAGGACAATAAAAGGAATTGGGATGCTAAGCTCAAGTATGCACTGTGGGCTGACAGAGTGACCATTAAAAAATCCATAGGGAATTCTCCTTTCAAGCTGGTATATGGCACTGAAGCTGTATTCCCAATTCAGTTAACTCTCCCTGTGGCAAAATTCCTTCAAGAAGAGCAGGATGAGGAAGAAGAAATGGCAAAGAGGATCATTGATTTAGCAGAGGTACATCAGATTAGAGAACAGCTGGTTGAAAAGGCTATAGCACATCAGAAAAAGATCAAGGAAGCCTTTGACAAGAAGGCAAAAACAGATAATTTTCAGGTTGGAGACTTGGTTTTGAAGTGGGATGCACTAAAAGAAAAGAAAGGCAATCATGGGAAATTTGATGCTTTCTAGACAGGGCCTTTCATCATTTCACAGATTCAAGGGAACAACACCTTCATACTGAAAAGTATGGGAGGAGAAGCAGTTTTTGATGGCCCAGTTAATGGGTGGTTTTTGAAGAATTATGTTGTTTAAGGTCTTTGGCCTTAAAAGTTGTAAATATTTTGTTTTTATCAGTTTTGTGTAGGCAAAGTAGACTCCATGCCCAATGGAACACTAGGAAGTTTGTTATTTTGTTTTTCATCAGGAAGGCATTGATCTGCAGGTTCTTGAGACCTCACAGGGAGGATCTCATCCCCAGAAGGAGCCAGTGTTAGCTCTGCTACATAATTTGGTTTTTGCCGGGTCAAAGACACTGTGACCGTGTGTTTTTTGCAAAAGGGGAGCTTGCAACAGTTCATTTGATCCTTCCCCATTCATTTGCTTTATACCCTTATAACTCCCGCTACCTCCGTTTCCTCCTCTCCTTCTGTTATCCTTATTCTCCCTTAACCCATTATTGTTGTTTCCTCTATAATCCTATATAAAATCCCATATTAACCCTCTCTCCCCTCGGGTCCCGAGCACAAGGTTAAACTTATGTGACTGCGGTCATATCACCCCGCGCATACCAAAAAATCAATATCGCCGAGACCTTCCCCTGTCACATCATTCAACAAACGTGTGCATTAATCCATCGCCATCTAATCCTCCACCTCGTGATCCGACGATTTATGCTGCTCCCGTTCCGGCAAACTGCACGAACGATAGCCCGCAAGGAAAGCGGTTTCCCACCGGACCCACCAGCCATGCGTCGCTCATTGAACGTGCTCATGCCCCCCCATACGGATACCGCCTACCTCCCATGAGCGGTGCAGGGAAACCGCCATCCGCCCAAAACCACTTTCCCGGCTGTTAATTTCCTTGCAGCTTCCGCGCCCGTCGACCGTCTGATTGTCCATCCCGAGATCCAACGATCCTCAATCTCCCTGCTCCCCTATCTTCCAATATCCTCTGTCAAATGATCTTCATCGTTCATATATCTAATCCGACAGCTCGTAGTTGCTCCGCCCCGCGTCTTCCCATCACCTCCCGCCATGAGATCTCAGTCGTCCGTCTGCTTCATCCAACGGCTAGCATTCATTCCCAGGCCCTCGTTCATTTGCCATGCGGTTTCTGTGTTTTTGGCCTGTCCTGTGCACGCGAAGGAGGAAGGAAGCCATGATCCGGTACTCTGCGCATTGAATCCTCAACAACCACATTCAAAGAGCAGCATGGCTGAGAAGCAAAGGACGATCCTCGAGCAGTTCAATGCCTACAGCAGTTATTGAAATTTATTCAAACAATACTCCACCTATTCAGGAAGGACAACAAAGTACCAGTGAATGTCAAATTGATTTATTAAAACACAGAGTTTGCAGCAAAGACCAATATTAGATTGTAAATGTGGTTGGTGGTCCATTATGACCCCTCCACGAATAGGATAACAGACATTTTTGTAATCAGCCTCCATAGATACCTAGAAAGAAGATGTAATGAGGGTTGATGAATGTTATTTTGATGTAAAGTTCAACTTTTAGAGACTGTAACTACTGTGATACCTACAGCGTCTGGTCTTCATTTTCAACTAATGCAAGCTTCTTTTGTTGTTAATTTCTCACTTTCCACTTCTTCTTAGTTCCAGGCTGTGCCTGTTATGAAATTTTCATGTACTCTTGATGTTTAGCATTAGAGGGGCTGTCATCCCACCTCTGTGTCAGAATCTAGTAAGTATTATTGAATGTGCATGCAAGTTTTTGTTGTTTTAATGCCAGAGAGCTATCATCCTGTTTGTGCATTAGGAAATAGATTTGTAGACCTCTTTACTGGTTACAGCTGGCCATCACAGGGTCCTGTGCATCTACTGGTGTGATCAGTATTCTCCATTTCCACTTAATCCTCAAACTGTGAGTAATTGGTGGTCTAAAGCCTTGTAGTCTGGGGGTGTTGTTATAGACAAATTTGTGCCTTACAGCAACAAGCATGAATTGTCAATAATCCAAGGGATCCAAAGTTCCCTAAACATGATGTTCCTACTCCTATAGGAACAAGGTCAGCAAACCAACAGCTCTCAGATCAGTTCTCCGCCTGAAAACACTCAAAAACAAGCAATCCTGAAATCAAAGCAGGTGCTCCACTAGGTTTCTGCGCTGAAACTCAATTGCTCCATGGTGTACCTGCGTTGCAAAGCAAGTGGAACAAAGGCCACCTGCGCTGAGCGAGATGGGACAAGTGGCACACTGAGTCATTGCTCTGGAATCTTCCAAAAATGACACTTGGATCAGGTATTTCGCCTTGTGGTGAGTCAGAGGCTCTGTTTCTCCAAGTGGAAGCAAGGTTCTCCAAGTGGACTCAAGAACTGAAGATCAACTAAAGATTAACTGAAGAGAGAGAGGACACAAGGCAGCTACACATCAGTTGCAAGCTGACTCATCCTTTCTCAATTCATCTATATATTGAGCTCTCTCCTATGAGCTCAGGAGGCTGGAATTTTGTGCAAAGTAATGATATGCTGTTGGTTTCACTATAGAACTATTGGGTGATTGTTTGAGAGAGGTGAAGAGGAGAAATTCTTTCTGCTGGGAGGTGTTGCTGGGTTGGAGCCTTCAATGGTTGTAATACTCTCAGAACCTTTACTTCTTCATTAATAAAAGCTATTGAGGTTCTTGTATGTGCTCTTGTTTCAATAATATATTGTGATGATTGCATGTTTGGTTTACACTAATCCATGAACCAGTTATGATTGCATGCCTCTTGTAGTTTCCTTCTTTGTTATTTTGCAGGATCTCATTGTAGCTGGGCAAGCAAAAGAACAGGGAGCTAGGAGCAAGCGGCCAAAGAGAAGAGTTTGGATTCGACATTAAGCGCAAGGCAACGGTTAGTGCATTTCTCCATTCTCTTTTGCTTTCATAAAGAAGTAAACCTTAAGTAGTTTGTTTTACAGTTGTTGCTAAGGAACTATCACCCTTAGAGTGGGATAGGGTCATCCGAGTCGGATACTTTTCCCTACAACAGGTGTTCACCCATGTCTGGGGTTAAGCATAGTAGAAGTGGTTATCTGGCTTGAATATGCATCATTTCCTTCCATTCATCCACCATTTTCCAACATTTTTGTTGAGTTTATAATGTTCCCGAGCATCTCTGAGATACAACCTAGGAGAGTTTCTTGGGGTGATAACAGGACGAGAAAAGTTGGATCTCTTTTTCTAGCATCTTAACAATCATTATAGCTCCATAAAGTTTACTATGGAATATGAAATCAATGGAAGCCTTCCTTTCCTTTACATCCTTATTTCAAAGAAGGATGATTGTTCTTTCTCCCACTAGATCTTTTAGTAGAAAACTCACATAGAGAAATCCCTTCATGCTAAGTCCCATCATTACCCTGCTCAAAAGTTGGGCATTCTCAACATGTTACCTACTTTTGCGTTAAGAGTTTATGATGAAAATCACCTTGATGATGAGAAAACCCATCTCTTTAAGGATTTTAAAATTGATGGCTATAGTAGGCACCAATGTCTCAAAGCTTCCCTTAAAGCTAACAAAGGTCCTTGGATAGTAAAAAAACCAGAGATCAAATTTCATGGGTCCATCTTCCCTTTATCCAAAGGACCACTGACAAGATTGCGAGGATCCTGAAGAAGCATAATATTCCCTCAACCTTTAGGCCCCTAAACACCATTTTAAACAACCTAAGACTAGTCAAGGACCCGGTAGACCCTAAGAATATGAAAGGTGTTTATGTAATCCCATGTTCCTGTGGGACACCCTACATTGGTAAAATTCATTGCTCAATAAATCAAAGGATTCATGAGCACGCAACTGACATCAAACATAATAGGACTCGCTCCCCAGCATTGGTGGAACATGTGGAAAAGACATAACACTACATCTACATTGGTGAGGCCTGGATCATTGCAAGGATTGATCATTACCATCTCGTAAGTTTAGGGAGACCATAGAGATTGAAATGAGGCCAAGAAATCTGAATAGAGATGATGATTGGAAAATTAGTAGTGATAGTTGGAAAATTAGTAGTTGTTGATTCTGCCTTTTCATCTTTGGTTTTTTTCTTTTTTGGTCTTTAGGATTTTCCACCTCTTACGGTTGAGTTTTTAAGATTCCTTTTGATTTAGTTACATAATTTTTCCTAATGTCTTTGAATAATTATATACTTTTATTAATTTATATCTTGTATTATCTTTTTCTTATCATATTTTTTAATATTCTTCAGCCATTTTCCCCTCATATATATCCTTTCGTTGTTATCTTTTTCCTTTTTAATTTCTAATACATATATATATATATATATATATATATATATATATATATATATATATATATATATATATATTTGCATTATTTCATTGGTTTATTCTCATTATTGTTTATTAATCATTTTATAGTCAAAATGGTTTGACTTTCAATTAGTTTTGAAAATTTTAAAAAGGTTTTATAAAGTCTATTAAAGTTTTGAAAAAAAAAACTATTAAACTGAATATTTTGAAAATAAAAATTAATTTTTGAAATTTTTGAAATTTGAATTTCTATTTTCTTATTGGCTCATATAGATGAAATGACTAATTTTATGGGGTTATAAATAGAATTTGTCAAAAATAAAAATTATTTTAAAAATCAAAAATTAAAAAATTTCTATATGTCATCAAGTGTCATAATAGTACACACATCAAATCTCAATATTATGAAAAAATCATTATTTGTGAAAAAATCATTTTTAAGTAATTGTGTCAAATTCATGTTTGACTTTTAATTAATGTGTAGCCTTTGAAAATAATTTACAAAATTTGCGCAAGTCTTTCAAAAATTTTAACAATTGCATTTTATTTTATGATATTCATTTTTTATGGTTTAACATATATCTATATATCTATCTATATATATATATATATATATATATATATATATATATATATATATATAAAGATGATATTTACTACTTTATATAGATTCACTTTTATATATAATATTAACATATATAATTTACTTAATATAAGAAAAACATCTAAATTATTATGTCGCTACTTAAATAAAATATTTCTAAATTATAATAGGAAATCCTTAACAAAATCTCTTTTAAGTTTTACTACTAGGACTCCAATAATATTGCAACAACTACGAAAAAATTCAACAAACACAGTTGTGATTTTCTATCATCTAAACTCTTGTTGCATTTGAGTCTCTTCCTATGTTGATACAACTTCTTTAGATAGATGATCAACATTTGAGTTGATATATATATATATATATATATATATATATATATATATATATATATATATATATATGTCAAAATTATGTTTTACCTTCATAAATTGATTTATTATTGGAACTGATGTTATAGTCTCAATTTTACATTTATTGTCTCTCTAATCTATTAATAACTTAAAGTCTCCCAATACTTATAAATATTTTCCTATTGTTTTTTTCGGAGAAATATAAATTGCCTCAACATATTTCAAAATAATATAATGTATTGGTAAGGAAAAACAATGTCCCCTCCATTATAAATATTTATATCTCTTTGGTATGCCCCTAAGTCAACATGCCTTTTCATAATTAATTATATGTCTTGTCATAACTAGGGAAAATCATGCCACCAATAGCAAGAGAACCATACAACAACATGCAAAGCCATGCATGTCAAAACTATCTAAGAAATCACACATGCAATATGTTACCTACAAGTATTTTTGTTGAATTTGCATGATCTTGTTCTTCCTTCCTTGATCCTTGTTTTCCTTCCTTTCCCTTTACTTTATTTTCCTTCATTGATCCAAAGCTAGTGTGCTCCAAGAAAACTCTGAGTGACCAAGAGTGAGAGAGAGAGAGTAATGAGAGAGCTCCAAAAAATGAATTGACAAAAGGTTACCAACTGATCCTCAGAAGCTTTTTTATTAATGAGGCCTCTGATTTCTTCATTTTCCATTATTTCCCTTCAATTTCCTCCTCACATGAAACATGTGACCTTTCACCTTGCTTTTCTCTTAATTTCATTTATTTTCATAAATAAATGTGCCAAAAATGTCTTTTTGCCTTTTAATGCCTTTTCCTTTGCCTTTGTTAACTTCCTTAGCCATAAACACATTCAATGATGCCCACTAGGATATCTTTTCCTAACATTCAGCTTGGAATAAGTATCCCTTAATTGTGGTCTTATTTTGCCTTTATTAACTTTTATTACATGAAATTTTCACTAGGGTTGTTACATAACTCTCCCCCTTGGGGAACATCGTTCTCGGTGTTAAACCACACCAAGACCTCAATAAATCTATTGAAAAGAAAAAATATTGCCCAAGGATCTTTATAACTTAGCTCATTGTAGTATTTACAATGAAAGACCTGCTCAAAAGTAAAACATCATGACAACATGACAAGATAACAACCATACCACTTATTGCATCTTTATAACTTATCTCACGACAATATTTACATCCATATACATATATACATATACCAAAACATCAAACAAACATATGCCAAATATATACCAGACATCAAACCAAAACATTTTTGCCTCAACCGGAAAACAATGAAGGATATAGGGCCCGCATCTGATCCACCATCTCCCATGTAGCTTCTTCAGGCCCAAAGTGCTTCCACTACACTTTAACTTTCTCTATGGCTTTGTTCCTAAGCATGAGTTACTTCTGCTGCAATATGCACTGAGACTTCTGTTGGCACACTAAGATGTCTTTTTACAGGCAATCTCAATCCCTACATTAGCTATCAACCCGAGGTAAGTCTTTTTATCTCAAGAGTGTCATCACAATATATGCAGTGAATCTAGAGGTTATCTAATGATGAATCGTTGCAATCACTAATGACTAATTCTTCAATTCACTCCACACAATTCTGGAAAGAAGTAACTATGGAAGAAATACTCTTAACACACCCTGAAATTCTATGCAACTTGTTCCGAAATCAATTGAAACTGAATGCAAAGAAGAGTCACATTTGGAATTGTTCAAACAGACTTAAGGCTAACTCACTCAATCAAGGAAAGAAATTGTAACTATTGAACAACATTGTCAATCTATATAAATCCAAATTAACCAACAATCTCAATTGAACAGCAAACAGTAATTGAACGAAAATCAGTAATTGAAGAGCACACAGTGATTGAACGGAAAATGGTAATTGAACAGAAAATAGTAATTGAATGATAAATGGTAATTGAACAACAAACAACAATTGAACAAAAATCTACTATTAGCTCTAATTCACTCGTTCCAATCAAAGCATTGCTTAATTATATTACACGGCTTCACTCTAAATCTAATTAAACTGCAGTATGAATTAATCTCACAAATCTTTTATGATAAATGGAATAACCAATGATTGAACATTATTCAAACAAAAAAGACTAAATAGAAAGACTATAACACAAGGAGAAGTAGAACTTCTCGTGACTGGGCCTAGAGTCACCAAAAGCCTCCGCTTAATAAGAACTCAGAATACGAATATATATCAAACACAACCTTATTTCATTAATGCAATTAACAGCTTATAAAGTCACTAAGATAACAACGTTATATGTTTTCAAAAAGAATAATTACAGATTATCAAAGTCTAAACTGTCTCTAATTGCCTTTCGGCCCTATATATAACATAAAAGAGTAACTAGATAAAAGTGAATCCTCAGGATCAGGGGATCCTGAGGATTTCGCAATACATAATCTGATCATGTGATAAAATAGCATTGTTCAGGCTGATCTCCTGCTGCCTTGTCTGCCAAAGACATTGTAGCTTTCCCTTTTATGGCCTCGTGTTGTTCTGTCAACTGAACAGCTTTTGCCCAGTCTGCATCTTCTGCACACAAAGATCAGTTTCTTGTGTTAGATTGGCCTATTTTGTCACCAAATGCTTTCATCCAACTTTAGCTGATATTTTCCTTATTTTAATCTATAAATAGAGATAATCGTATAAGGATGAATGTTAAATAAAGCAATTTACGAAGAGAAATCATACCTTTTTCCTGACCCAACATACTCCCCATCTTACCTTGTTGCATGTCCACATGCAAGTGAGTAGTTTAGATGCAACTGAGTTAGGGAATAAGCAGGATATACCTCCTCCTTGTAATTCCTAAAACCATTTTTCTTCTTAAGGACAACGAAAGACTGGGTTACCTCTTGATACTTCAAGTTATAGTCACTAAGGTATTGATCAGGAGGATACCATATGATTGGGGGTCTATAATGACATCCTATCCAATCAGGCCCCATCATTAAGATCATATTACTGTATTTATAGAAACGAGAAGAGGTGGATTTGAAGTTCCGATACCCAAATGGCTCTCGTTTCCTCGCAGTGTTGTTGGAGACTTCCCACCTATATCTTGATGCAGACAAGGCTTCTTCCTTAATGTCCTGGAAATATTCCTTTCTGACCTAAATGATATCGGTATGGAGTGGCCCCAATTTTCCTACAACACCGGCTCGCTGCATAAACTGTTTATGTTTGACAAATATGTTGGGTTGTGTTATATTCCTTCCATGACTAGTCCAAGTAGTTAACTGGGGGGTTAGAGAGGGGGTAGAGCCCCCCCCTTCATTGCATCGATTGCACAACGGGGGGGTCACAGGGGGTGCGGCAGCCCCCCCTATCCAGGGGGTTTTGAGGGGGGCAGGTAGCCCCCCTCTACGAGGTCCAGGGCAGTGCCCCGGGGAAATTTTTTTTGGACCATATATTAGGTTGGGTGGACCTACCTATGATTTTGTGCATGTTTTTCGTACATGGTTTTGGACGCGATGGTTTTCAATCCATGGTTTTGGACGCGATGGTTTTTCGGTCCATGGTATTGGATGCTTTGGAATGTATAAATATGTATTGTAACATTGAAAGGAGTATAATGAAAAATCAATCCGGTAGTCCCAGTTTTGGGATCCAGGGGAAAATCTTTGTGTATATGTGTTTTATGTTTTATTCTCTCGCATTGTTTATTTCCTGTGTTTTAGAATTCGTATGCAAGTAATTTCTATATGGGGTTAAAACCTACATTTGGTATCGAAGTTGTTTTGTCTTCAAGGTGACGCCTTTGTTGCTGAGGAGTTTCGCTCGGGCCTATGGTAGACCCTGTTCAGTGGGAGATCTACAGGATTGATTCTGGTGGTGAAAGAAGATGACGAGCAGTGGAAAGATAGAGATCGAGAAATTTAATAGTCAAAGTTTTGTGTTATGAAACCAGCTCACAAAAATAGAGAAAAGATATATCAACGCCTTAGAAATAAGCCTCTTCAAGGGGGCAACCTCCTTTACATTCCACAAATGAACAATTCTTGGATGATACAAATGACAAGACCTCCTTTCTATATATAGGAGTCTAAGGGGTCATAATATAATCAAAACCGACATAACAATAATAATGTAAGTGCACAATAATAACAATAGCGGGCTTCTATGGGGCACAATAATAACAATATGGGGACTACATGGGCACAACAATATAATAAGGGGATTGTACTAATAACAATAAGGGGTTACACTAGTAGTATAAGGACCTAACATGCCCCTCTACTTCAAAAAGTGTTGTCCTCAATGCTTGAGTAGTTCTTGATGCTTTTGTATAAATTTTTGTCCTCCAATGTGAAATCTTCAGCGGGTAAGTTCTTCCACTTGATGAGATACTCTAAAATTGATCTATTTAGTAGCTGTCAATTTCTCAGTTCTATAACTACTTCAGGTTCCAATATGATTTTTCCTTCATTGTCAAGTGCTCGCGATACTGTTTGAACTGGGACCTTCTACAACTTTTGAATGAGTTCCCACTACTTTGGGCAGATGGATATCTGTAAGGCCTGATGTTTGGAGGAACACTTTTGGAATAAAATGAATAGCATGATCATGATCTCGAATAGGTGGGAGGCCTTTGGAAGTCTCAAATACCTTAGAATGATTGTCCAAAACATTTTGGAGATATGGAGAAATACATGATTTCAATGTGGGATCCTCTAGTGAACATAATTGTGCAATTACGCCTCGTTGTTCTTTATTTAGAAGCTTTGTCATGATGTTAGAGTTGATTATCTTTCCTGGTTTCCCTTCGATACCCCTCAATTCAACTTCCTTTCCTTCCCAAAAAAAATTCAAGAAAAGTTCTTGAAAATTAAAAGCTATCGTACCTAAAGATCGTAGCCATTGGACTCCTAGTAAAACATCAACACCACCCATTAGAATGGAAAGCATTGGGCTATTCAATACATATTCTCCCATGGATAGCTTGATATTATGGCACTTTCCAGAGCAATTTATGGTTCCTCCACTTGCAACCATCACTTGACACTCTGGTGTTGGATATAAGAAGCAATTCAATTCCTTGGCTATCTTACAATGAATAAAATTATAGGTACTGCCCGAATCACTCAACACTATTACCATTTTATTCTTGATATGTCCTTCTATCTTGATAGTTTGAGGATAGGGCACAATAATAACAATAACAATGTAAGGGCACAATAATAACAATAATGGGCTTCTATGGGGCACAATAATAACAATATGGGGACTACATGGGCACAACAATATAATAAGGGGATTGTACTAATAACAATAAGGGGTTACACTAGTAGTATAAGGACCTAACATGCCCCTCTCCTTCAAAAAGTGTTGTCCTCAATGTTTGAGTAGTTCTTGATGTTTCTGTATAAATTCTTATCCTCCAATGTGGAATCTTCAGCGGGTAAGTTCTTCCACTTGATAAGATATTCTAAAATTGATTTATTTCGTAGCTATCGATTTCTCGGTTCTGTGACTGCTTCAGGTTCCAATATGATTTTTCCTTCATTGTCAAGTTCTCGCGATATTGTTTGAATTGGGATCTTCTACAACTTTTGAATGAGTTCCCACTCCTTTGGGTATATGGATATCTGTAAGCCCTGATGTTTGGAGGAACACTTCCTGGAATCAAATTAATAGCATGATCATGATCATGAATAGGTGGGAGGCCTTTGGGAGTCTCAAATAACTTGGAATGATTGTCCAAAACGTTTTGGAGATTTGGAAAATTACATGATTTCGATGTGGGATCCTCTAGTGAACATAATTGTGCAATTATGCCCCGTTGTTCTTTATTTAGAAGCTTTGTCATGTTGTTAGAGTTGATTATCTTTCTCGGTTTCCCTTCGATACCCCTCAATTCAACTTCCTTTCCTTCCCAAAAAAATTTCAAGAAAAGTTCTTGAAAATTAAAAGCTATCGTACCCAAAGATCGTAGCCATTGGACTCCTAGTAAAACATCAGTACCACCCGTTAGAATGGAAAGCATTGGGCTATTAAATACATATTCTCCCATGGATAGCTTGATATTATGGCACTTTCCAGAGAAATTTATGGTTCCTCCACTTGCAACCATCACTTGACACTCTGGTGCTGGATATAGGAAGCAATTCAATTCCTTGGCTATCTTACAATGAATAAAATTATGGGTACTGCCTGAATCACTCAACACTATTACCTTTTTCTTCTTGATATGTCCTTCTATCTTGATAGTTTGAGGATAAGGCACAATAATAACAATAATAATGTAAGGGCACAATAATAACAATAGTGGGATTCTATGGGGCACAATAATAACAACATGGGGACTACATGGGCACAACAATATAATAAGGGGATTGTACTAATAACAATAAGGGGTTACACTAGTAGTATAGGGACCTAACATTTTGAGTTGTGGAAACTCAAGATGGAGGATCTATTGGTGGATAAAGATCAGTGGATCGCGGTAGATCTGGGTACTAAACCAACGGAGTGTCTGATGAAGAATGGAAGAAGTTGGATTGGAAGGAAAAGAGCACAATACGATTGTATGTCTTAGATTCAGTATTGTTGAATATATCAAGGGAAGCTACGGCTAAGGCTTTGTGGGACAAGTTAGGTACTTTGTACCAATCTACGTCTCTGGTGAATAAACTGTTCCTACGGAAAAAGTTGTATAACCTGAGGATGAAAGATGGAGACTCGGTGACAGAGCATCTGAACACATTTAATACTATGGTAAGTCAGTTATTATCTATTGATATTACAATTTTAGATGAAGATAAGTGCATCAGTTTGTTGTGTTCTCTACCATATTCGTGGGATAGTCTAGTTATTGCAATAGGTAACAATGCAATTGCCTTGCAGTTTGATGAAATAGTCTCATCCTTGTTGATGGAGGAGTTGAGATAGAAAAATATGGAGATCCAGAATGGTGATGCCTTGTCTGTACGAGGACGGTCCCAGAATAGAAACAAAAATAAGTCATCGAGTGGGAGAGCTAAATCTAGAGGGAGGTCTAAATCTCTAGGAAAACCTGTAAAGGTAGTTTGCTAGAAATGTGGAAAGGAAGGCCATTACAAAAGGGACTATAAATCTAAAGCTCCTGACAAAGGAAAGGGATTTGATGATGCTCCTTCTGCAGAGGCAAAAACCACCTCAGATGAAGGTGGAAATGTGTACTTGGCTTCTTCAAGTACAAATGTAGATCATGAGGCATGGTTGACCAACTCAGGTGCATCCTTTCACTTCACTCCCCATAGAGAGTGGTTCCACGAGTATGAGAAATATGATGGTGGTGATTTCTTCTTAGGGGATGATAGGAAGGCTAGAATCATTGGTCATGGAAAAGTAAAGTTGAGGTTTCAAGGTGGAAGGGTTAGAACACTTCCCAGTGTTTTGCATATTCCTGCATTGGCCAGAAATTTGATTTCTGTAAGCAAGCTGGATGATGCAAGTGTAAAAACATTGTTCGAGAAGGATACCTGCAAGATGGTTCAGGGAGCACTGATATTGATGCGAGAAGTTTGGATTGGAACTCTGTACAAGCTATAAGGTAGCACTGTTGTTGATGGGTGCAACAATTCTCTAGTTCCTGAAAGTGGAGCAGAAAATCTAGTGGTCTCTGGAGAGAAGACCATGCTATGGCATCAAAGGCTTGGACATATTAGAGAGAAGGGCCTTCGAATACTTCATGGTAAAGGTATGGTAGAAGGTATGAGTAATAGCTCTCTGGATTTTGATTTCTGTGAAAAATGTGTATATGGGAAGCAGAATCGGGTAAGTTTCCCCTCTGGTGGTAAGAGGGAAAAAGAGATATTAGAGCTTTTGCACAGTGATGTGTTTGGACCTATAAAGGTTCCATCACTGGGTAAGTCTATATACTATGTATCATTTATAGATGACTTCTCAAAGAATACATGGATATATTTCCTTAAGAATAAATCTGAAGTCTTTGATAGGTTTAAAGAATTTAAGGCTCTGGTGGAAAACCAGACAGAGAAGAAGATAAAGGTGCTGAGGACAGATAACGGTGGCAAGAAGCATGCTCAGTGGTGCCGTGTTAGGACAAGAATTCTGGGCAGAGGCGGTGGAGACAACATGTTACCTAGTCAACAGATCACCTTCATCAGCATTAGAGGATAATACTCCACAAGAGGTATGGATTGGTATGAAACCCTCTCTTTCACATCTAAGGATATTTAGATTTGATACATATGTACATGCTCCAAAGGAGAAAAGAACCAAGTTGGATAGTAAATCCGAAAAGTGCATCTTTATTGGGTATAAGGATGGTTTAAAGGGTTATAATCTTTGGAACCTAATAACAAGGAAGGTTGTGTATAGCCGAGACGTGGTGTTCAGAGAGGTGAAAGATGTTATTAAACATGAAGTCCCATCAAAGGAACCTGAGAAGATAGAGTTTGAGCTAAAGGAGGAAGAATCAGACTCTACAACATAGGAGGAATCAAAATATGAAGAGCCACAAACTTTGGGTGTGAGAAGATCAATTTGAGAAAGAAGGAAGCTAGAAAGGTATAGTCCATCTGCTTTCTGTTCAAATATTTCTTTATCTATTACTGCTGATGATCCAAAAACTATGAAGGAAGCAATAGATTCAGAGGATGGAAAACTCTTAAAAAAGGCCATGGTTGATGAAATGGCATCTTTGCACAAAATTGAGGCTTGGGATCTGGTGGAGTTACCGGCTAGAAGGAAACCCATTGGTAGCAAATGGGTGTTCAAGAAGAAGACAAATGTAGAAGGAAAGGTGGAGAAATACAAAGTATGGTTGGTAGCAAAAAGTTATTCCCAGGTGTCGGGAATTGATTTTGGTGATATTTTTTCTCTTGTTGCCAAGGTAGCTTCTATTAGATTACTTCTATCTTTTGTTGCTGCTTTTGATTTTGAGGTAGAACATATGGATGTGAAGACAACATTTCTTCATGGGGATCTGGAATATGATATCTACATGAAGCAACCTGAAGGTTTTGCGGTGAAGGGTAAGAAAGAACTGGTATGCAAGTTAAAGAAGTCTCTGTATTGGTTAAAACAGTCACCAAGGATGTGGTATCAGAAATTTGATACATTTATATGGGGACTTGGCTTCACCAGAAGCAAAGCAGATCATTATGTGTATTTTAAATTAATTGGTGACCTTGTTATTTATCTAGTCTTGTATGTGGATGATATGTTGCTGGTTGGAAATGACAAAGAAATTTTCCAGGATTTGAAGAACCAATTGTCCTCCAAATTCGACATGAAAGATCTTGGTGCTGCAAACTACATTTTGGGCATGGAAATTAAAAGAGATCGGGCAAAGAGGAAGCTCTGGTTAAACTAAAGGAAGTATGTCGAGACAATACTTAAAAGGTTTAATATGCAGGATAGTAAACCGGTGAAGGTTCCTATTCCTGTAGGTTTGAATTTATCTATTGAACAGTGTCCCAAGACACAAGAAGAGGAAGAGGACATGTCCCATGTTCCATATGCAAGTGCAGTTGGTAGCCTGATGTATGCAATGGTTTGTACTAGACCAGACATTGCACATGCAGTGGGAGTATTGAGCAGGTTTATGTCAAAACCGGGAAAGGAGCATTGGACAGTAGTGAAGCGGGTTTTCAGGTATTTGCGTGGCACTTTTGATTATGGTTTGCACTACCAAGGAAGACCGGGATTGGACAGAGTGTTGGATATTCGTGGCTTTGTTGATGTAGACTAGGCTGAAGATCTACAAGTGGGTATGTGCTTAACCTATTTGGAGGTGCAATCAGTTGGATGAGTAAGAAACAATCTGTAGTGGCACTATCAACTACAAAGGCAGAATACATGATAGCCATCATGCAAGCAAGGAACCAGTTTGGTTGCAGAGATTGTGTTCAAGTATGGGGTTAGTACAGGGAGCTATAAGGATAGACTATGACAGCCAAAGTGCAATTTTCTTGGAAAAGAACCGTGCTTATCATTCAAAGACAAAACACATTGATGTTCAGTATCACTTTGTGAGGGATATTATAGAAGACAAAAAGGTATTGCTGGTAAAGGTGGACACTTTGAAGAATACCACAGATGCATTGACAAAATCTGTGAGCTTTCAGAAGTTCTCTTGGTGTAGAGAAACAATGGGCATTGCAAGGCTAGATAAATTACTAAGCTCTCTTGTTTCCCCCTATGCAAAGAAAACAACAAGTGGGAGAATGTTGGGTTGTGTTATATTCCTTCCATGACTAGCCCATGTAGTTAACTGGGGGGTTAGAGGGGGGGGGGAGCCCCCCCTTCGTTGCGCCAATTACGCGGCGAGGGTGTCACTGGGGGGGCAACAGCCCCCCTGTCTAGGGGGGTTTGAGGGGGGCAAGTAGCCCCCCTCTACGAGGTCTGGGGTAGCATCCCAGAGAAAAAAAAATTGGAGCCTATATTAGGTTGGGCAGACCTACTTATGGTTTTGTGCATGTTTCTCGCACATGGTTTTGGACGCGATGGTTTTTCGGTCCATGGTTTTGGACGCGATGGTTTTTCGATCCATGGTATTGGATGCTTTGGCATGTATAAATATGTATTGTAACATTGAAAGGAATATAATGAAAAATCAATCTGGTAGTCTCGGTTTTGGGATCCAGGGGAAAATCTCTGTGTATATGTGTTTTATGTGTTATTCTCTCACATTATTTATTTTTTGTGTTTTAGAATTCATATACAGGTAATTTCTATATGGGGTTAAAACCTACAAGATAGGAGTAATGGCTGTGTAGGCTCCCCTCTGACCCATAGGTCAATGCCATACTCACGTTTTTTGAAAGTATTGTGAGCCTTGGCCCACTTGAGTTGGTTGGTAGCAAACGAGAGGAATGCCTAAAATTGGACATCTCCTATAAAAGGGCCAGGGTGGCTATCCCTGTCATCTTCTAAAAATAAATTATGCATATAAAGTTCACAAAGGAGGCATTGAACCTTCTCATTGTACTCTCTGAAGCATTTGATAAAGTCTGGGGTGGTTTTGATCTCTACCGGTTTGCTAGCCTTAGCGGCTTTGACTTTTAGCAGGAGGTATCCTTCCATGAGAAATAAGGCATAATTTGTGGCAGGGGCTCGACATGATAGGGTATCTGAATAAAGAGAGCAGACGGTCTCCATTTGCTCTCTAGCCTTTTGCAATTTACCCTTTAATCTTTCAACCTTCTTTTTCTTAGCCTTATACTGAGCAAATGTCTCATCTTCAATCACAGTAAGTGCTTCAAACTTCTTCCTCAACCCTTGATGTTCATGCAGAGGGACCACCTTTTCTTTGTGCTGAGCCAGTTCTTGTTGAACCATCAGTAGCTCATTCTGCAACCTTCTAATGACGGCCTCTCTTACCAAGGGAGTGTAAGCGGGTGTCTCATTTGTTTGGGCTTCTCCATCCTGGGTCTCCATAGGATCGGTCTGCACAACAACTTCAGCTACCTCTTGAATTATTCCATCAATTCGAATGTCTTATTCAACATCTATTTGGACAACAATATCCACAGTGGGGTGGTCCATTTGGGTTTCTTGCGAAAAGACATAGGGGTCCTCAGTTTTCATTTCAGTGTCTTCTACCATACATGGCTCAGTTTGAGTTTCTTTTGGACAGACCACAAGAAACTCTGTTTGAGTCTCAGCATCCTTCCCAGAACATTGTTCTGTTTGCGTTCCTACGGTTTCCATTTACACTTTCAAATTCCTAGTTCTGGTTGCCTCTTTTAACCAATGTTTCAGCTGCCTGATTACTTGCTTTTGTCTTCTATACTTCTTAAGCATCTTTCTAAGCCTATATTTGTAGGAATTCTTTACTCTAGGACCTCCATCTGATGGTGGGTTAGCTATGTTATCCTCTAGTTCCTGTATAGGTGGTACTATGTCAGCATCAGGGATGGTTCCAATTGGAACTGTGTCTCCTGGTGGAGTTTCACCTTCTAGCTCATCATTATCATGCATTTCTTTTTCAAGAGATCCCAATGAAATGGTATCTCGTGAACAATTATTGTTCTCTGGGTCTTCTCCTAGGTAGGCCTCATCCTTAGGGGACTTAGAAAAGGGAGTATTACCTGGTTGATTGGCATCTCCTAGGGTTTCATCTTTAGGGTTTCCTTCAACTGGGGGGTCCACTGGACCGGTGCCTATTGTCTGAGTTTCTTCTCTAATGGCTTCCCCTTCATGTACCTCAGCTTCGAGGGGTGTTTCCATAGAAGGGATTGATTCCCTCTGTTCCTCCATTTCATCTGTAAATGGTTGGGTTTGTTCACAACTAGGGTTGTCAGTAGGGGCAGACCGGTTGGGGGTACAATTCTGCTCTTCAATGCTCCCTGGTTGTTCTCTATCCTTGGCAAACATTCCCATGTTTTCCAATACCCTGGCCACTTCCTCCTCATAGTCTTGCAAAGGGGGATTTTGCGGACTAGGAGGTGGTGTGCGGGATGGTCCAGCTTCCTCTGCTTGAATTGGGATGCATCGCTGGGCTTTCACTCGCACAAGGCGCCTATGCTTTGCTAGTTTTAAGGGCATGGAGGAATTCTTTCTCTTTACTATTCTTCTCGGGCCTGGGGTTCGTTACCCTTGTTGCTATGTTACCGCATTTTCCGGGGGTGGAGCCAAAGTAGGATTTATGATACTGTCCCATGTTAATTGCTACTAGGGCAATATATTTGTGATAATTAATTTAATCAACCCATGATGGCTGACTACACTATGTGGGTCTTTAGCTGTCCTAACTCATCGGGTGACATCATTTAACAAGGAATTTAGATAAAACGGTAAATTAACTGAAATTCCTTGTTTTAAAATGGCTAGAAGTTTCAATGGTCGAGGCTTTACCACATCATGTCGACTGTCACAAGTAATGTATCTTTGGACGATGACCGCGAATTCTTGCCATGGCTGCTGTAACACCGAAGGATGAATTCCTTTCCCTATTCGTACCAGCCACTCGCTCGAATCCTAGAATACTTTAATTGCACTGTATAAAAGGACGTGTTTATCTGTCCATTTCGCCCCCTCTGTCGGAAGTCCAGTATCTTCGGCCAGGACTGCTTCAGAAACAGTCATACTTCTGCCTTTTACCACTTTGTTGCCGTTCTACAGATTCTACAGAAATTTCAGCATTAGCTCCTCATGAAATCCCTATAATCTGTATAAATACTGCATCCAGCCAACGCATTCGAGGATTGCGCGAGCTTGATCTGATACCATCAGCACTGGAGGTTCACTCCGTATAGCTCTTCCTCCCATAGCTTCTACACCTGTGACTGGTTCACCTATATGCAATTGTGTTTTACTTCTGTAATTTAGAACAGCAACGGAGTATGTTACAGCAATTAACAGAGAAATTACGTTGTTTGGAAGATTATTATCATATTTAGTTAAGTCATTTGTCTCATCAGCTATACTTAACATAGGATCATAAGTTTGCATGCCCGCCATAATGGTTGTCATTCTTCATCCAATCGGAAATTCTTGCTAATTATTACACATTCATACTCATCATGTGGTTCGTACTCCAGAGGTAATCCGAATGATTGCCACATAGTTATCCATAACTGTGACAGGTGTCGGGCATACGCAATCCATCCACCTCTGACGAGAAAAGGGTGTCCATGTCCTTTCATCACGCGAAAAGCAAGCAAATTTGTTGATGCTAAATAAATGTCGGCAACCAATCTAAAAAAACATAGCATGCAAATCGGTAAAGCAATTAAAGCAATATTCATCATCGGATGTGAATTCACTGAATCAAATAAAAAACAACAATTTTAATTCATTATGTCAAAGATCTTCACTGTGAGCAGTATTAATCACATCAGCATAATCGACGGTATGTGTTTAATGACTGTCATTTAATGATTGGACATATAGAATATAATGAATATAGATTTAAGTCACCATGCTATTCAGCTTGTAAGAGTGCTTCTCAAATGGAAATTCTCTTTATAAACAAATCCATAGGTGATAAGAGCTAAAGGACATATGGCAATATAAGTTGATACTCCAATACCACAAGCAGAGCCGCTGCTGCCACCAGGCGTTCATAGCCTCGACAGGGTTGCTTTTTAAACCCCCCAAATGAGCCAGAGTCCTCCTTATAGTTAATTCTTCTTTTCTTGTCATAAAGAGACCACTATGCTGGCATGGTGACTAGATAACCATAGTTCCATTCACTAGGGTGTAATAGAGTGATCAGGCTAGCTCATGATGAGACCCCTTGTTCTTCGGACAATTTTAATTATCAATAAGGTCATTACCTTGGTTTGGTGGCCAAATTGGAATGTCACCTGTTACATCCCTATGATCATGGCAGGCTGGCTTGAAATGAGACCCCCTATCCTCTTTAAGACAATGTTTTGTGCATTTTCATATTTTACTATTTCCATTTTTCTTTTGCAATTCTTATTGTAAAAAGAGGGAGGCTCATTTGCTCCTTAAGAGTCGGGGATGGTGTAAGAAGTAAAAAGATGCCAATGAAAGTGTTATACTCTTATCCCCTTATCATCATACCAATGGGTTTTATCCATTTAGAAGTATAAACATAAGCCAACATGGATTAAGAATAATGAATCATTTCATGATGTGTCCAAAAGAAAAGATGTTCAGGCAATCATTCTAAAGATATATTGTATTAGCTTATGAATAAGTATAACCATCAAAAGGCTTTAGAAGTCATAATGATAGTATTATTACCGTTTTTCCTTTAGAAGAGGCACAAATCAATTCAAATGGTGTTTATTTTCAATACAAAAGAAGAAAATAAAATGGCATAAAGATTAAAAAAAAAAATGAGAAAAATTCACAATTTATCCTATTAAAATGTGTTCAATCGATTGAACAGCAATCGTTCAATCGTTTGAATGGCAAAATCAAATAGAAAATGAAAAGTGTTGTTCAATCGATTGAACGACAATCGTTTAATTGCTTGCTCAGCGAAATCAAGAGAAACAAAAAGTGTTGTTCAATCAATTGAACTATAGTCGTTCAATTGTTTGGACAGCGAAATTAGCAAAAACAACAAGTGTTGTTCAATCAATTGAACGACAGTCATTCAATTGTTTGAACAACGAAATTAAAAAGAAACAAAATGTGATGTTCAATCAATTGAACGGCAAGCGTTCAATTGTCTGATCAGTGAAAACAAATGAAAATAAATTGTTTTGTTCAATCAATTGAACGACAATCATTCAATTTTTTTGACAGCGAAAACAAAAAAGAAAATGAAAATGTGTTGTTCAATCAATTGAACGGCAGTCGTTCAATTATTTGAACAACGAAAAAAATGAAAATAAATTGTGTTGTTCAATTCAATCAATTGAACAACAATCGTTCAATTGTTTGAACAGTGAAAACAAAAAGATAATGAAAATGTGTTGTTCAATCAATTGAACGGCAATTGTTCAATTGTGTGAATAGCGAAAACAAATGAAAATAAATTGTGTTGTTCAATTAATTGAACAACAGTCGTTCAATTGTTTGAACAGTGAAAACAAAAAGAAGAAAATGTGATGTTCAATCAATTGAACGGCAAGCGTTCAATTGTTTAAACAACGAAAAAAATAAAAAGAGAAAAAAAACTTCCAAACTTTGTGAAACTTCCCTAAAAAATTCATATTTACATGGTAATGCCTAAAAAAGGATATGTACATTATTTACAATTTCTCAAGCAATTTCAATTTTTTGAAGGAAAAGTTGTTGGGTCCTCATTCCCTGCAGCTATAATTTGCATGGAGGGGTCCTCGCGTACCTGCTCACAGAAAGACTCCTTGGTAAGTGGTTGATGATAGAGGTGCACTCGATGCCCGTTTACCTTAAAAGAATGGTCGGATCCGTCGATGGTAGTCAAGGTAAGAGTACCATTATTATGCACTTCTTGAATCTCGTAAGGGCCGAGCCATCTTGTTTGCAACTTGCCCGAGAAGTCCTGGAATCTAGAATCGTACAGAAGTGCCCAATCCCCTTTTTGAAACGTTTTCTTCTTGATAAGGTTGTCATGCCATTTTGCCCTTTGCTGCTGAATTATTGTAGTTCGTTGCAAAGCAAGTAGTTGAGCCTCATCTAGTTCATTGATCTACTGAAGTTGCTTGGTTTGGGCTTCTGTTAAATCCAGCCCCACTTCCTAGGCCGTTCTTAGAGTCTTTATTTCAAATTCGATTGGAAAAATTAGTTCTTTACCGAACAGAAGCTGGTATGGAGAGGATCGAGTAGTATTCCTCCAAGTCGTACGATAGGCCCACAAGGCCTCTAACATTCTAGCAGCCCAATCTCACCAGTGTGTTGAGACTATCTTGGTCAGAATCGCTTCTATAACCTTATTGGTGCTTCCGACCTGCTCATTCGCTTGCAGGTGATACGGAGAAGTGATCCTATGCATAATATGATGGTTTCTGAGAGTGGCAGTAATCTTGTTCCCTGTGAATTTCTTTCCCCCATCTGTGATCACTTCTCACGGTAATCCATACCACACAAATAGCCCAAAAAGGAATTTAATCACTGCTTCCTCTTTGGCTCTTGGTAAATCTACTATTTCCACCCATTTTGTCACATAATCCGTGGCTACTAGTATGTAGGCCTTCTGATTGGATGGCGGATGGAATGGACCCACGAAGTCCAATGCCCAACGCTCAAAGGGCTCTATGACTAATTGGGGCTACAGAGGCATTTCATCAGATTGGCCAGGCCGACCCATCCTTTGGTAACTATCGCAGGCCTAGGCATATTTCTTAGCATCCTTAAAAATAGTGGGCCAATAATAACCCATCTGTAATACCTTATGTCCTGTCCTTCGATCTGCGAAATGTCCCCCACAGGGCTCGTCATGGCAAGCCTTTAGAATTTCATGGATCTCATCCTCATGGATACATCTGCGTATACACATGTCGACCCCTGTATGAAAAATATATCCGCCTATCCAAGAGAACCGGGCACTGCGCTGAACGATCAATTTTCTTTCTCTTGTCATCAAATGTTTAGGTAGCTTCCCTATTGCCAGATAATTTTCCACATATGCGTACCATGGCATCTTGACTGCCACGGAAAATAGGTGTTCATCTGAAAATTGGTCATCTACTACCAGTGGATCATTCACCTTCGAGATTCAAGATAGAAAATTAGCAACTGGGTTTTCCTTCCCCAGGCAATCTTTAATGGTAATGTCGAACTCCTGCAAAAGAAATAGCCACCATATTACTCGACCATTTGTGATAGGTTTATTAGTTAAATAGCAAATGGTAGAGTGATCAGTGTACCAAAAGACTTCGTATCTGATTATATAGTGTCTAAATTTGTTTATTGCATAAATAACAGATAAGAATTCTTTTTCTGTCACTATATAATTAAATTCTGCAGAAGTGATATTTTTGCTAATATAATATATAGCATAAGGTTTCTTGTCCTCCTCCTAGCCGAGGACAGTGCCTATAGCTACATTTGATGCGTCCATGGAGATGTGGAAAGGTAGCTCCCAGTTTGGTCCACGTAATACCGGTGCTGTTGAGACTAGTTTCTTTAAACCTGCAAAAGTTGTGTCACACTTGTCAGACCAACTGAAATCAACATTTCCAGTTAGAGCATATAAGGGTGCAACAATCTGTGAATTTTTTTTAATAAACCTACGATAATAACCTGCATATCCCAAGAAGCTACGTACCTTTGTTTGAGTGTAGGGGGTAGGCAGTAAAAGAATTACTTGTATTTTTGTTGGATCTACCTGTATTCCTGCTGCAGAGATATAATGTCCCAGGATCATGCCCTTGGTCATCATCATGTGACACTTGACATTGCTTAAACATAACCTGGTAGCAATGCATCATTCTAAGACCTTTTCTAGCGTTTGCAATGCTTGATCAAAATCATCCCCATATGGAGTAAAGTCATCCATATATACCTCAAGTCCTTCATTTATTAGATCAGCAAATATGCTGAGTATAGCTCTCTCGAACGTGGTTGGGGCATTACATAAGCAAAATGGCAATACCATGTATGTGAATGTCACACAGGGACGAGTGAAGGTTGTTTTATCCTGGTCTTCAGGGGCAATCTGAATTTGATTGTAGCCACTGAAACCGTCTAAAAAGGAGAAGAACTGCTTCCCTGCCAATGTATCGAGGACCTGATCAATGAATGGGAGGGGGAAGTGATCTTTCTGTGTTGCCTTGTTTAGCTCCTGATAGTCTACACAAATATGTCACTTCCCATTTTTCTTAGGGACGACCACCAATGGAGAGACCCATTTACTGTCCGAGATAGGATAAATAAAGTTTACATCCAGCAGCTTCTGTAATTCCTCTTTCATGATGTCCTTGAGGTGTGGGTTCAACCTCCATTGAGGCCAGAAAATGGGTTGAGCATCCTTCTTTGTATATATGTGGTGTGTACATAGTTGTGGGTTTATCCCTTTCATATTAGGATAATCCCAGGCAAAAGCCCCTTTATTTTTCTGTAAGACCTGGATAAGCTTCTATTGTTGTTTGCTATCCAGACTGTCATTAATATTTAGAAATTTGCCTGACTCGATCTCAACAGGTTTGTTATTATGAACAGGAGTCGTCCGAATATGTTGGTCGTCTATATCCTTCAGAGGATCTTCCATGGCCTCGTTATCAAGGATTTCTTTCAACATCTGACATTGTACATTACTCACATTAGCTGGCTAATTTATAAAATTATTGATAATGTCATCCTCAGTCTGATCTTTAAATTCCAGTGCCTCTGCTACTGTGAGTGGTGAACGGATGCTCTCTTCTAGGTACATTGGTGGCTACTTACATATTTTTACAATGGGAAAACTTGGCCTGGCAGGAGGATATAACACAAGATTTTTTATAGCATCCCCCTTCGTAATAGTCATGTTGCCTTCTTAGCAGCCAATATATGCATCAGTTGTTGCCAGCCAAGGTCGGCCCAGAATCAAAGGATGCCCATCCAACCGACTCCTTGGGTTTATAACCAGAAAATCTACTGGATATTCCCATGAGTCAACAGAAACTGTGATATCTTGTAAAGTCCCTTCTAGTCTCACCACCGATTGGTCAGCAAGTTCTAATAAAGTGGTGGTTGGTTCCAGGGCTATAATACCAAGTGCTTGACAAGTTTCTGTCATTAAGATATTAATGGTGACTCCTAGATCAACTAGTGTATTTGGAAAAGAGCAGCCATATATCTGAACTGTTACTATGGGGTTTCCAGGATCTTCGTACTTTATTGGAGTTTCCTCTCCCAAGAGTAAATTGGATAAGGTTCCTACAACATGGATAATGGGTGAGGTTTTTACCTTCCTCGCAGACTTCCTTACACACAATTCTTTGATTGTTTTGGCATAGATGGGAATGTCTTGAATAGCCTGGAGGAGAGGGATCTTAATACAATTTTTTTTTAGCTCCCCTACAAGATCGAAATCAGGGTAGGTGATCAGTTTGGGTATTGTTAGTCTTTCAGGGAATGGAGGAGAAGTGACAATAATTTTTTCAGGGTAATCATGCCGATTTGTTTCTTCCCCTTGCTTTGATTCAATATTATTTACAGGTGGTGGAATATGTACAGGTGGAATTCCACTTTCAATTGAAGGTTGATCTATGTTTTCCTCAGGGGTGATGACATGCCCTGACCTTAATCTGAGCTCATTACATTCTTTCTGCACAATCTCATACTCTGGGTTTTCAATAATCTGTACCAACTGGACTAGTCTGTTATTAGGATTCAGGTTTGGCTGAGCTAGTAACTGTGGGCGTAGAAGAGGTTGAGAATTTTGTTGTAATGTATACAAAGCTAACAGTGCAGGTTGAGGCTGAGGGCCTATCCCCATAGGTACATTGGATATCCCCAGAGGTCGCTGCCAATTTGTAAACCAGTTCAGATTTTGAGAGGTGAAGGTAGGCCACTGAGATTGATAGGGATTGCCTTGCCAAACAAGAGTAAAAGGAGAATTCGGCCAGCCATTTCCCGGAAAATATTGTGTTGTCTAGAATGTCATAGGGAATGGCAGGCTCTGCCAATTTGGGTAGGACGATTGGCCTTGCCAGGCTGCCCCAAGATTTTGTTGTTGATTAAACTGTGAGGAAGGAAAGAATTGGGGTGTGTCTTGTGACATATCTGTAGGTTTAGCTTGCCATTGTTGATGTTGGTTCATCAGATATACCAGATATGTTTCTTCCTCCACTTCTTTGAATACTGCTTTCAGCCCCAGTAATGATGGACATTGCTCAGTGTCGTGATCTTTAGTACAAATAGCACACGTCTGCACCATGTCTAATGGGCATTCCCATTGGTTGTGCTTCTTTCGACAACATGGGCAGAAGATGGCCAAATTTTGTTCTGCTAAGGCCTGTTTTTGTTTAGCCTGTAGGACATCCAGTTGTGTTGTAAGAGTGCCCAGGATGTCCGTCTTAAAATCTTCCAAGAGGTTTCCAATCTCCATCAATGTTACACCTCCACTATGTGGTTTACTTCCTATGCTCATGGGATCTTGGCTTCCCACTCCTATGCGTGTGCTTCCTCGCAAACACCTAATACACAAACGAATAATTTCATCATAATCTTCCTGAGAAATATCTCCTTTTCCCATTAATTTTAGAGTTTCTACCCATTCCTCTTTCATTCCTTTAATTAAGATAGCTCTTAGGACTTATTTTGGTAGGGAAATGTGTGGATACCTTTGCAAATTATAATTAAATCATTCTACATATTCTTCCAGTGTTTCATTATCTTTTGCAGTCATCCTTAAAATCTCATCTTTCAGTTCCCTAGTTTTACAAAAGTCTTGGTATATTTTGAGGAAGGAGGTTTTCATCTCATCCCAAGAATTAATAGTTTGTCCACCTAGACCCATAAACCATCTTAAGGCTACTCCTTTCAGAGTGGAAGGGAATAGTTTTATCTTTTGGGGGTTGGTTGTATAGTCATACCCTTTATAGAGGACATCAATCTCAAACATGAAAGCATCAGGATCCTCTATGATCATCCCATGGAAAGCTAGGATGCTTTGTAGAGGAATAGCCTTCATGGGGGCATTGGCTACTTGGTCGACTATGGGGTACTCTAATGTCGAGGTTTGACCTTAGGGTGCTTGATCTTCCATTTGGTCAAATATGTGCCAATAATCTTCGGGGACTTCAAGGGGTGCTTCTTTAGTAAGCAGAGAGTTAGCAACCCGAGATAGCTTTGTAGCACTACCTAGGTCTGGGATCTCAATAGATCCTTGTTCAGACAGTTGTGGTTCTGCCTTAGTAGCCCCACTAGTTTCTCCTTTTCCTTCTCTTAAGTTACAAGATTTTCCCTCTTGTAGAGGATCAAAATGTAAACTTATTGTAGCTTGAAGACTCTGTTCTGATCCTCCTACTTGGCTTTGAATCTCAGCATAAGCTGCAGATGGTGAGCCTGCTACTTGAGGGATAATAGTAGAACTTTTTCCAGGTATAGCCTGGAATCCTACTGACGCTTGAGACTCTGCTCTTCTTACAATTTCATCTATAAAGGTCGTTCTCCCAAGGTTCACCGATCCTTTGGTTTTTGTGGGTTTTGGTGGAGGATTCTACTCTTTTTCTATTTTTCTATTCCTAGTCATTCATAAAAACAAATTCCTATTTAACCTCTAAGATTTTTCTAAAAGGGGGGCAGGTAAGCAAGAACTTTACCTCCTAGGTACGCAGGTTCTTACCTTCCGTTTTTAAAAACCAATTCTTCCACAACAAAAATAAAAAAAATCACTTGAAACACTCTCCCCAGCAACGGTGCCAAAATGTTGGCTCACTAAGATGTCTTTTTACAGGCAATCTCAATCCCTACATTAGTTGTCAACCCAAGGTAAGTCTTTTTATCTCAAGAGTGTCAGCACAGTATATGCAGTGAATCTAGAGATTATCTAATGATGAATCGTTGCAATCACTAATGACTAATTCTTCAATTCACTCCACACAATTCTGGAAAGAACTAACTATGGAAGAAATACTCTTAACACACCCTGCAATTCTATGCAACTTGTTTCGAAATCAATTGAAATTAAATGCAAAGAAGAGTCACACTTGGAATTGTTCAAATAGACTTAAGGCTAACTCACTCAATCAAGGAAAGAAATTATAACTATTGAATAGCATTGTCAATCTATAGTAATCCAAATTAACCAACAATCTCAATTGAACAGCAAACAGTGATTGAACAGTACAGAGTAATTGAGTGGAAAATGGTAATTAAACAACAAACAATAATTGAACGGAAAATGGTAACTGAACAACAAACAGAAATTGAACAGCAATCTACTATTAGCTCTAATTCACTCGTTCCAATCAAAGCATTACTTAATTATATCACATGGCTTCACTCTAAATCTGATTGAACAGCAGTAGGAATTAATCTCACAAATCTTTTACGATAAATGGAATAACCAATGACTGAACATTATTCAAATAGAAAAGACTATAACACAAGGAGAAGTAGGACTTCTCGTGACCGGGCCTAGAGTCACCAGAAGCCTCTGCTTAATAAGAACTCAGAATATGAATATGTATCAAACGTAACCTTCTTTCGTTAATGCAAGTAACAACTTACAGAGTCACTGAGATAACAGTGTTATATGTTTTCAAAAATAATAATTACAAATTATCAAAGTCTGAACTATCTCAAATTTCCTTTCGGACCTATATATGACATAAAAGAGTAACTAGATAAAAGTGAATCCTCAGAATCAGGGGATCCTGAGGATTTCGCAATACATAATCTGATCATGTCATAAAATAACATTTTTCAGGTTGATTCCCACTGCCTTGTCTACCAAAGACGTTGTAGTTTTCCCTTTTATGGCCTCGTGTTGTTTTGGTCAACTGAACAACTTTTGCCCAGTCTGCATCTTCTAAACAAAAAGATAACAAAAAATTAGTTTCTTGTACTAGATTGGCCTATTTTGTCACCAAATGTTCATCCAACTTTAGTTGATATTTTCCTTATTTTAATCTATAAACAGAGATAGTCTTATAAGGATAAATGTTAGATAAAACAATTTACGAAGAGAAATCATACCTTTTTCCTGACCCAACAACTTCGGCTAGAACTCTCCTTCTTGCTTTACCTGAAATACAAACTAATCAATGACATGATCAAAATCCTTTATATACCTCTTAAGCAATGAAATATGGAAAATATCATGGACTTTCATTGTTCGAAGTAGTGCAAGTCGATAGGCCACTGGTCCAATCCTCTCAAGGATCTCAAAAGGCCCGCAATATCGTGGTGCCAACTTGGCACATGATCGAATCCTCAAAGAGCTCTTCTTGGGCTTGATGTGCAAATAAACATGCTCCCCAACCTGAAACTCCTTGAATACCTTGTGTTGGTCTGCATAACTCTTCTGTCTATCTTGTGTTTCCTTTAGATTCTTCTTTATAACCTGCATTTCCTGTTCCATGTCTACCAACATATCCAGTCCAATAAGTACCCTATTCACTAGATCACTCCAGCTAATGGGAGTATTACAACTCCATCCATTCAATGCCTCGAAAGGACTCATCCTAAATGAATCATGATAACCATTGTTGTATGCGAACTCAACCAATGGAAGATACTCCTCCCATCTCCTCTTCTGGCGCATCACATACATCCTCAACATATCCTCCAAGATCCTATTGACCCTCTCTCTGTGTCTATATATTTGCGGATGATAAGTTGTCTTGAAGGCCAACTTTGTACCCAAACCTCCAAATAGCTCCTTCCAGAACTTGGAAGTGAACTTTGCATCCCTTTCTAACACAAACTTCTTCATAACATAATGTAATCTCACTATCTCTCTAATGAAAACCTATGCTACCTCACTCACCGAATATGTAGTCTTCACTGGAATGAACTAAGATAGCTTTCTCAACCTATCGACCACGACCATAATAGAATCATGTTGTCTCACTATCCTCTGAAGACCTATAATGAAATCCATTTAAATTACCTCCCATTTCCATTCCAGAATCACTATAGGCTGTAGTAAACCACCCGGATTCTTACATTCTGCCTTTACGTACTGACAATCTAAACATCTAGCCACGAACTCTGCCACTTCCTTCTCGAGATTCAACCAATAGTAGAGCTTCTTTACTGCCATCAATGTCTTCTGATATCTTGAGTGACCCGAGTATGGCTTGACGTGAAACTCCCTCAAGATAAGCTTCTTGAGCTCACTACAATTCGATACATAGACCCTATCCCTGAATCTCACCAAACCATCTGCCGTGAGATAATGGTTTGCATCCAGATAACCTATACATGTACTTGCACCAATACCTATGCATGTACTTGTACCTACATCCACACATGTGCCTGTACTTGTACCTGTACTCTACTGTAACCTGCGCATGATCCCCATGTACTTGTCATTCTAATGTCCTGTCTGGAAGATCCTATCCTATAACTTTGTCCCATAAGAGCTTATAGCTGCTATATAATTTACTTGTACCTTCCTGCTAAGAGCATCTACAACTCAGTTCTCCTTTTCTTTGATGTATCTGATCTAGAACTTGAACACACTAAGGGTGGCCAACCATCTCGCTTTCCTAGCATTTAGATTTGGTGGTTCAAACAAATACCTCAACCCACTATCGTCACTCATGAATACAAACCTCCTGCCAAGAATATAGTTCCTCCACATCTTCAATGCATGTATGATCGCTGCTAGCTAAAGATCATACATCAAATAGTTCTGCTCATGCTCATTTAGTTTCTGTGACTCATAGCACACTACCTGTCCTTCTTTCATGAGAACTCCACCAATTCCTCTCTTGCAAGCATCTATACACACTACAAACTCCTTGTCTGGATTTACAATCTTTAACACTGGTGCATGTGTCAAAAATTGCTTGAGCTGCTCAAAACTAGCTACATATTCTTTTTTCGATTCGAACTTCTTATGTTTCCTCTATAATGATGTGATAGGATATACAATGTGTGAGAAGTTTCTAATGAACTTCCTGTAGTAACCTACCAATCCCATAAATGATCTCACCTCATCCACATTCTTAGGAGTTGCCCACTCCATGATGGCCCTTATCTTTTATGGATCTATTGTTATTCCTTCCTTGGAGACAACATGCCCCAAGTAATGTACCTTAGTCTAAAAGAAGTTACACTTGCTAAGATTAGCATACAACTGATGCTCTCTTAGAAATATCAAGATTGCTGCTAAATACTTAGCATGTTCTCCCTCTTTTTTACAATATATCAGTATATCATCAATGGATACAATAACAAACTTGTCCAAATAAGGACGCAACACATTATTCATCAAACACATAAATGTAGTTGGAGCATTAGTCAAACCGAATGGAACTACAACAAACTCATAATGCCCATACCTAGTCCTAAACGCAGTTTTGAAGATATCATCTTCCTTGATGCATACCTAATGGTATCCCGATCTCAAGTCGATCTTAGACAACACTGCTTCTCCCTTCAAGTGATCAAAAAATTCATCAATCCTCAGTAATGGGTACCTGTTCTTAATTGTTACCTTGTTTAGTTGCATGTAATCAATGCACAATCTGAGAGTACCATCTTTCCTCTTTACAAACAACACTAGTGGACCCCAAGGCGATAAACTTGGCCTAATGTATCCCTTGTCAAGCATCTCCCTTAAGTACAACTTCAACTCTGCCAACTCATGTGTGCTCATCTAGTAAGGTGCCTTTGATGCTGAAGCTTCCCCTCGAAACTCAATAGAAAAATTCTACCTCCCTGTGAGTTAGAAAATTTGTAATTTTCTTAGGAAATACATCCTAAAACTATTGTAGAACTGGGTATCCTCTCAAAAAATCTGCATCCCCAACTTCCTTACCTTTGTCACTAGAAATGTTCACTACAAACATCACACAACATTTTCTGCAACTATGCTTAGCCTACATAGCATAACCATCGTCAATGATGTAGTCTTCTTCTTCCCTTGCAAATTTCTCTTTTCTCCACTATCATCCACACACTAAATGTCCTTATCGAAGCAATCCACTTTGGTCCTATGAAGGTACATTCAATCCATAGCCAAAAGCATACTATATGAACCCAATGGCATACCATTTAACTCAAATTCACAAGCTCTTACCCAATGGTGAACTCTCTTATTTGTACCTGTAGCCAATTGTACCAACCAAGACTCTACATGCACTTATTTTCTCAAACCACACTTATCCACCAGTTTAGGATTAATATAACTATAATTAGATCCAGGATCAATCAAAATGTAAACAACTTGATCACAAATGTTACCATCCCTCTCAATGATAGATGCTTGATGATCTGCCTACCTGTTGTCCACAATTGCATATATACGAGGAATGTTATGACCAATATCACCAACTGTATGTGCCTCTTCATCACTATAGATCGATAGTACACCGCTAATCTGATACTGCAAACAAACCTTCTTACGATGATCCTTACCACATATCCAACACTACAATGGTTCCCTACCACCGCCTCTAGCTTGTTGCTCTCCATGTACTTTCTCAGTTGTATTGAACCTCTTGTAAGGAACTACATTTTCCTTCTCACTTACATATTGAGGTGCTCCTCTCTTTCGTGGTCATTTTCCTTTAGCCTTCTCATTTCTTTTCAAGTGATGCATAGGCTCAACTTTGCGCTTTGACTGCTCATAAAAATGTTTCAACTTTCGGATGGCCTCCTTGAACGATCTAGGATCATCAAACTCAATCCGGTCTTTGTATGATACTAGCAGTCCACTAATGAATATTTGAACCTTCGCCTTCTCCTCCTTGAGGTAAGGCACATATCTCAACAACTCCAAGAACCTGCTAGTATACTCATCATCTGTCACGGAACCCATCTGCAACTCATAAAACTCCTTAGCTCTATCATCAAAGTATCTTTTTGAAAAATACCTCTTCTTGAAGAGCCTCTCAAAATCATGCCAAGTCAAATCATCCTTATGTATACCTTTAACATTCTTCACATCTTCCGACCAAATATCTGCTTTACCTTTGAGACTCAAAGTGGCTATCTTTTCTTTCATGTTTTCTAAATAATTCCCTCAGACAAAGCAACCAAGCCTCTACATCCTGTGATTTCTTCATCTCTCTATCAAATTTAGGTGGATTTTCTTTCTTAAACACATCCAGAAAGTATCACCTATCACTCCTCCTGTAAGGATGATAACGATGACGATCATGATGCCTGTCCAAACCAGAACTAGAATAGTACTTGTGCTCATCACCTCTCCTATCCGGAGAGTCCAACAACCTGCCATATATGATCATGTCATCTTTTTCTAGCCTGTGACAACCATAAGACCTATAGCCATATGCCCCATTAGTTATGTTGTCTTGCTCATGGACGATCTGAAGTGGTCCCCGTCACTGCAATTTTGACAAACTCTAAAGTAGTATTGCATTAACCTATTCTTGTTTTTGTTGTGCCTACATGATTTATTCATTATCCACCTTACAACTCCTTATTTCTTCCTTCAAGCTTCTTAATTTGTCTTCCAAATCAGAATATTTCCCAATACCACACTATTGAGAAATGGAAACAAGAAATTCCAGTTTAATTTGTCCTTGAATTAAACTAAGAATTAAAATTGAAATCTATTCTCATAGCAACTTGTAAATAGTTAATTAAGTTTAATTAACTTAACTATCATAGGAATTTCGAGTTGGAAGTCTCTCTGTAGTCATGTATATGTTCTCCCTAAATTTTAGGGGTCCAAGATGAGTTTATTTGAGTTGTAATTAGATAAATTAGTTTGACTGAGTTATAGACATTTAAACTAGTTTTAAATGTTTGTGGAACAAGTAGAGGTCTAGTAGTGAGTTGGTGTACTGGTGCATCCTGAGTGCTACTCCAACTAACTGAAGATTCCCTCATGAGAAACTCATGCATGTCAGTTCATAAAAATACCCAGTTGAGACTAGAGTGCAGGGACAGTGTACTATCAGTTGTAGAATTATTTGAGTTGTACAGATCATGCATGCAATCAGAAGAGGACCTAGTTTTGGATTGTGCAGTTATGGAAGAAGGAATTTCCAATTAAATATGGGTTATTCCTCACATGAATTGCGCAAGGAAATAGGGGCTTGGATGACAGCATAAATTGGCTAAGTGTTGGCCAGTGCGGGCTTGTGAGGCAGAGAGAGTTGATCATACTTGTGTAGAATTGTTCTTGTGAGAACAAGCTTTGTATTATCCCTCAGATTTCTGATTAATGCAATAGATAGTTGAGGTTTTGAGTAGCGGCTTTCCCCAAAGAAAAATTTGTGTTATGTGTCTTTGATTATCTTCCTCTTGTTGATTATTGTTTTCATTGATCATTAGTTTCCGTTGTTTAAAGAGTAGAGTAGATTCTTGCCTTGTGTTTTACTACATTACATCAGTTGTGAATCTACAAGAAAATCTACATGGTATCAAGCTGAAGACAACATACTAGAGGATATTTTTAAGTTTTGATTTTTGGGTTACATGTGAAATTGGAATTTGCAATACATACTTCAGGATCGACAATTGGCGTTCTACGGTTTGCGGCTCGAGTATGCCTTGGAAGGAAGCTCAAATTATATAGCATAGAAGGAAAAAATGGAGGGCGTGTTCAAGGATAATGGCTTGAAGAAATTCATTGATCAAGAAATTCCTAAGCCACTAGCATCGGATGCAAAAGATCTGGCCGAATGGAAGAAGTGTGTGGTGAAGGCGAGGCGGATAATCCTTGAGGGAGTTCGAGACCTCATTGTCTCGAATCTCCATGGGAGGGAAAATCCATATGCTATGTGGAAAGCGTTGATGGACCTATTCTAGAAAATAGTTACCATAGGTAGTTGGTACTGAAAGACAAACTTTGAAAAATCAAGATGGAGAAAGGCGAGACCATTCCAAACTACTTGACCAAGTTCAATCACTATCATGATGATCTTGGAAGTGTTGGAATAACCATTTCCAAGGATGATATGCTGAGCCTAGCCCTCCTAGTCCTTCCCAAGAGTTGGAATAGTTATCATGACTCTGTCAATGGGAGGGAGAATCTGCCATATTGTGAACGACTATGGTCAGATTTGATGCAGGAGGAGATCAAAAGGAACAGCAGAGGTGGTTCCCCATCAAAGACCGATTCCCATTATTTGAAGGCATCCCATTCCAAATCGAATTCTTGCCATGGAGGTTAGAATAAAGACATGACAAAAGTTAAGTGCTTTCATTATCACGAGCTGGGCCATTTTGCTACAAATTGTCCACTCAAGAAGTCCAAGAAGAAGTCCTCAGGAGGAGTGGTGGGTGAGGCTTTGGCCTCTCAATTCAAATTGGAATTTACTTTCATTGCATGCATGGTGTAATCAATGATGGGTAGTGTATGGTACCTTGACAGTGGAGCTTCATTCCACATGACTGGTTACAAGGAGTTGTCCAATGACTTGGAGGAGAAATATCTCCAGATGCATATCGAGATGGGTGACGATGGGAGGTATAGTGCTACTAGATTGGGCATGGTTACTTTTTAGAGGGAGCAGGGTCTTCCTCTCACCTTAAGGGGTGTTATGTATGGGACCGGGTTGAAGAAGGACTTAGTATCGGTCGTCATGCTTGAGGATAGAGTCTATGATGTGATCTTATCAAAAGGAAAGGCATTCCTTTGACACATAGCCACGGTTCAAGTAAAGAAGATATGGATTCAAGTTAATAATCTTTATAGGTTGGAGGTGGAGGATTGTGTTGCTTTGAGAATGAAATAAGAGAAGGTGCAGAGCTAAGATGTTGGCGAGTTGTGGCATAAGAGATTGGGCCACTTGCATCATGGGGCTTTGAAAATCATGTAACATATCTCTACTAGCCTTCCCAAAGGTACGCTAGAGAAACTTGATACATGCAAGGGGTGCACCTTGGGAAAATACACCAAGGCTTCCTTTCATGATAGAGAAAGTCGAGCAGAGGCGATTCTAGAGTGAGTCCACTCAAATGTGTGTGGACCATTCTCGACAGCATCCACGGCCAAACACAAGTATTATGTTATATATTTTTATGACTATGCTCGTAAATGTTGGATATTTTTCATGCCAAAGAAGGATACAACTTTCACAAAGTTTTGTAAATTTAAAGCACTAGTTGAGAAATAGTCTAGCAAGAAGGTTAAATCTCTGAGGAGTGATAAAAGTGGTGAGTATGTCTCAAATGAGTTTAAGAACTTCTATGCAGCATAATTGATTAAATGGGAGTTGATAGCACCCCGTAACCCATAGCAAAATGGGGTGGTCAAGAGGAAGAACATAAGCATTGTAGGGGTAGTATGAGCAATGTTGCATGATCAGGACCTACCACTACACTTGTGGGTTGAGGCATGCAACATAGCGATTTATTTGTAGAACCGTAACCTGCATCGAATTCTTGGGATGAAGACACTAGAGGAAGCTTATTCTGGTAAGAGGCTAGATGTTGGTAACTTCAGGATTTTTGGGTCATCGATATATTTCCATGTGGCCAAAAATGCATAGAAGAAGCTTGAGCTGACAGAAAAGTTGGGATATTTTTGGGGTACACTGATACACCTCACAACATTTGGGTGTACTTGCCAACCAGCAGGATGACATTGGTTTGCAGGGATGTCAAATTCGATGAGGAGAAGGACATGTGAGTTTACCTTGAGAGGGAGCTTGAGCTACATGCAGTTGAGGAGCCTTTAGATCCTAAGGTTGAGGAGCCTTAGATTGATGTGGATCATCCACATGCAGAGGATCTAGGAGTGGATACATCCACTCAGGCAGAGTCTTCCAAAGATGGGAGAAAGCACACCAGAGAGGTTGATAGGTTATTGCATGAGGCACGGGAGAATGTGGGAGAACCCACATCTCAGTGCAGGCAAAGAAGGTCACCTACGAGGTACACTGGATACATGGCTCTTATGAGTGGTTGTGTTGAAACAGAGTCATCTTCCTTTGAGGAAGCAGTGCAACAGTTGGTTTGGGTTTATGCCATGGTGGAGGAGTATGACTCCATAGTTCATAACAGTGTTTGGCATGTGGTCCCGAGACCATAGGACAAGTCAGTGGTGAGCTCTCGATGGATTTACAAGGTAAAGCAAGCTACAGATGGTATTATGGAGAAGCATAAGGCTAGGTTTTTGGCCAGTGGATTTTCACAGGTAGATGGGATTGACTATGATGAGACCTTTTCTCCTATTGCAAGGTACTCATCGATCATATCTATATTGGCACTATTAGCATAGATGGGTTGGAAGATACATAATATGGATGTAAAGACAACCTTCCTTAATGGAAAGATTGAGGAAGAATTGTACATAGAGAAGCCTGAAGGTTTTGAGACCTTCGACCATGAGTCGCATGTGTGCTGGCTCAAGAGGGCATTGTATGGGCTGAAGCAAGCACCTCATGCTTGGTACACCAGGATCGATAAATACTTCACTGGGTTGGGCTTCACCAAGAGTGAAGTAGATGCGAGCCTGTACCACATAGTGGTGGAAGGTAAATTGTTGATCATTGTGTTATATGTCGACGATTTTATTTTGACAGGTGATGATCAACTCATCAAGTCTTGCAAGGAGGACCTTGTAAGAGATTTTGAGATGAAGGACATGGGGCTCATGCATTACTTTATGGGCATGGAAGTATGGCAGGGTGATGGGGAATTCTTTGTGTCTCACGGCAAGTATTCCAACAAGATACTTAGGAGGTTCCACATGGAGAGAAACAAACCCATGGAGACTCCACTAGTAGATAACTGAAGGAAGGAGGATGCTATTTCAGGGGAAGTAGTGGAATATACTATTTACAAGAAACTTGTGGGTTCACTCATGTACTTGGTGAACACGCAACCGGATATGTGCTATGTAATTAACCATCTTAGTCAGGCAATGGTTAGGCCTACCACGATGTATTGGAAGGATACAAAGCATGTGTTGAGATACCTCAAGGGCACTACTCAGTGTGGATTATGTTATAGATAGACAATGGGAGTGAAGCTTCAAGGCTTCGACGACGCAGATTGGGTAGGGAGTCCATTCGACGAGAAGAGCACATCAGGAGGGATATTTAGTATTGGATCAGTGGTAGTTTCTTAGTACAATAGGAAACAAAGATCGTATGCACTCAAATCAACAAAGGCAGAGTACATGCCTGCAAGTCAAGCATCGTGTGAGGTCATCTGGATGAGGAATATTCTGGTTGGTTTCTTTGGTCAACAGATGGATCCAACTGTGATTTACTTTGATAATCAGAGTTGTATCAAACTCTCTGCAATCCAGTTTTTCATGATCAGTCCAAGCATATTGATATCTGATATCATCATCTTTGAGATTGTGTATTGAGGTGGATTATGTTGTTGGAGTACATTCCCACGGAGGAGCAAGATGCTGACATTTTGACAAAGGCATTGTCAAGATGTAAATTCGAGTTTCACAAAGACAGGATTGGGGTAGCTGATAATCCCTTTCTTGTTGAGAGGGAGTGTTGAGAAATGGAAACAAGAAATTCCAGTTTAATTTGTCCTTGAATTAAAATAAGAATTAAAATTGAATTCTATTCTCATAGAAACTTGTAAATAGTTAATTAAGTTTAATTAACTTAATTATCTTAGGAATTTCGATTTGGAAGTCTTTCTGTAGTCATATATATGCTCTCCCTAAATTTTAGGGATCTAGAATGATTTTATTTGAGTTTTAATTAGATAACTCAATTTGACTGAGTTATAGACATTTAAACTAGTTCTAATTGTTTGTGGAACTAGTATAGGTCTAGTAGTGAGTTGGTGCACTGGTGCATCCTCAGTGCTACTCCAGCTAACTAAAGATTCCCTCATGAGAAACTCATGCATGTCAGTTCAAAGAAAGACCCAGTTGAGACTAGAGTGCAAGGACAGTGTACTATCAATTGTAGAATGATTTGAGTTGTACAAATCATGCATGCAATAAGAAGAGGACCTAGTTTTCGATTGCGCAGTTATGGAAGAAGGAATTCCCAATTAAATATGGGATATTCCTCACAGGAATTGCACAAGGAAATAGGGGCTCAGAACGTAGCATAAATTGGCTAAGTTTTGGTTAGTATGGGCTTGTGATGCAGAGAGAGTTGATCATACTTGAGCGGAATTGTTCTTGTGAGAACAAGCTTTGTATTATCACTCAGATTTCTGATTAGTGCAATAGATATTAGGGGTTTTGAGTAGTGTATTTCCCCAGAGAAACAATTGTGTTATGTGTCTTTGATTATCTTCCTCTTGTCAATTATTAATTTCATTGATCATCAGTTTCTGTTGTTTAAAGAGTAGAATACATTCTTGTCTTGTGTTTTAGTACATTACATGAGCTATGAATCTACATGAAAATCTACGCACGTTGTTCATCTGGTTCATAGGGAGAGTCTTTGTAGTCTACCATCTTTCTAGCCATTTGATCTCTTTCCTGCAAGGCATACTATGTCAGCTAAACCAAATCACAATAAACCAACATACCTTAATATGATCGAGGAGGATATCTCATCTGCAAGATCATCAAATTACCATGATACTTGTATAACATAATCATAACAACATATAGACATATGATACATAAACATATAACTGTGTAACCATTAGTCTAGCTAGAGTCCAGTCATCAATGCATGACCATATCAACTACACACATACCATTACTACATGCATGACAACAACAACCATATCATTGTATACTTGACCACATGAAAAAAATTAAATGCATAAGAAATGCATAATCGGCCACACACACGCATGTACGCATATGTTCCAGCATGAACGAAGATACCTGTAACAAAACCTACAAGAATGATACATGTAACCAAGCATGCCAAAATGTAACCAAATATACGAGAATGTAACTAGTCATAGACTTATGACAACATGCTTCACACAAAGACATCCTTATTCTCATGGTGACATCAATACGACCATGACCAACACCATGCATATGCAACAATCACATGAACCACAAGGATGACTACCACATGTACAACTGGCATGAATGCATGACAATCACATTCAGCCAAGGAGAGTGCAACCACATTTTGCTACCAATATGTAACCACCCTCCTCCCACATCTTCCAAAGTAACCGGCCAACCGATGTAAACATGCGACAAAAGAGGCCACTATGAAGGGATTCAACCTCCTTGGTAACCTTAAGGAATTGAAATCGACAGAACACATCAACCATACCTTTGACATCAACAACAACACCTCGAGGAGACATCTCAACCACTCAGGCATCCTGCCCCTAGGTCCCACTGATATTTTATACCTCTTGACCTCTAGATGCTCTCATGTTATGGGCATGCCAGTGTCCAGGGACCTCTAGACACTCTCACAGGTCTGTAAGTCAGTGTCCATGGAATTCAAGGCACTTTTCTAGCCCTAAATTACAGCCATTGCCCAGAACTTATTATAACTTTCAAAATCCATCAAAGACATGATGACAAGACTAATAAACCAAAAATCAACCTCAGGACTAGGCCTAACCATCCCCAACCGGGACTGACATTCTATCAAACACTTGGCATCAATGCAACCTATAGGTCTAGGATATAAGACAAAGCATGAATGACTAAAAACTCTTATGAAACATGACAAGAAGGATCACCACCTTCTCCCTTGAATTGTTATGACATCAACTAGGTCTTGCATCCATCATTTTAAGAATTACAGGTAAATACATGAAATGACCATGACATGAATCAGACAATTAACCATGCTTATAGCCAACATAAAAACATGTAAATAACAGAGATATAACAGCTGTTAAATCCACATATAAATAATTGAAAAATCAAGAGAAGTTATCTTTCATTAATCATACGCAAATCCGACCAGGTTCGGGACTTCCACGTACCACCCGACCATAGGCATGGCTGAACCAAATCTTTCTTTTATCCAATCACCCCCATGCCATATTCCAAGCATGAATGTTGGATCTCATGGATAAACCAATCCAAAAATAACAAAGGGAATCCAAAGGTTAAACCACCTACACCCTCACCAAATCGTGATCATACCAAAACTGGTGCACCGATTACAACTGAACCAAACTTGGAATGCCATCTGGAATCCATCATTATCCTTAAGGAATTTTTTGTCTCCTTGTCTCCTAGGATTTACCGCAATCCAATCCTAGATCACTAGGCCCTAAACCGAGAGCAGTCTCTCAGGCTTTATCGCAATCCAAACCTGGATCACTAGGCCCTAAATCAAGACTTATCCCTTAGGCTTTACCATTTTTCCCTCCAAAACCAGTCAAGGGATTCCTAGGCCTTTGAGAATGAACCTTGAAAACACCTCCACCCAAGACTCTAAAATCCATTCGAAAAACCAAATCTCAAAACCAAGATAAAAATCCCAACATACCATGGAATCTGGAAAAAAGGAAAGGTTAGGTTTAAAACCATTGTCATAACCCAGAAAAACCATGCCACCGACAGCAGGAGAACCATACACCAACATGCAAAGGCATGCATGTCAAAACGAGCTAGGAAATCACACATGCAATATGTTACTTGCAATTATTCCTACTTAAGCTACCTGATCCTGCTCTTCCTTCCATGAATTTTTCTTTCCTTCCTTTCTGTTTGATTGCTTTTCCTTCCTTGATCCAAAGCTAGAGTGCTCAAAGAAAACTCTAAGTGACAAAGAGTGAGAGAGAGAGAATAATGAGAGAGCTCCAAAAATTAAACTGACAAAATCTTACCAATTGAACCTAAGAGGCCTTTTTATTAATGAGGCTTCTAATTTCTTCATTTTCCATTATTTTCCTTCAATTTCCTCCTCACATGCAACCTATGACCTTTCACCTTACTTTTCTCTTAATTTCCTTGATTTTCATAAATAAATGTGCCAAAAATGTATTTTTTCCTTTTAATTCCTTTGCCTTTGCCTTTGCCAATTTCCTTAGCCATAAACACATCCAATGATGCCCACTAGGATATTGTTTCCCAACATTCATCTTGGAATAAGTGTCCCTTAACCGTGGTCTTATTTGACCTTTATTAACTTTTATTACATGAAATTTTCATTAGGGTTGTTACAGAACCCTCCCCCTTGGAGAACATCATCCTTGGTCTCAAACCACACCAAGACCTCAACAAAACTGATAAAAATAAAACATACTGCCCATGGAGCTTTATAACTTAGCTCGTTGTAGTATTTACAATGAAAGACCTACTCAAAAGAAAAACATCATGATGACATGACAAGATAACAACATATCGCTTATTGGAGCTTTATAAATTAGCTCATGGCAATATTTACATCCATATACATATATACATATACTGAAACATCAGCAAAACATATTCCAAACATATACCAGACATCAAACCAAAACTCCTTTGCCTCAACCAGAAAAAAATTAAGGATACAAGGCCCGCATCTAATCTGCCATCTTCCATGTAGCTTCTTCATGCCCAAAGTGCTTGCACTACACTTTAACTTTCTCTATGGCTTTGTTCATTAGCATGAGCTACTTTTGCTGCAATATGCATTGAGGCTCCAACTGGAACTCTCCTTCTTGCTCCACCAGCAATACATACCAATCAATGACATAATCAACATCCTTTATATACCTCTTAAGCAATGAAATATGGAAAACATCATGGAATTTCACTTTTGAAGGCAGTGCAACTTGATATACCAATGGTCCAATCCTCTCAAGGATCTCAAATGACCTGCAATACTATGGTGTCAACTTGGCACATGATCCAATCCTCAAAGAGATCTTCTTGGTCTTGATGTGCAAAATACACATGCTCCCCAACCTAAAAATCCTTGAATACCCTGTGCTGGTTTGCATAACTCTTCCTTCTATCTTGTGTTTCCTTTATATTCTTCTTTATAACCTACATTCCCTGTTCCATGTCAGCCAACATATCCAGTCCAATAAGTACCCTGTTCACTAGATCACTCCAACTGATGGGAGTATTGCAACCCCATCTACACAATGCATCAAAATGACTCATCCTCAATGACTCCTGATAACCATTGTTGTATACGAACTCAACCAATGGAAGATACTCCTCCCATATCCTCTGCTGGTGCATCACATACATCCTCAGCATATCCTCCAAGATCCTGTTGACCCTCTTTGTTTGTCCATCTATTTGTGGATGATAAGTTGTACTCAAGCCCAACTTTGTACCCAAACCTCCAAATAGCTCCTTCCAGAAATTGGAAGTGAACTTTGCATCCCTGTTTAACACAATCTTCTTGGGAACACCATGTATTCTCACTATCTCTATGATGAAAACATGTGCTACCTCACTCGATGAATATGTAGTCTTCACTAGAATGAAGTGAGCTACCTTGCTCAACGTGTCGACCACAACCATAATAGAATCATGTTGTCTCACCGTACTCGGAAGACCTGTAATGAAATCCATGGAAATGACCTCCCATTTCAATTACGGAATTGCTATAGGTTGTATTAGACCACTTGGATGCGTACATTCTTCCTTTACCTACTGAGAATCTAAACATTTGGCCATGAACTCTGCCACTTCATTCTTCATATTCGACCAATAGTAGATTTTCTTCATCGTTGTCAATGTCTTCTGATATCCTGGGTGACCTGAGTATGGCTTGAAGTGAAACTCCCTCAAGATAAGCTTCTTGAGATCAATATCATTCTATACATAAAGCCTGTCTCTGAATCTCACCAAACCATCTACCGTGAGACGATAGTCTGCATCTAGATCTACTATAATATACTTGTACCTACATCCACACCTGTGCCTGTACCTATACTCTACTGTAACTTGTGCATGATCTCCATGTACTTGTCATGCTATTGTCCTGCCTATAAGATCCTATCATGTAACTCTGTCCCATAAGAGCTAATAGTTTCTATATGATTTACCAGTACCTTCCTGCGAAGAGTATCTGCAATCTGGTTCTCCTTTCCTTTAATGTATCCGATCTCAAAGTCAAACTCACTAAGGGTGTCCAACCATCTAGCTTGCCTACCATTTAGATTCGGCAGTTCAAACAAATAACTCAACCCACTGTGGTCACTCATCATTGCAAAACTCATGCCAAGAAGATAGTGCCTCCACATCTTTAATGCATGTATGATCGTTGCTAGCTCAAGATCGTGCATTGAATACTTCTTCTCATGCTCATTCATTTTTTGTGACTCATAGCACACTACATGTCCTTCTTGCATGAGAAATCGACCAAGTCCTCTCTTGCAAGCATCTATACACACTACAAACTCCTTGTCCGGATTTGAAATATTTAATACTGGTGCATGTGTCAACAACTGCTTGAGTTACTCAAAACTAGCGACACATTCTTCTATCCATTCGAACTTCTTACCTTTCCTCTACAATGATGTGATAGGATATGCAATGCGTGAGAATTTCTTGATGAACCTCCTATAGTAACTTGCCAATCCCATAAATGATCTCACCTCATCCACATTCTTAGGAGCTTCCCACTCCATGATGGCCCTTATCTTTTCTGGATCTACTGCTATGCCTTCCTTGGAGACAACATGCCCCAAGTAATGTACCTCAATCTGAAATATTTTTCACTTACTAAGCTTAGCATACAATAGATACTCTCTTAGAAATCTCAACACTGCTGCTAAATGCTCGACATTTTTTTCCTCATTTTTAGAATATACCAGTATGTCATTAATGAATACAATAACAAACTTTTCCAGATAAGGATGCAACAAACTATTCATCAAACACATAAATTTGGTTGGATCATTAGTCAAAGCGAATGGAACTACAACAAACTCATAATGCCCATACCTGGTCCTGAACGTAGTCTTGAATATATCATCTTCCATGATGCGTACCTGATGGTATCCCGATTTCAATTCAATCTTAGAGAACACTGCTGCTCTCTTCAACTGATCAAACAACTCATCAATCCTCGTAAACAGGTACATGTTCTTAATCGTTACCTTTTTTAGCTACCTGTAATCAATGCATAATCTGAGAGTACCATCTTTTTTCTTTACAAACAACAATGGTGCACCCCAAGGTGATACACTTGGCCTAATGTATCCCTTGTAAAGCATCTCATTTAACTGCAACTTCAACTCTACCAACTATGGTGTGCTCATCCGGTAAGGTGCCTTTGATGTCAAAGTTTCCCTTGGCACCAACTCAATAGAAAATTCTACCTCCCTGTGAGGTGGAAACTCTGTAATGTTCTTAGGAAATACATATTGAAACTCTTTTAGAAATGGGTATCTTCTCAAAACATCTGTATCCCCAACTTCCTTACCTTTGTCACTAGAAATATGCACTGCAAATGTCACAACCTTTTCTGCAACTACGCTTAGCCTGCATAGCGGTAACCATCCTCACTGATGTAAGATTATTCTTCCCCCGCAAAGTTCTATTTTCCCCACTATCATCCACACACTCAATGGGATTTTCGAAGCAATCCACTTTGGTCTTGTGAAGGTGCAACCAATCCATACAAAAAATCATACTATACAAACCTAATGGCAGTACATTCAAATGTGATATTGTAAGCATACCATTTAAATCAAATGCACAAGCTCTTACCCAATGGTGAACTCTCTTCTTTGTACCTATAGCCAACTGTACCGACCAAGATTCTGCATGCACTTCTTTTCTCAAACCACACTTATTCACCATGTCAGGATTAATATAACTATATTTAGATCCAGCATGAATCAAAATAAAATCAACTTTATCACAAAGCTTACCATTCATCTCAATGATAGATGTGCGATGATTCGCCTGTCTCTTATCCATAGTTGCATAGATACGAGGAATTCTATGACCAACATCACCAACTGTATGTGCCTCCTTAGTAATGTAGATTTGGGGTCTACCACCACTCAAATACTATAGACAATCCCTCTTACAATGATCATTACCACATATCCAACACTGCAATGGTTCCCTAGCATTGACTATAGCCTGTTGCTCTCGATGTCCTTTCGAAGTTGTATTGAACCTCTTGTAAGCAACTACATTTTCTTTCACACTTGCATCTTGAGTTTTTATCGCTTTGGTGGCCATTTTCCTTTAGCTTTCTCATTTCTTTTCAAGTCACACTTAGGCTCAACTTTGTGATTCGACTACTGATAACAATTTTTCAACCTTCAAATGGGCTCCTCCAATGATATAGGCTCATTGAACTCAATCTGGTCTCTGTATGCTACTGGAAGTCCATTGATGACTCTCTGAACCTTGGCCTTCTCCTCCTTGAGGTAAGGCACATATCTCAACAACTCCAAGAAGTTGCTCGTATACTCATCATCTGTCACGGAACCCATCTGCAACTCATAAAACTCCTTAGCTCTATCATCAAAGTATATTTATGACAAATACTTCTTCTTAAAGAGCCTCTCAAACTAAAATCAAGTCAAATCATCCTCATGTATACCTTTAACATTCTTCACATCTTCCCACCAAATATCTGCTTCACCTTTGAGACTGAAAATGTCTATCTTTGCTTTCATGTTTTCTGAATAATCATGCAATATGAAGAATTTCCTCATACCAAGCAACCTTGCCTCTACCTCCTATGATTTCTTCATCTCTCCATCAAAGGTAGGTGGCTTTTCTTTCTTAAACTCATCTGGAAAGTATCCCCTATCACTCCCCCTGTAAGGATGATAACGATGACAATCATGATGCATGTCTGAACCATAACTATAATAGTACCTGTGTCCATTACCTCTCCTATAAAGAGTGTCCAACAACCTACCATATTTGATCGTGTCATGCATGTTCGATATGTGACCACCATAAGATTTGATACCTATGGCCCCATAATTTTTTTCCTCCTGATCATGGCTGATCTGAAGTGGTCCATGTCGTTGCAATTCTGACAAACTCTGAAGTAGTATTGCATTAACCTCTGCTTGTTTCTCTTTTGCCTGCATGATTTTGTCATTGTTTGCCTTACAACACCTTATTTATTCCTTCAATCTTCTCAATGTGTCTGCCAAATCAGAAGAGTGCCCAACACTACGCTGCTCATCTGATTCATATGGAGAGTATTTGTAGTCTACCATCTTGCTAGCCATTTGATCTCTTTCTGTCAAGGCATACTATGTCAGCTAAACTAAATCACAATAAACAAATGTACCTTAACATAGTTTGGGGAGGATATCTCATCAACAAGACCATCAAATTGGCGTGATACATGTATAACATAATCATAACAACATATATACATATGATACATAAGTATAAAACCATGTAACCATCAACCTAGCTACAGTCAAGTCATCAATGCATGACCATATCAAGTACACACATACCATGACTACATGCATGACAAAAACAACCATATCATTGTATACTTGACCATAGGAAAACATTAACATGCATAAGCAATGTGTAATCGAGCACACACACACATGGATGCATATGATCAAACATGAACGACGATACTTGTAACAAAACCTATAAGAATGATACATGTAGCCAAGCATGCACGAATGTAACCAAACCTATGAGAATGTAGCCAAGAATACAAAATGACACATGTAAGCGACATATAACAACATGTAACTAGTCATACACTCATGACAACATGCTTTACACATTGACATCCTCATTCCAATGGTGACATCACTACAACCATGGCCAATACCATGCAAATGCAACAAACACATAGACCACAAGCATGACTGACACATGTAAAACTGACATGAATGCATGAAAAACACATTCACCCAAGGAGAGTGCAACCACGCTCTGATACCAATCTGTAACCACCCTCCTCCCACATCTACCAGAGTAACCGATCAGCGAAGGTAAACATGCAACGGGAGAGGCCACTATGAAGGGATTAAACCTCCTTGGGGACCTTAAAGAAATGGAATCAATTGAACACATCAACCATACCTTCCACATCAACAACAATAGCCCGAGGAGACATCTCAGCCACTCAGGCATCCTACCCCAGGGTCCAACTGATCTTTTATACCTCTTGACCTCTGGACACTCTCATGCTATGGGCATGCCAACATCTAGGAACCTCTAGATTCTCTCACAAGCCTACAAGCTAGCATCCAAGGAATTTTCCCAGCAAACCTGTGGCAGCGTCTCTAGAATTCAAATCATTTTTCTAGCCCAGAACTTATTATAACTTTTAGAATCCATCAAAGACATGATGAAAAGATTAATAAACCAAAAATTAACCTCGGGACTAGGTCTAAACATCCCCAACTGGGACTGACATTATGTCAAACACTTGGCATCAATGCAACCTATAGGTCTAAGATACAAGACAAAGCATGAATGACTGAAAAATATTATGAAACATGATAAGAAGGATCACCACCTTCTCCCTTGAATTGTTATGACATCAATTAGGTCTTCCATCCATCATTTTAACAATTACAGGTAAATACATGAAATGACCAGGACATGAACCAGTAAATTAACGATGATTATAGCCAAAATAATACCATCTAAATAACAGAGATATAAAAACAATTAAATCCATATATAAACAAGTGCAAAATAAAGAGAACTTATCTTTCATTAATCATAGGAAAATCTAACCAAGTTTAGGACTTCCACGTACCACCCGACCGTAGACATGGCTGAACCAAATATTTTTTCAGCTATCCACCCGCGTGCCATATTCCAAGCATGAATGTTGGATCTCATGGATAAACCAATCCAAAAACAACCAAGGGAATCCAGAGGTTAAACGACCTCCACCCTCACCAAACCATGATTACACCAAAACTAATGCTCCAATCACAACCGAACTGAACCTAGAATGCCATCCGGAATCCATTATTATCCTTGAGGAATTTTCTGTCTCCTTGTCTCTTACACTTTATCGCAATCCAATCCTAGATAACTAGGCACTAAACTAAGACCAGTCTCTCAGGATTTACTGCAATCCAAACCCAGCTCACTAGGCCCTAAACTGAGACTTGAACCTCAAGCTTTACTGTATCCCACCAAAACTGGTCAATGGATTCCTAGGCCTTTAGGAATGAACCTTGAGACCTCCTCCGTCCCAGATTCTGAAATCCATCTGGAAATAAAAGCTCAAAATCAAGTTAAACATCCCAACATACCATGGCATCTGGAAAAATGCAAGGCTATGTTGAAAACCACTACCATAACCCGGAAAAGCCATGCCACTCGCAGCAAGAGAACCGTACACCAACATGCAAAGCCATGCATGTCAAAACCAGGTAGGAAATCACATATGCAATATGTTACCTGCAAGTATTCCTGTTGAAGTTACCTAATCTTGCTCTTCTTTCATTGATCCTTGCTTTCCTTCCTTCCCCTTTGCTTTCTTTTCCTTCCTTGATCCAAAGCTACAGTGCTCCAAGAAACCTCTAAGTGACCAAGAGTGAGAGAGAGAATAATGAGAGAGCTCCAAAACTTGAACTGACAAAAGGTTACCAACTGATCCTCCTAAGCCTTTTTATTAATGAGGCCTCTAATTTCTTCATTCTACATTATTTTCCTTCAATTTCCTCCTCACATGCAAATTGTGACCTCTCACCTTACGTTTCTCCTAATTTCCTTTATTTTCATAAATAAATGTGTCAAAAATGCCTTTTTTCATTTTAATGCATTTTCCTTTTCCTTTGCCAATTTCATTAGCCAATAAACACATCTAGTGATTCCCACTAGCATATCTTTGCCCAACATTGAGCTTGGAATAAGTGTCCCATAACCGTAGTCTTATTTTCCCTTTATTAACATTTATTACATGAAATTTTCACTAGGCCTGTTACAGAACCCTCCCCCTTGGGAAACAATGTCCTCAGTGTTAAACCACACCAACAACTCAGCAAATCCACTGAAAAGAAAGCATACTACCCATGGAGCTTTATAACTTAGCTCGTTGTAGTATTTACAATGAAATACCTTCTCAAAAGAAAAACATCACGACAACATGACAAGATAACAACCATACTGCTTATTGGAGATTTATAACTTATCTCATGGAAGTATTTACATCCATAAACATATATACATATACCAAAACATCAACAAAACGTATGCCAAACATATACCAGACATCAAACCAAAATTTCTTTGCCTCAACTGGCAAAACAATGAAGGATACAGGGTCTGCATCTGATCTGCCATTTCCCATGTAGCTTCTTCAGGCCCAAAGTGCTTCCAATGCACTTTAACTTGATCTATGGCTTTGTTCCTGAGCATGAGTTACTTCCGCTGCAATATGCACTGAGGCTTTGGCTAGAACTCTCCTTCTTGCTCCACTTGCAATTCAAACCAATCAATAACATGATCAACATCCTTTATATATCTCTTAAGCAATTAAATATGGAAAACATCATGGAATTTCACTATTGGAGAGAGTGCAAGTCGATAGGCCACTAGTCCAATATTCTCAAGGATCTTAAAAGGCCCGCAATAACATGGTGCCAACTTGGCACGTGATCCAATCCTCAAAGAGCTCTTCTTGGGTTTGATGCTCAAATACACATGCTCCCCAACCTGAAACTCCTTGAATACCCTATGCTACTTTGCATAACTCTTTTTTCTATCATGTATTGCCTTTATATTCTTCTTTATAACCTGCATTTCTTGTTCCATGTCTGCCAACATATCCAATCCAATAAGTATCCTATTCACTGGATCACTCCAACTGATGGGAGTATTACAACTCCATCCATACAATGCCTCGAAAGTACTCATCCTCAATGACTCCTAATAACCATTATTGTATGTGAACTCAACCAATGGAAGATACTCCTCCCATCTCCTCTACTGGTATGTCACATACATCCTTAGCATGTCCTCCAAGATCCTATTGACCCTCTCTGTCTGTCCATCTGTTTGCAGATTATAAGTTGTACTAAAGGCCAACTCTGTACCCAAACCTACAAATAGCTCCTTCCAGAACTTGGAAGTGAACTTTGCATCCCTCTCTGAAACAATCTTCTTCATAACACCATGTCATCTCATTATCTCTCTGATGGAAACCTGTGCTACCTCACTAGCTGAATATGTAGTCTTCACTAGAATGAAGTGAGCTATGTTGCTCAACCTATCGACCATGACCATAATAGAATCATGTTGTCTCACTGTCCTCGGAAGATCTGTAATGAAAACCATGGAAATGACCTCCTATTTCCATTCTGGTTTCTCTATAGGCTGTAGTAGACCACCTGGATGCTTACATTCTTCCTTTACATGTTGACAATCTAAACATCTAGCCATGAACTTTGCCACTTCCTTCTTCAAATTCGACCAATAGTAGAACTTCTTCAACGATGTCAATGTTTTCTGATATCCTCGATGACCTGAGTATGGCTTGATGTGAAACTCCCTCAAGATAAGCTTCTTGACCTCACTGCAATTCGGTACATAAACCCTATCCCTGAATCTCACCAAATCATCTATTGTGAGACAATAGTCTGCATCCAGATCACCTATACATGTACCTGTACCTGTACCTATACCTATACCTATGCATGTACCTATACCTACACCCACACATGTGCCTATACATGTACCTGCACCTGTACCTGTACTCTGTTGTAACCTATGCATGATCTCCATGTACTTGTCATCATGTTGTCGTACCTGCAAGATCCTATCATGTAAATTTGTCCCATAAGAGCTCATAGCTAATATATGATTTACCTATACCTTCCTGCTAAAAGCATCTGCAACCCGGTTCTCCTTTCCTTTGATGTATCTAATCTTGAAGTCGAACTCACTAAGGGTGGCCAAGCATCTAGCTTGCTTGGCATTTTGATTCAGCTGGTCAAAAAAATAACACAACCCATTGTGGTCGCTCATCATTACAAACCTCCTGCCAAGAAGAAAGTGCCTCGACATCTTCAATGCATGTATGATTGTTGTTATTGCAAGATCATGTGTCGGATAGTTTTTCTCGTGACTCATAGCACACTAGATGTCCTTCTTGCATGAAATCTCCACCAAGTCCTTTCTTGCAATCATTTGTACACACTACAAACTCCTTGTTCGGATATGCAATCTTTAACACTTGTGCTTGAGTTGCTCAAAACTAGTTGCACATTTTTTCGTCCATTCGAACTTCTTCCCCTTCCTCTACAATAATATGATAGGATATGCAATGCCTGAGAAGTTCTTGATGAACCTCCTGTATTAACCTGCCAATCCCATGAATGATCTCACCTCATCCACATTCTTAGGAGTTGCCCACTCCATGATGGCCCCTATCTTTTCTGGATCTATTGCTATTCCTTCCTTGGAGACAACATGCCCCAAGTAATGTACTTCAGTATGAATGCAGTTTCACTTGCTAAGCTTCACATACAACTGATGCTCTCTTAGAAATCTTAACACTACTACTAAATTCTTGGCATTTTCTTCCTCTTTTTTAAAATATACCAGTATGTCATCAATGAATACAATAACAAACTTGTCTATATAAGGAAACAACACACTATTCATCACACACGTAAATGTAGCTGGTGCATTATTCAAACCGAATGGAACTATAAAAAACTCATAATTCCCATACCTGGTCCTAAGCGCAATATTGAAGATATCCTCTTCCTTGATGTGTACCTGATGGTATCCTGATCTCAAGTCGATCTACGAGAACACTGTTGATCCCTTCAATTGATCAAACAAATCATCAATCCTTGGCAATGGGTACCTATTATTAATCGTTACCTTGTTCAACTATCTGTAATCAATGCACAATCTGAGAGTACCATCTTTCTTCTCTGCAAAAAACACTAGTACACCCCAAGGTGATACACTTGGCCTAATGTATCCCTTTTCATGCATCACCTTTAACTATAACTTCAACTATACCAACTCACGTGTGCTCATCCGGTAAGGTGTATTTGATGCCATAGCTGCCCTTGGCACCAACTAAATAGAAAAGTCTACCTCCCTGTGAGATGGCAACTCTGTAATGTTCTCAGGAAATACATCCTGAAACTATTGTAGAATTGGGTATCTACTCAAAACATCTACTTCCCCAACTTCACTACATTTTTCACTAAAAATGTGAATTGCAAACATCACACAAACTTCTTTGCAATTACGCATAGCCTGCATAGCGATAACCATCCTCACTGATGTAGACTTCTTCTTCCCCTGCAAATTTCTCTTTTCCCCACTATCATCCACACACTCAATGGCATTTTCGAAGAGATCCACTTTGGTCCTGTGAAGGTACATCCAATTCATACCCAAAATCATATTATATGAACACAATGGTAGTACATTCAAATGTGTTGTTGTAGGCATACCATTTAACTCAAATCCACAAGCTCTTACCCAATGGTGAACTATCTTCTTTGTACTTGTAGCCAACTGTACCAACCAAGATTTTGCATGCACTCCTTTTGTCAAACCACACTTATCCATCAGGTCAGGATTAATATAACTATAGTTATATCTAGGATCAATCAAAATAAAAACAACTTGATCACAAATCTTACCTTCCATCTCAATGATAGATGCTTTATGATCCACCTGCATGTTGTCCACATACGGATAGATACAAGGAATGTTATGACCAACATCACCAACTGTATGCACCTCCTGAGAATTGTAGATCTGGGGTCTACCACCACTCTGATACTGTGAACAATCCCTCTTACAATGATCCTTACCACATATCCAACACTGCAATGGTTCCCTTCCACCACCTCTAACCTGCTTCTCTCCATGTCCTTTCTTAGTTGTATTGAACCTCTTGTAATGAACTAAACTTTCTTTCTCAATTACATCTTGAGGTCTTCCACATTTTGGTATCCATTTTCCTTTAGCTTTCTCATTTCTTTTAAAGTCACACTTTGGCTCAACTTTGTGCTTTGACTGCTTATAACAATGTTTCAACTTTCAGATGACCTCCTCCAACGATCTAGGCTCGTCGAAATCAATCTAGTCTCTGTATGCTACTGGTAGTCCACTAATGAATCTTTGAACCTTGGCCTTATCCTCCTTGAGGTAAGGCACATATCTCAACAGCTCCAAGAACCTGCTAGTATACTCATCATCTGTCATGGAACCCATCTGCAACTCATAAAACTCCTTAGCTTTATCATCAAAGTATCTTTCTGACAAATAATTCTTCTTGAAGAGCCTCTCAAACTCATGCTAAGTCAAATCACCATCATGTATACCTTTAACATTCTTCACATCTTCCCACCAAATGTTTGATTTACCTTTGAGACTGAGAGTGGCTATCGTTGCTTTCATGTTTTCTGAATAATCATGTAATCTAAAGAATTTACTCATACCAATTAACCATGCCTCGACATCCTATGATTCCTTCATCTCTCTATCAAACGTAGGCTGCTTTGCTTTCTTAAACTCATCCGGAAAGTATCCCCCATCACTCCTCCTGTAAGAATGATAACAATGACGGCCATGATGCCTGTCCAAACCAGAACTAGAAGAGTACCTGTGTCCATCACCTCTCCTATCCGAAGTGTCCAACAACCTACCATCTCTGATCGTTTCATCTCTTTCCAACTTGTGACCACCATAAGAATTGCTTCCATATGCCCCATTATTTTTGTCTTCCTTCTCATGGTTGATCCAAAGTGGTCCCTATCGCTGCAATTCTGACAAACTCTGAAGTAGTATTGCATTAACCTCTGCTTGTTTCTCTTGTGCCTGCATGATTTTGTCATTGTCTGCCTTACAACTCCTTATTTATTCCTTCAAGCTTCTCAATGTGTCTGCCAAATCAGAAGAGTTCCCAACACCACGCTACTCATCTGAGTCATAGGGAGAGTATTTGTAGTCTACCATCTTACTAACCATTTGATCTCTTTCCAGCAAGACATATTATGTCAGCTAAACCAAATCACAATAAACCAATGTACCTTAGCATAGTTCAGGGATGATATATCATCTGCAAGATCATCAAATCAGTGTGATACATGTATAACATAATCATAACATCATATAGACATATGATACATAAGCATATAATTGTGTAACCATTAGTCTAGCTAGAGTCCAGTCATCAATGCATGACTGTAACACCCCCTCCGAGGTCTACCAAAAGTATCCATGTCAACCAGGGTAAACATGAGGATAGATGCTACTATGATCAAATTCGACCTCCTATGTCACCTTAAGGAAGTAGAATCAACGAAAAATCACATACAGTCATCCAACATCATAAACATAACCCTTAGGAGACAAGTCAACTACTCAGACAGCTTGTCCCTCGGTCCCACTGCTATTCTACAAATCTTAGGCCATCGTTGCTCTCATGATATGGGAAAGGGAGTGACCAAAAACCTAAAGTCACTCTCATAGGCCTCCCTACCAGCAACCCTGGACCAAAATTGCTAGTTTTGTGCCAGTGACCCCACGATTTAAGCCACTTTTCTAGGCAAGAATCTTGGCCTCTGCCCAAAACTTGTTGTAACTTCCAGAATTCATTCAAAACTTGATAATAATGCTAATAAATGAAAAATCACCCTCAGCACTAGGCCTGAGCATCCCCAACCAGGACTAACATTCTGTCAAACACTCCGCATCAATACAACCTATAGGTCTAGGATACAAGACAGAGCATAAATGACTGAAACAACTTATCGAACATAACCAGAAGGATCACCTCCTTCTCCATTGAACTACTACATCATCAATTAGGTCTTGCATCCATCCATTTAATAGTTACAAGTAAATATATGAAAATAACCATGACATAAACCATTCATTCAACCATGCTTATAATCAGCGTAAAACAATATAAATATCAGAGATATGATAGCCATTAAATCCACATATAAATTAGTGCAAAAGTAAGAGAACTTAACTTTCATTAATCATAGGAAAATCTGACAAGGTCCGAGACTTCCACGTTCCACCTGACCATAGACATGGCTGAACCAAATCTCTCTTTTAGCCAGTAACCCCCGTGCCATATTCCAAGCATGAATGTGGGATTTCATAGAACAACCAAGGGAATCTAGAGGTTAAACCACCTGCACCCTCATCAAACCATGATCACACCAAAACTGGTGCTCAGATCATAACCGAATTGAACTTGGAATGCCATCCAGAATCCATCACTATCCTTGAGGAATTTTATGTCTCCTTGTATCTCAGGCTTTACCGCAATCCAAACATAAATCACTAGGCCCTAAACTGAGACTTCTCCCTCAGGCTTTACCGTGATCCCACCAAAACTAGTCAAGGGATTCATAGGCCTTTGGGAATGGACCTTGAGACCACCTCCTCCCCGGATTTTTAAATCCATCCAACAATTCCAAAGTTCAAAACCAAAATAACATCCCAACATACCATGACATCTGAAAAATGGCTAGGCTAGGTTGAAATCCACTGTCATAACTCATTTAAACCATACCATTGACAGCAAGAGAACCATACACCAACATGTAAAGCCATGCACGTCCAAACTAGCTAGGAAATCACACATGCAAAAGGTTACCTGCAAGTGTTCCTCCTGAAGTTGCTTGAGTCCTACTTTCCTTTCCTTGATCCTTGCTTGATTTTCCTTTCCTTTCCTTGCTTTCCTTTTCCTTTGCTCCAAGAAAACCTTAAGTGACCAAGAGTGAGAGAGAGAGAGAGAGAGAGAGAATAATGAGAGAGCTCCAAACTTGAACTGACAAAAGGTTACCAACTAACCCTTAGAAGCCTTTTTATGAATGAGGCCTATATTTTCTTCATTTTCCATTAATTTCATCCTCACATGCAACCTATGACCTTTCATGTTACTTTTCTCCTAATTTCCTTTATTTTCATAAATTATTGTGCCAAAAATTCCTTTTTTCCTTTTAATGCCTTTGCCTTAGCCTTTGCCAATTTTCCTTAGCCAAAACACACATCCAGTGAACCCACTAGGATATATTTTCCCAACATTCAACTTGGAATAAGTGTCCCTTTACCGTGGTCTTATTTTTCCTTTATTAGCTTTTATTACATGGACTTTTCACCAGGGTTGTTACAATGACCATATCAACTACACACATACCATGACTACATGCATTAAAACAACAACCATAACACTGTATACTTGACCACATGCAAACATTAACATGCATAAGCAATGCGTAATCGACCACACACACGCATGAACACATATGATCAAGCATGAACGACGATACTTGTAACCAAACCTACAAGAATGATACATGTAACCAAGCATGCAAGAATGTAACCAAACATACGAGAATGTAACCAAGCATACAAAATGACACATGTAAGTGACATATAACAACATGTAACTAGTCATACACTCATGACAACATGCTTCACACAACGACATCCTTATTCCCATGGCGACATCACTATGACCATGACCAACACCATGCATATGAAACAAGCACATAGACCACAAGGATGACTAACACATGTACAACCAACATGAATGCATGAAAAACACATTCACCCAAGGAGAGCGCAACCACGCTCTGATACCAATCTGTAACCACCCTCCTCCCACATCTACCCAAGTAACCGGCCAACTGGGGTAAACATGCAACAAGAGAGGCAACTATGAAGGGATTCAACCTCCTTATTGAGCTAAAGGAAATGAAATCAACGGAACACATCAACCATACCTTCCACATCAGCAACAACACCCTGAGGAGACATCTTAGCCACTCAGGCATCCTGCCCCTGGGTCCCACTGATATTTTAGACTTCTTGACCTCTAGATGCTCTCATGCTATGGGCATGCCAATGTCCAGGGACCTCTGGACGCTCTCACAGGCCTACAAGCTAGTGTCCAAGGACTTTTCCCAGCAGACCTGTGGCAGTGTCCGTGGAATTCAAGGCACTTTTCTAGGCCAAAATTTTGGCCACTGCCCAGAACTTGCTATAATTTTCAGAATCCATCAAAGACCTGATGAAAAGACTAATAAACAAAAAATGAACCTCAGGACTAGGCTTGAACATCCCCAACTGGGACTGACATTCTGCCAAACACTTGGCATCATGCAACCTACAGGTCTAAGATACAAGACAGAGCATGAATGGCTGAAAACTCTTATGAAACATGACAAAAAGGATCACCACCTTCTCCCTTAAACTTTTATGACATCAATTAGGTATTGCATATATCATTTTAACAATTATAGGTAAATACATGAAATGACCATAACATGAACAAGTCAATTAACCATGATTATAGCAATCATAAAACCTTGTAAATAACAGAGATATAACAACCATTAGATCCACATATAAACAAGTGCAAAAGCAAGAGAACTTAGCTTTCATTAATCATAGGCAAATCCGACCAGGTTTGGGACTTCCACGTACCACCTAACCATAGACATGGCTGAACAAAATCTTTCTTTCAACTAGTCACCCCCATGCCATATTCCAGGCATGAATGTGGGATCTCATGGATAAAGCAATCCAAAAACAACTAAGGGAATCTAGAGGTTAAACCAAATCCACCCTCACCAAACCGTGATCACATCTAAACTGGTGTTTCGATCACAACCAAACCGAACTTAGAATTCCATCCAAAATCCATCACTATCATCGCGGAATTTTCCATCTCCTTGTCTCTTGGGCTTTACCGCAATCCAATCTCAGATCACCAGGCCCTAAACCGAGACCAGTCACTCAGGCTTTACCGCAATCCAAACCCGAATCACTAGGCCCTAAACTAAGACTTCTCCCTCAGGCTTTATCGTGTATCCCACCAACATAGGTCAAGGGATTCCTAGGCCTTTGGGAATGAACCTTGAGACCACCTTCGCCACGTATTATGAAATCCTTCCGGCAAACCATAGCTCAAAACAAAGATAAACATCCAAACATACCATGACATCTGGAAAAAGGAAAGGCTAGGCTAAAAGCCACTGTCATAACCTGGCAAAACCATGCCACCGAAAGCAAGAGAACCATACACCAACATGCAAATCCATGCATGTCAAAACCAACTAAGAAATCACACATGCAATATGTTACTTGCAAGTATTTCTGCTGAAGCTACCTGATCCTGCTCTTCCTTCCTTGATCCTTGTTTTCCTTCCATTCCCTTTGCTTGCTTTTCCTTCCTTGATCCAAAGCTGGAGTGCTCCAAGTAAACTCTAAGGGGCCAAGAGTGAGAGAGAGGGAATAATGAGAGAGCCCCAAAACTTGAACTGACAAAAGGTTATCAACTGATCCTAGGAAGCCTTTTTATTAATGAGGCCTCTAATTTCTTCATTTTCGATTATTTTCCTTCAATTTCCTCCTCATATGCAACCTGTGACCTTTCACCTTACTTTTCTCCTAATTTCCTTTATTTTCATAAATAAATGTGCCTAAAATGTCTTTTGCCTTTTAATGCCTTTGTCAATTTCCCTAACCATAAACATATCGAGTGATTCCCGCTAGGATATCTTTGCCCAACATTCAACTTGGAATACGTGTACCTTAACATTGCTCTTATTTTTCCTTTATAAACTTGTATTACATGAATTTTTCACCATGGTTGTTACATTTTTACCTACTTTTAATAACTACCTTGATTTTATAGGCAACTGTAGGAGGCATATAAGGCCGTGAAATATGAAGTTGTCAAATAATGCAAGGTAAATACTTATGAACATTTGCAGATGCATTAGTTATTTAAGAATATAGACAACAAACAAAAGTCAATTGATGTCATTTGTTGTGTAAATTTTTGTTATAAATGATTTTAATGCAAAATAGAAATTTCCTTATTTTAACTAAACACTTACTGAATCTTAACTTCATAATTCAAATATAAAAATCTTCCTACTTAAAAACTTTAACAATTGTATATGTTTTAATATTTTGAAAATTTGTTTTAATATTCTAAAGTACCCAAACTATTATAATGTCGCTTACAAAATTGAAGCTTGCAAATCATAAGTTTTCATAATTAGAAAAATTCAAGATCTTTATATGTATATGCATGATAGGAATTTTTATACTTTTGTTATCAATTTCTAAGTATCAATTACTAAACAACAACGCTGCATAAAAAGAAAGTACTAAACAACAACACTGCATATTAAATTCGTTAATCTTATTTTTTCTTTTATTTATAAATACTTAATTTTAATCCTTATCATAAAAATTAACCACATAAAATAATTCTTTTATTTATAAACTTAATTTTGATCCTATCATAACGATCAACCACATGGAGTAGCTTGAAAGGTATCGACACAATATTCGTCATGTAATTTTTATCCGAAAGAATTCATTATACAAAATATGGATCGTTTAGATATTAATTGTATTATTAATTGATATAATTAATGGACTACAAGATAAACATACTTGCTTACATGTTACACTTTATTTTTTTCTTATGTAAGAAGCAAAATAGAGATATGGACAGTACACACGCATTGGGCTTTTTGAATTAACCAGAAATACACGATAAAGGTGTTTAAATGTGGATAAGGTGGACAACTTTTCGTGTGACTTCATTTTTCGTTTGGATAGTAATCACCTACCACTTGAGTTTGAGTGCGGATCCCACTTGTTAGAATGCCATTTACTGGGAATTAGATAATGTTGTGGATGAGGCCCTCTTATCCGCACTAAATCCTTGTCGCCGACCAAGCATAAACCTCACCTTAATTTACGGGGAGAGCTGCTGGTCCCCCAACTCATCCGCTTCAAAGTCATCCTCTTAAATGTAAAATCACGCTACATCCTTGTCAACGTGGCAGGTAAGGTCTTCCATCAATCGGATAGGGCTGCCAAAACCGCAAGATGGGAACGCTGAGACCGCTGCCATGGGAGCCCAAAACCGCCTTGGGGAAGCTTTCACTTATCGTGGTCAGAGGTATGTCCCGCCACAAGAACAGCGAGAGCCCAAGTGGTTTCACGTGGCGCAATTGTTGTGGACATTGGCTGAGTTGTCCTTGTCACTGCCCACTACAAAATGCTCTAAGACGACTCCCGGCCAGAGGAGAATTTCAATTTCAGTTCTTGCAGAAAGAAAGACACACAATTTCCGTGACAGAAATTCAACGTTGTCATTCATTCCAAAACCCTATTTTTCTTGGGAGCAGCCATGGCGGAAGAACGCTTCATATCGACAAGCGATTTATGTTCGTCTTCATCTTCTTTTCCTATTTCTTCACCTGATTTGACGGCCTCCTCGGCTTCCTCGGACGACATGACGAACAGCGACAATTCTTCATGTGAATTCTCGCCTCCACCGATGTCCCATGGCAATGGCGGCCCTCTTTTCCATATGAAGTCTCTCAGAGCTAGCCTTCCATCTCGAAAGTAAGTCTAATGGCAACCATATATTTTCATTACGAAAATCGCTATCTGAATTTCGAACAGGGGCTGCTGCAATCTTTTGTTGACTTGGACAATTTCTTTGAATAATTTGCAGGAGGGGTTTGTCCAATTATTTCACGGGCAAGGCGCAGTCATTTCAGTCTCTCGCCAGCGTGAAATGCGTGGAAGACCTGGCCAAGCCTGCGAAGAAGCTTAAGAGTTGTCATAGCTGGAAATCCCCAATGGAATCATCATATGATAATCAGACTATTCTATCATCAATATTCTCGGCAGGTTCAGCCGAATCCATGGAAATGCCCCGCAAGGCTTCTTCCTTTGGCCGTAAGATGAACAAGAAAAGCAACCGTGTAATCCCCTGCAGGCCACTGCTATCATCTCCAAAAGGAATGATATAATGTTCACGTGGCAACAGACCTGACAGTAATTTTACAAATCCAGAGGCGCCAACATCATCGAGTGCTGAACACTGTACATATTCTCAAAATTAGCGCCCCCCTTTTTCTAGTTGTGAACTTCTTGAACCCTAATGGGTTTCGATTCGGGGGCGGAATAAATCGCTCTGGTGTGACATATAACTTGAATGCCAGATCTTCAAAGGGTTTCCATATCAAGATTAATATTGTATTTGCAAGGAAAGGAAAGAGAAAAGAGAAATATATTTGTCTAACCAGTGTTTAGCATGCATGGAATTGCTTCTGTCAGCGTTTTTTTCCTCGCCGTTTATAGTTTGCGCCAAAATTCAAAATCCAATGGGAATCTTTGTCTTTCTGTCCAGAAAACACTTGCGTTTGACGCGCTGCTCTATACCTTCATTTACTAATTCTTCGTTCTGTCATGACGATAAATATTTTTAGGTAAACGGATGGATGAGAAGTTTTTATTTAGCGTTAGTAAACGTATTTATTTTGATTTTAAATATATAATAGATTGAGGCTAATCAACGTATTTATTTTCATTTTAAATATTTAATAGATTGTGGCTAAAATGATTAGCAGTAGTCTCTTGTGAGGGTGAATTTGTATGCGGTAGAGATTTGTTCAAATTATAAATTTATGTGGTAAATTTTGCTTCACTAATTTCATGCAGCCGAATTTATATATTTAATCAGAAACTTATTTTAAATAAAAAAAAAATCATCATTTAACTAAAAAACTATTTTAACCGCTAAACATTTAAAACATATTCATGCCAAAATAATTATGTTAAATTATTATTTTAAAAATTTTATATAAATATTTTAAAGAACCATTATTTATATACAGAAAAAGTTTTCAAACATTAATATAAAGGAAGGAAGTTTCCAATATACAGCATCTAATTTGGTTTATATATATCCCACCTATAGACATTGATAAACGGTCTACAGTTGGGTGTTGCTTTTCATTTAAATTTTGTTATCAATCTTGGATTGACATAGTTGTTGGTTTCTATTGATGTCAGCATTGTTAGCTACGTTTATCTTATTTTTTATGTATGGGAATACGTGATATCCATTAATATTATTAATACTTTTTTTAAATGCTTTAATTTTTTTTTATTATTTTTAATTTAAAAATAAATAATAAGTTATTATAATAAATTTAATTTAATATAAATATAAATATAAGTAGAATATTTATTTATTTAATTATGTATTTGTTTTTTAATTTAATATATTAATTTTATTTTTTATTTTTAATTGATATCGATGATAATGCTAAATGTCTACTAAGATTTATATGATTTATAAGACTTTAGGAAAGTGAGAAATTAGTTGGAATTTTTTAGCATTTTAATTTTATGCTAAAAAGAAAGAGAGAAGGATTCCTAAATAACCATACTTTCGTTTATTTAAAAGAATAAGAAGGTTGGTAGTGTGATCAATATTTTGGAAATTAGAGTGAATATGAGTATAAGATGAATGATCTAACTAGCCCCAAGGGTTAGCTCAATTGGTCAAGCCGGGCCTCGCCAATGGGAGGTCACAGGGTCGAAACCCGAAAGCTCTTGGGGTCAGGTCAGTAAATAGGCCGAGGGGTGTGACCCCCTTCCAGTGGGGTCCACCCTAGCGTTGACAGATCCTGGATGTAGTGGACCCACTGACCATGGGTATCCATGAACCAGAAGTGAAAAAAAAAAAAAAAGATGAATGATCTAAAAAGAATGTTTTTTATCTTCAACTCTCTTTGAATCACATAGATGAGGGACTCTTTCATCCTAAGGTATTTTGGGAATTGGTTGGGAATTAGGTGTTTTCTTAGCAATATTAATTTTTTTCTTAACAATAGTCAAGATGGGGTTGATCACTTTCTTATGATATCTTAGTTTCCTTTTTCCCTCTACCTCTTTATCACCCCATAATTTCTCTTTAAATTTGGAAGTAATAATATTTTCAATATAATCCTTATTCTACAAAATAATCTTATTTTCCCCTCGATGGTCCAACCAAGCTTGGGCATCCCTATGCCATCCTTGCTTGAACCAAAGGTGGTGGTTTTCAATAAAATTTGAAGCAATTTTAGGAAACCTCTTGGCTTTCATGTTGATAAGATGCCATGATTTCTGGGGAATGGATTGATTCAATAAGGAAGATAGGGTAGGGACAAATTCCTTTAACCTTGAGGTTGCAGTTTATAAACTATTTTTGTTTTTGCTCAATCTTTTTCCATGACTCTTTAGATATATTGCAACCCAAACCTCACACCCAGTGACAAGAGTCTCAAACTGGAGATTTTTTTTATTCGACATCCAAAGATATGTTGAACTATAATTGTTTTTAAGCCCATAGTAAGCTTTCAAACCTCCATTTATCCTTTTGTCAATGATATAATTTCAGTTGAGTTTATGATGGATGTTGATTCCTAGATATTTGTCTGAAAACACTTCCTCCAAGTACTTGTTATGATATATGAATGTAGCATAGGTGATATTCTTGGATTTAAATATAATGACTTTAGTTTTGTTGGTATTAAAAGTGATACCCATCTTAGAATAGAAATATTAGAAGATTCTTAGTTGCTTGTGAACATCATGAGGGAATCTTGCAAAAGGAACAATATCATCAACATAAGGGAGACAAGTTATGACTATACTAATACCATGGGTCAAACACAACTTGCATCTTCCAAAGAGTCCTTTAGCTTATCAATAAATATGCCAAAAAGGGAAGGGGATAAGGGCCACCCTTGGTTGACTTTGATATTGCATTTAATTTATTTTCATCAACCTTTAGTGCTTAGTTTGGCAATAAAATTATTGTAAAACATTGTGACAACAATCCTCAATTCAATAGGAACCATGATCTCTTCTAGCCTCAATAGGAACCACAAAATATGTTTTACTATTATATATAATATTATGTTCAATCTCATGGGGAGGGGTTGAGGATAGGAGCCACTTTTGAGGAATTAAATTATCCCAAGGGGCATCCAAGCTCAACCGAGTTTTAGACAATCTTGTTGATAGCATCCCACTAGGGTGGAGATCGTTCTTCCATCCAACATTGGGACTGGCCCAATCCTACGCTTAGCCTAGTTGAAAAAAAGTAAATAAATAAATAAATAAAAAGTATTTAAAACTTGTATGATATAATTTTTAGTATGCAATTATTTGTTATTATTCTTGCATTGACTTAATTGTTGGTTTCTATTGATGTGTTGTTCAAAAATTAGATAGATGATATTTTTTTGGAATATGATATTATTAAAGTGTTGTGTAATTATTCTAAGTTATGGTGATTTTGGCAAAACAATTTGGAGCATGTGCCGACTTAATAGATCAAACTTGTAATTCCAACAAATTCTTACTTGATTTTGGATAAATTTGACCAGAAAATATGTTTATATAACCTCGAAACATGCACCAATTAGACTACAATTATTAATAATAATTTTTATAGAATTTTTTTATAAAAATAAAAATTTAAAATTATTAAAAAAAAAATGGTACTATTTTTAATTAAAAATAAATAAATAACAATAAAATGTAGATATGAACCATTTAATAAAAGATAAATGTGGTTTGTGTATTATTCATTTAATTATGTAACAAATGTGGTTTTTTTAATGAAATTCAATGGATACGTGACGATAACGTCCGTCTCATGTGCCGTGAGTTTGGTGAGAATGGGATGGTGGGAGGATAATGGCAAATCTAAAATTTTGATTTAGTAGGAAACATTAACGTTTGAGGGCTACATCTACTATGAGGGCTGCCCAACACCGAACAACAATTATAAGTTTACTTTCGGTGGAGTCACGGGTCCCGGACAAATGAATGGAAAACCATTTTAGGTTTACGATTGTCAAAGGGATAATCTGGTACAGTTTTGATTAGATGGGCATGAAAAGCATTCGCAATGAATGCCTCTCCCAACACAAAATGTTGATGAGACATGAAATAGGTTACCCTCTGATTTAGACAACGCCTTCCATACTTTCAAAATGGACTGTTTATTTAATGATTTTGTCTTTTGGTTTATTAGTATACATTTTATAAAGTAATTCATTTATTGGGGTGTAATTTACCACCAAAACATTTCTGATTCTGCTATATATATATTTGTGATACCATCTTGCAATGCATTTTATATTTAATCATTCTAGTATAATATATATTGTTCGTAAATAGTGTGTAATTTACAATTTTTTACAATAGAGTATAGATAAATATAATATAATATTTGTCTTTGAGAAACCATATAAATTGATTATAGATTTTAGACATTTTGAAATTATAGATTTTAGACATTTTGAAATTAGGGCTAAGAGTCTATTCAGGCTAAAGGTTATTTAAGTAAGCTATGGTCCACAACTACTCTAACACATTAAGAGGGAAAGGTACTTGACTCCAATAACCTCCAACCAATATTGTCTCATCCCTCATCATCCTACACAACCCAAACTAGTGCACTTTCTTCTCTACACCCGCAGTCCATCAAGTTATGACATATTCCTTCTAGGGTTCTAAGCCTAGAGTGACTAGCGATGTCTTAGAGTCCTATTGCTTCCATGAATTCCAACTAGCCTCAAGAGTTTTCAAGTACCTTACTGGCCTCACAATGGGGAAAACCTATCACATAGACAACTCCATCTAAGATTAACAATGTCACAAAATCACAAGGTTGTACCCCTCTTTCTCCACTGGGAAGTTTAGTAACTAGCCAAGTTCCCTCATCGAAAATGGAATGATCAGAATGAATGGAATGAATGAAATAATGCTAAATTCCCCCTTTTATGTTCATGTTCCATTTTTGACAAGTGGCGCATCATGAATCCAACTTATGGACTTAGGATAAAAACATCTCATTTTTTGGCTTTAGATGTATTTTAATAGTGGCTTAGCCCCCTAGTCTTATTCCCTTCACCACTTAGATGTTAGCCCCTTTTCCACTTATGGAGTTCTAGCCCCGCATACTCTGTTGCGTGACTTGGTTTGCAGCAATGGTGTATTTTATTAATATCCATGTGATTACATATTTATAAAGTTAGGCTTTCTATCCTTTTAGCACATAGTCTCACCTCCCTAGAATCACCTAGGCATTTTGGCCTCAAAACATGTAAACATAAGCAAAAATTCCTAAAACACGTATATACATGGGTACAAAGGCCCCAAAATATTTCCTAGCACAATGTTATATAGGTCAAGATATATATTTAATTTTAATTTTAAGATATTGTAGTTTTAATGGTATGTATCTCACTTCATATAGTTTTAATTGCTTTGTTACTAGGTACATATTTGTCTTTCTATGATGGATAAGAATTGGACCAATCTTGCTATTTTCCTCCGTCAAGGAATTCCTATGGCCCCTATGGTCGAAGTAATTTTTGCTGACACTTAAACAAAATACGCATTACAATACCTTTTACTAACATGATTTTGCACGCGAACATGAAAGACACATTCTTTAAATAATGACCTTCACATCAACATTATTCAGAGAAGCCAAACATCAAAGAAACAAACAACACAAACAACCATGAATAATCATAACACTGATATGATAATGAAGTTCACCTGGGGGGAAGGGACTACGTCTCCGGATTCGTTCGGAACTATGAATCACTTTATTAATTTTGAGGCATTCTCCTCCTTACAATGGGATTAAACATCTCACACAATATGTGGATCATGCTCCTTAAAGAGATACCTTCTAAAAAAAGGGACAAAGGAATTCACATAAAAGAGATTTCCGTAGCACAAGAAGGGCTACATTTTCTCTCAGAACAAGCTTCAAGCTCTTACAAAGCTCCTCCAAAATCTCCCACAAAACATTTCCAAAATTTTCTCACCCTAAAAAAAGCTGACATAAGGAATTTATATAGATTTTCCCCAACAAAAATACATAACTCCCCTAATCCACAATAATAGGATCTTAAGACATTTAAGGGAAAACGAGATCCATAATTCTAGGATCTAAAACTTACTCAAGGAAAAAGATGCTAAAATCCAAACTTCAAGGATCTCAACCATGCCAAGATACCTCAACCTCTCATTGAGAAATATCAAATTAGTTGAGAGGTGAATTCTCACACAAAAATAATCTCTCAAATGAAAAATAAGTGAATATTTTGTGAGTCATTTTCCACTCACTTACAACATTATCCACTTTACAATTTTAAATGAAATAAGGCATAAAATTATTAATCCCATTTATTCTCTTATTCCAAGCTTTGTCACCTATCATCAAATTTCTTCATGGTGCACAAAGTAAACTTCTGCATGTGTGGAGATCCTCCTAGATCAAACCTCCCCACAGAGAAACTTTTGGTCCTCCAAAAGTATCAATCTGAACCTATAGGTCTCTATACACTTCTTTCAATTTGCAGCAATCTCACTTACGTTGGGATATCAAACTGTAATATAGAGCTGCAATCTCCCTTTGAAGTCGAAGACTCTTCAACATCGACTCAAAAAAATCGTTCACTATTTCCAAAGTACATGCCATGGAAATATATTCATAATGGAGCTTATTTGCACTTAGAATATTTCGAAGATCAGTGACCTTTGGGCCACCATAGAGTTTTACACCTGTTGTTTGTAATGAAAAAATAAGCTCCTTTCCTATAGATTCAGGAAGTGCTTCAGTGATAACCTTATGCAAAATGGCATTTGTTCGAACTGCTTCTTTCGGTCATCAGAGGAAAGACCCTGCAAATTCCTGCAGGCATTCCTTGCAGGAACTATCATCTAGTGAGCGCTGATATCTTTGACTGGTAACCATAAGTGAGCATCTCTATGGAACATAGTGCCTATATGTTCACCCTGCAAAGCTCTTAAGATACCATCTGTAGTGTATCCATTGTATAGCTTATGCAGGAAAAGACTTTCAACATTGATATCTTCAGTCACAATACAATCTATGTGGGCACTTTCATGCTCATGAATATGAGAAATAACCACATTAACATCCTTCTTTGTGTCATCATCTATGACCTTTTCACACCCATTGTCAAATTCTTCCTTCAATTTTTTTTGTTCTTCAGAAATCACAGCTAAGTCACCAACCCTCTAATTAGCAGCACATGTAGAAGCCACAAGATGTTTGGAGTCCTTGTCGAAATGCATTGGGCGAAGGTGGTCCAAAAACACCTGTTTCCTGATGTGTAGCTTCTCCATATCCATTACACCCCTAGATTCCCTCTCAACACGAGAAACAAAAATGGAAATTGGAACTCCCTAAATCCAATAAACGATGGGTGACCTAGGTACAAATTAATGAAGAGGATGTCGAGAAGATTTTAATGAAGTCATTCTGGCTACTGGAATTAACTAAGATATTTTACTTTTGTGATGTTAACATAATTTGATATGAAAGAGCATAGAAAAACCACATGTGCATACTTCAAAAAAGAAGAAACATAACGACAACCATCCAATCAAGAACACAAACACATTGATAACGAAGTTCACCTAGTGTGGGTTATGTCTTTAGGCATGATGTCAAGAGTAGGGAGGTCACTTTGTTGAATGTTGAAAGATGATGGTGAGTACATATTACATTATTTTTCATTACAAGGATAAATTCCCTCAATCACAGTGGCATGTCTCTCCACAAGATGTTCTCCCTATAGGAACTCTCACTCAAATGGGCCCTCCTTTAGCATGAAAAGCTAACAAATTCTCACATGACGTCGCATACAAGTATCCCTCAACATAATGGTAACAAGGATCTCAACAACAAAAACATCATCTTTGCAAATAAGAAAAAAGACATGGCATCACTGCATCATTTACCTCCACTTTCAGGGATGGTTGGAAAATGCAAAGTTCAGCTGATGAAATGGTCTGCACTGTTGAATTCTTGGTGCGAAATCAATTCAAACGATTATAAACTTGGCCCCTTTCTGACATCGCCAAGATCTAGACCCCCATGAATCTCGTATATTCCCTCAAAGATTCCTTCCTAGAGATGGCAAAAAAATATGTTTCTCAGATGAAAAATATGAGCACACCATTGCGCTCCCTGCAAAATCCTGTGAAAAATGACTATAAAGTTGGCATCATTCTACATTGGTAAAAAACCAACCTCCAAGGGAATATTTTTAATTCCACAAGATTCCATAAAGATTCCTTGTTGCTGGTTGCCTGAGTTTTTGTTGATCAAATGAGGAAACATACCACACCATCACGTTCCCTATGAAATTCTAGTTCTTTTGAGTATAAAGTTGACATGTTTCTGTCACTGTGAAAAATCACCCTCATATTCTATGGAATATTCTAGCGAATATTCCCCTGGAATGTAGGTTTTAACCTCGTACAGAAATTACCTGCATACAAATTCTAAAACATAGAAAATAAACGATGCGAGAGCATAACACATAAAACACATATACACAGAGATTTCCCCTGGATCCCAAAATCAGGACTACCAGCTTGATTTTTCATTATGTTCCTTTCAATGTTGCAATACATATATATACATGCCGAAGCATCCAATACCATGGACCGAAAACCATCGCGCACAAAACCATGTGCGAAAACCATGCACAAAACCATAGGTAGGTCCACCCATCTAATCTAGGGTATAAAAACAATTTCCCCGGGGTGCTACCCCAGACCCCATAGAGGGGGGCTAACCTGCCCCCCCCCCCCCCCTCAAACCCCTTGTGACCCCCCCGTTGTGCAATCAGCGCAATGAAGGGGGAGCTAGTCCTGGAAAGAATATAACACAACCCAACATGGAATATACCCTCTCAAAATTTGTGTCGGCTCCTGGTTCCGCTCGACCTCTGTGTTAAGGTTTTGAATGACCACTATGCTCGCCCTCCACTCCTTCTCTCTATTCGAATGAGAAAATTCAAGTTTTTTATAACCAAATGTGGCAGAGTTTCCAAATCTCATCATTGGGCGGTTTGGTTGGCATATTAAATATGGTAGGGCCGGTTCTGGGTTCCATACTTTCCACACCATTTTTTTTAACTTGTCGATCCGATGGTTTTATGGCTTAATTGTTGGCGATTAGTATTGGAGTCAATGGTTTGGTGTGTGTAATGTTTTGGTGCGGTGGTTGGATATAACGTAACCATTTGTGGTTTGTTGTGGCACATGGGGAAGCGTCGGCGAGCAGGCCCACTGGTCGGTGTAGGTTCGACACCCACTGGCCTCGAATTACATGGTGGTCATCATTGAATCGGCCGTCGGTCAATGGTATATATATTAATATAATATGCCTATGTTTGGGGTCGTCAAGGTTTGACCGTCCGCTGACCCAATCATATTAATTTTTTTTTATTGAAACGTGGGTTGGGGATGGGTGGCAAGGGTGATGGCTCGCCCCGCTATCTATATATATATATAATTTATTATAACAAAGAAGTTAAAATTTCGCTGTCTATTTTTAAGGGTTATTGGGAAAATTAAGTAGGCAATAAATTCGCCCTTTCTGACTACTGGATTTTGTGTGCCACCCCTTTTCCAAATTGTTGCCTCGTTAGTGATTGTGACTTGGCCTAATTTGACCAGAACTTTTACTGGCTATATATTGAGCATACAAACTCATATTTGGGTGTCGTTCACACCATTGGAATCAGGACGACGAACACTATGATTTGGTCCTAGTTTCACTTCAATACGATGACTTTAATTTTTGAGCTATTATTGGATTCTGAGCATCCGTGGAGCCACCTAAATCATTCCTCCCCACTGAGGAGCTTTTGGTCCTCCAAAAGCATGACCATAATCTACAACTATTGTGTTACATTGTCTACACAACAAGTGTCTTAACAGGTCACACTTCCTTCTCCTTCACCCTTGTTCTTCGGAGGCATAAGTGATGAATGGACCCCTCCATCCTCTGCAAACCTGTAGTACATCTTTGCAAATTACATGACCAACCATGACCCAAGCATCCCTGTACTTTCCAAGAGTTTATAACACACACTTTGTGGTCAAAGTTACATCAGAATAGAAACAAATACCATAGCTATCAATAAAAGGCCAAAAACTTCATCGTTGCTTTAATAAGTGATGGAAAACACATGATCACTTTTACAATTATATCACAACACATGTTTTACAAAATGAGGCCATGAAAAGCTACTACATCTAGTAAAACCATCTCTCACTCATCAAAGTGAATGGGTCATCTTCCCGTGGCGGATTCGCTTGTTGAACATTTTCACCAATTGGTTCCACCATGGGCGCTTTGTCCTTAAGATGCTACTCTAGATGGAGCCTCTAACATGTGGCTCTTTGATTCCCACCTTTTCTACGATCATTGTAAAAATTCTTATTCCTCTAGACCTATTTAAAATTATTCCTTCCCATATGTGGAGAAGACCTTTCACGCCTCATCCTCTTTCTTGCTGCAATTCTCTTCCAGCACTCATCAACCACATGGTTATGCATTCCACAAAAAATACATAGCTTTCTATGCCATGATCTATGGTCATCATTAACATGCCTGTAATTAAAATAAACTTTAGAATACTAAGACTTTTTATACTTCTCTTGATTACCTCTGGTGCAATCTGGGCGATGAGAGGTTTCCTTACCTCTTCTTCTACAAACCTCCATCCTCTGCAAACCTGTAGTAAATCTTTGCAAATTACATGACCAACCATGACCCAAGCATCCCTGTACTTTCCAAGAGTTTATAACACACACTTTGTGGTCAAAGTTACATCAGAATAGAAACAAATACCGTAGCTATCAATAAAAGGCCAAAAACATCATCGTTGCTTTAATAAGCGATGGAAAACACATCATCACTTTTACAATTATATCACAACACATGATTTACAAAATGCGGCCATGAAAAGCTACTATATCTAGTAAAACCATCTCTCACTCATCAAAGTGAATGGGTCATCTCCCCATGGCGGATTCACTTGTTGAACATTTTCACCAGTTGGTTCCGCCATGGGTGCTTTGTCCTTAAGATGCTACTCTAGATGGAGCCTCTAACATGTGGCTCTTTGATTCCCACCTTTTTTGCGATGATTGTAAAAATTCTTATTCCTCCAGACCTATTTAAAATTATTCTTTCCCATATGTGGAGAAGACCTTTCGCGCCTCATCCTCTTTCTTGTTGCAATTCTCTTCCAGCGCTCATCAACCACATGGTTATGCATTCCACAAAAAATACATAGCTTTCTATGCCATGATTTATGTTCATCATTAACATGCCTATAATTAAAATAAACTTTAGAATACTAAGACTTTTTATACTTCTCTTGACTACCTCTGGTGCAATCTGGGCGATGAGAGGTTTCCTTACCTCTTCTTCTACAATGTGAACTGTCATGGGAGGATTGTAATGTGTTCTAACCATCATCTTTCTCCGATGGCTTTGACAATGTCTTGGAAGATTTTTCTACCTTCAAGCACTCTCCTTCAGTGTACTCCAAACCTGTAAATTGAGGTATTTGTACAACCTCTAATGGCTGAGTCATTCCTTGGCTATTAACGCCAAGTCCTCCTCCTTTATACCCCATCTTGGTAAGGAGTCTCATGCTAGTTCATGAAATGGTTACTTGCATGTTTCCAACAGAAATAACGTAATGTGAAAGTGAAAACGAAGAAAGATCAACACTATTACCTCAGCTATCAATTCTGACAATGGTGATGATGGCTTCTCTAAGCCTTCGTTTCACTTCAATTTTTCCAAGGCATGTTCCGTGGTTCGTAACTGAAGTTGCACTCTCTGCTTCTCCTCTTTTTATTCTCGTATTAGTCTACTCAATTCAACATTCTATTCTTGAAGGCTTTGATTGACCTCCTCATATGGTTGATGAGAATATGATGAAGAATATTAATAATCACAGGAATATGGAGATGGAGCATCATCCTCTGCTCTTTCTTTCTCCTATTTATCTATTGCCATTTTCTCTTCATAATCTACATACATTATGTCCACCATGTGTTCCATCCTGAGGAGGTCCTCATAAAGATATTTGTTGTTCTCCTTTTCCTTCTTATTGCACATTCAATCTTTCACACTCGCAATTCACATCAGCGAGAAGATTGCTCTAATACCACTTAATCTGAGTAATTTTGGATGGCACTTACTTAAACAAAATACTCATTACAGGACCTTTTATTGACATTATTTTGCATGCGAACATGAGTGACACATTATTTAAATAATGATTTACCATCACATCAACATTATTCAAAGAAGCCAAACATCAAAGAAACAAGCAACATAAACAACCATGAATAATCATAACACTGATATGATAACAGAGTTCACCTTGGGGGGGAAGGGGCTACGTCTCCGGATTCTTTTGGAACTACGAATCACTTTATTAATTCTGAGGCATTCTCCTTATTACAATGGGCTGAAACATCTCACACCATATGTGGATCATGCTCCTTAAAGAGTTGCCTTCTCACAAAAGGGCCAAAGGCACTCACATAAAAGACATTTCCTCAACACCAAAAGGGCTACATTTTCTCTCAGAACAAGGCTTCAAGCTCTTACAAAGCTCCTCCAAAAGCTCCCACAAAACTTTTCCAAAAGGTTCTCCCCCCAAGAAAATCTCACATAAGGAATTTATATAGTTTTTCCCCAACAAAAAGACATAACTCCCCTGATCCACAATAATAGGATCTTAAGACATTTTAAGGAAAAAAAATATCCATAATTCTAGGATCTAAAACTTAATCAAGGCAAAAGATGGTAAAATCCAAACTTCAAGGATCTCAACCATGCCAAGAGACCTCAACCTCTCATTGAGAAATAGAAAATTAGTTGTGAGGTGAATTCTCACACAAAACTAATTTCTCAAATGGAAAATAAGTGAATATTTTGTGAGTCGTTTTCCACTCACTCACAACATTATCCACTTTACAATTTTAAATTAAATAAGTCATAAAATTATTAATCCCATTTATTCTCTTATTCCAAGATTTGTCACCTATCATCAAATTCCTTCATGGCTCACAAAGTAGACTTCTGCATGTGTGGAGATCCTCCTAGATCACCCTATCTTGTGAAACTTTGGTACCGACACAACCTCTTTTCTCCATCTTAAGTGGTCGTGTGTGTTATCACTCCAGGAAACTCTCCTAGGTTGCAGATCAGAGATGCCTAGTAAGATATAATCTTCAATATTGTTCTCTGAACTATTGTAATGAATGATGGTTTGGATCAAGTCAGATAATCATTTCAGCTCTATTCTCACTCAAGACATAGATGAACACCCTCCACAATACAAGGCTTTAGACTACTAATGCTCAATAGTTTATAGGTTCAATGGAAAGATGGAGAATAATGACTATACCAACAGGTGCATACATAAACATATATGAATGGCCAGCTACAGGAAGAAAATGAAACTTTCAAATCTAGTTTATCAATGCAGAGATAAGATGATAGTTGTCTAGCATTAGAAACAGTAGAAAACATGAATAACCTATTCATGTCCAAGCGTAGAACAACAGAGAAAATGGAATTGAACATGTAACAGCAAAAGAAGCTTATATTTCTAGAATGAAGATGAGAAGCTTGAAGGAACAGAGTAGTAATAATCTCCAAAAGTTGAACCTTTGTTACATTTAGTTTTCAGCTATTTATAGCTCTTTACAATGATGCTGAGCCTTCTGAGGCTTGGGAGGTATTAATCTATCCGTCTGTCTTGTTTAACTGTTTGATCTCTGACTAGGCAGCATGGCTCGGAGGTTTCTTCTTCTGACAGAAGAATAACCACATTCAGATATTTTGGGTAGCTTGCTGCGCTGTCTGGGAGCTCTCTCATGCTAGAGATGCCCACAATCACTTCTGTTGTTTTCGGCTGTGTCGCGCTGTTGATGCACCATGATGTATCTGTTTCGGGCTGCAGCGTGTTGTGGCCCTTCTCTTTCCTTTTTCGGCCTTTGTTTCCTGGAAAACTATCTCCTGGGCTCTGTTATATCGTGGAATGGGTCTTTGGGCCTTTTTTTTCCCTTTAAACTACAAACAGTGACTATTTCTGTCATAAACATCGAAAACGCTACAACACTGATAAATCCCACCCATCACTATTCATTTTGGACTTCAAAAGTCCTCAGATATGGCCCATTCTCCCATCGGGTCCGCCCTCTGGGTCGCTATCGCAAGTCGCTGATGGCCTATTCCCAGCTTCCCTTTGTATTTTGCAATAAGGTGAAAAACACTAAAAATCATGAAAAAACAGTCGTGGTGGACTTGAAAATATATATATTTTTATTCCGGAAACCCATTGGGTCCAAGATTCATCACTATCGCAAGGCCCCAAGGCTTCCTTTGTATTTTGTTGAAACAACAAAAATACAAAAAAAACATTAAAATATGGGCTTTAACGGACCTGAAATCATATATATTTTGCTTCTGAAACCCATCAAGTCTGGCCTTGTTGCTATCACAAGCCGCATTCAGCCCATTCCCTGTGTGTTTTCTTTGTATTTTGGAATACATAAAAACAGTGGAACTGTATGATAAATGGCTCCCCCCGAACTTCAAACCTTATATATTTCATTCCTGAACCCTTTCGGGTCCAAGCTTTATCGCATCGGCGCTGCCCAAGGCTCCCTTTGTATTTCCGTTATATAACGAAATACATTGAAAATAGCTTTGGCGCGGACCTAAAAATATATTCATTTCTATTCTGAAACCCATCGGATTCGGGTTTTATCGGGTCGCGCAAGCACATATGCATAGGCCCCATCCCATGGTGATCGCCCATGCAATATAGCGATGCGATAAATCACAATCGATAATCGCTCAATTCCTGAGCCTTTATTTAAATCGTCGATACCTCGTCGATGCGACCCGCTGATCTGATCATCGGCGATCGCTGATTGGCAGTGTTATGTGCCCAACTTTAAGTTGTACTTTCTGCTCAACTAATTGCAATTAGCCATTTAAATCTGGGCCGTTGATCGGCCGGATCTAACAGCTGCTGTTCATTCCTCTGTTTAAGCCCGCGATTGTGGATTTTTCATGGTTTTCAAGCAAATATATACATTTCTATTCTGAAACCCATCAGATTCAGGTTTTATCAGGTCGCTCATACACATATGCATAGGCCCCGCCCCATGGTGATCGCTGATGTGATATAGCGATGCGATAAATCGCAATCGCTAATCGCTCAATGCCCGAGCCTTTATTTAAATCGTCGATACCTCACCGATGCAACCTGCTGATCCGATCATCGGCGATCGCTGATTGGCAGTGTCATGCGTCCAACTTTAATTTGTCCTTTCTGCTTGGCCGATTGCAATTAGTGGCTTAGATCTGGGCCGTTGATCGGCCAGATCTAACGGCTACTATTCATTCCTCTATTTAAGCTTGTGATTGTGGGTTTTTCATGGTTTTCAAGCGTTTTTGCCTCCCGATAGTGTATTTCTGCCCTTCCAAGGGTGCTCCTCTTGCGCTGATTTTGATCATTGGATGATCTTTGAGCAAATATTGGAGACTTTAAGAGCATATATGGATCCATTTTTGGGCCTTTTGCTAGTGAGGTTAACATTAGCTCCTTCTGGGGATGAAATCCTCCCTGTGAGGTTTCAAGGATCACAGATCAATGCCTTTCCTGAAAAAACAAAATCAAATCTTCCTCCTAGTGTTTCATTGGGCATGGAGTCTATTTATCATGAAATAGAAACTTAAAGAAAAACATATTTACAATACTAAGGCTTTAAAGCCTTAAATGAAATAAAGTTTCAAGAACCGACCATTTACTGGGCTACCAAAAGTATCTCCTCCTTCCATATTGTGCAGAATGAATGTATTGTTCTGCTGAACTTGAGCGATGAAAAAAGGACCTATCCATAAGGAGTCAAACTTGCCATGATTACCACTCTTTTCCTTAAATGCATCCCATTTAAGTACCCAATCACCAACTTGGAAATTGTCCACTTTTGCCTTCCTGTCAAAGGTTTCTTTGATTGCCTTCTGATGAGCCTTTAACTTCTCAACCAGCTGCTCTCTGATCTGTTGTAGTTCAACCAAGTTATTCATTCTTCTTACCATGTCATTCTCTTCCTCTTGTTCTTATTGCAAGAATTCAGCCACAGGGAGAATCGGCTGGATAGGGAAAACAACATCAGCGCCATAAACCAGTTTAAATGGAGAATTCCCTGTGGACTTTTTGATGGTAACTTTGTCAGCCCATAGTGCAAACTTCAACTTGGAATCCCAGCTCTTTTTTTTGTCCTCTAACAATTTTTTGATTACCCTTACCAAACTTTTGTTAGATGATTCTGCCAGGCCATTGCCTTGAGGATAATGTGAGGTAGAATGCACCACTTGAATGCCCATGGATTCAGTCATGTCTACCAATTCTTTTGCCTTGAAAGCTTCTGCATTATCAGTGACTAGTTTGGTTGGGCAACCAAATCTAGTGAAAATATTCTCATTCAAGAACTTTATGACAACTTGATGATTGGCATTCTTAGTGGGTATAGCCTCAATCCACTTGGTGAAATAATCAATGGCTATTAAGATCCATTTGTGTTGGCCACTAGAATGTGGGTTGATCTCACCTATAAAGTCCAAGCCCCACTGCTGGAAGGGACCACTGACATGTACTGGTCTCAAGGGTAGAGATTTTAGCTGTTGTCTTCCTGCAAACCTTTGACACTTGTCACAAGATTTTACAAAAGAAAACACATCAGAGAGCAGAGTAGGCCAATAATATCCAACCCTCAAGATTTTGTGAGCTATGGTTTTCCAATAATGATGCCCTCCATAGATGCTAGAATGGAACTGGTCTATCACTTCCATAGATTGTTCTTTATCTAGACATCTCAAGAGGATTCTTGATGGGTCTTTCCAATAAAGCAAATTTTTATTAATGCAGAATTTGGTCGATCTGAGTTTAATGGCTCGGGCTTGACTTGAGCTAAGCCCTGGAGGGACTTCTAGCTTCTACAAGAAAGGAACTATGCTGGAATACCATTCACAGGTGGCTAGATTTTCAGCCAGAGACTGATTTTGATTTTGTTCTTTTGCTGCTCCCTCTGTCTGCTCATCATATGAATTTAGACCCATGCAATTTATGTCTAACAAGCTGCAATTTTCTTCAGCCATAAGTTTATCCAAGCCCTGGCCTTTGACAAGCTTAGTGGGCTTCACCTCTATGTTAAACTCTATGAATTTTACAATCCATTTAGCTCTCTTTCCATCAATATCTGGCTGAGTTAAGACATCTTTTACTGAGGCTGAAGGTACATATGCAACTACTTTGGAATGCAAAATATAAATTCTGAATGCCTTTAAAGATTTTATGAGAGCATAAGCTTGTTTTTCAATAAGGTCATACCTTAGTTCAGCATCCCTTAAAGTTTTGCTGAAAAAGGCCACGGGTACTCTATCCCTTCATCATTTTTCTGCAATAGAACTACTGCAAGTGTATCATAAGAGGCAAAAGAGAAGATACAAAACTCCTTAGTGTAATCTAGGTTGATTAGAGTGGGAGCTTCCATGATAGCTTGCTTGATGGCTTCAAAAGAGCTTCTTGAAGCATCTTTCCATTTTATTTCTGATCCTTTCTTCAGCATGGAAGTGATGTTCTTTACAAGCTCTGCAAAGTTTGGAATGAACCTCCTTACAAAGTTAATCTTACCCAGGAAGGATTGAATGTCCCTTTTTGACCTTGGGATGGACAATGTCTGAATGGCTTGAACCCTTGCTGGATCAATCTTCACACCTTCAGCAGAAACAATATGTCCCAGAAGTTTTCCTTCTTCTAGAGCAAACTGTGACTTCTTTGGGTTCACTGAAATTCCAAACTGTTTGCACTTTAGGAAGACCTTCTTCAAATGTTGTAAATGGTCTTTGTGACTACTAGAGAAGACTGTTATGTCATCAAGATATATAAGGACAAACTTGTCCTTCTCTCCCACGAAGGCTATGTCCATGCCCCTCTAAAAAGTAGCCCCAACATTCATCAATTCGAAAGGCATCTTGGAGTACATGAAAGTGCCCCAAGGAGTAGTGAAGGCAGTCTTTTCCTGATCTTCTGGATGTACAACAACTTGATTGTAACCTGAAAATCCATCTAAGAAATACATGACTCTGGCCCCTGAAACTCTTTGCAGCAAGTGTTCCATCTTAGGCAGGGGGTAGTTATCCTTTTTAGAGCACTTGTTCAGATTTCTGAAGTCAACACAAAGACCGATTTCTCCATTTTTCTTTCTTACTACCACAAGGTTAGCTATCCACTTTGAATATCTCAGGGGAACTATGATTTTGGCATCCAACAACTTCTTGATCCCTTTCTCAATCAAAGGCAATAAGAGAGGGTTGTTAGGTCTTAACTTCTGCTTAAAAGGGGTGTATTCTTTTCCAGTGGAATCTTATGCTGTATGATGTTTGTATCATAAGTTTTAAGATCACTGTATTCCCAAGCAAAAATATCGGCGAATTGCTTCATGAGGGTGCAATACTCAGAATTCTGGGTAGAAGACAAATGAGTGGACAGATTGATGTATTTCGGATGGGCTGGGCTCCCTATATTGTGTTTACGAACAACAGAGTCATTTTCTGTTTTGGTAGGCTTATAAGGCACATCGTTATCATTGAACAGTTTCTCTAGAGGCACCAATCCCTTTGGTATATGGTTACTAGGCAGCTAGATGATGCTTCCTCGGCCGATCTCGTTTTTTAACTTGGACTGGCCGCATTCTTCCATGGTTTCATTTTCCTGATTGATGTGCGTTTCAGAAAATTCCTCAACGACTTGCAAAAACCTGTTAATTTCATCATCGTCTTCAAAAACTCTCCAATATTTGACATTGTCAGGCAGAGACGGTCTATATTTTACCTGAACTTCATATGTCAATTTAGGAGGCAAAGGAGGAATAAACGTGCTAGCAGACACAGTAAGGGAGTCGAAAAGCTGGTTCTTCATTCTCAGAATATAAGAAATGCTGAAATTATTAAAAGAATTCTTAAGCCTCAATACCTCATATCTGTATGCCTTCAGCCTTGGATGCTTAGCTTGGAAAGTTTTATTTACCTGCTAAATAATGAGGTCTGCATCTCCAAACACTTTCAAGCCTTTGATGCCCATTTCTTTAGCAATGCTTAAGCCCAGAATCAAAGCTTCGTACTCTGCTATGTTGTTTGTGACCTGAAAGGTTAATTTGAAAGATAAATGAATGTATTCCTGTGTGGGGGACACAAGGACTACACCTGCCCCTGCAACTTCCTTAGAGCAAGCCCCATCAAAGAACATGTCCCAAATCTGTGGGCCTTCTTCCTCAGTGATTTGGCAAACTGGTTTTTTAAGCTGTGTGGAGGCCAAATATCTTTCTTCAATATGAAGAATACATGCTCCAAAATCAGTGTCAACAGCATACATGGGATGATTAGTAGGGTTCTTCTCATCGCTGATGATATAAGCCAACTGTGCCTCTCTGTATAATCTCTTGCTCTCACCTCCGAAGATTGGGACAATAGCATAGGACAGATCATTTTGTAATGATCCACCTAATCTCTTGATCCAACCTTTGGAAAGTAACAAGCCAAACTTGGGGGGTACATCTGCTACCACAATATCCATCATCATGTTCTTCATGGGCAACTGAGACAAAGTGATGGCTAGGTCCTTGATTAATCCCAAACATTTCACTTTTCTAGAGACAAAAGAAAACAGGTCATGATAAGGCTTGGTGATGTCAAGACCCAGCTCATCCATGATAGCCTTGGACATTAGATTATGGCTATCTCTAGTGTCCAGAAGGCAGTTGTGAAGGATTTTATCCTGAATAGTCAGAGAGACATAGAATGATGGGGAGATGTCTTCACAGTTTTCAATCATTGGGCTGAGAATAACAGCTGGCTTGTCATCTTGCATATTTACATAGTTAGTGGAGGCTTGGATGGCTTTAGGCTCAAGGGCCTCGAGGATGGATCTTTTGAAGGACTCATTCTTCACTAGTTCAATCAAAGTCATAGATATTCTTAGCTTCTGGATTTCTGGTTGAAAACTAAAGGGAGAAGGAGACTTGTCAAGGCCTCTTACCTCATGAGCTGGAGCTTTGAGGATGATGGGATCAACTACCAGTTGCTTTTTCTTATTAGCTTGCTGTACTACAGGGACAACAACTCTTTGAATAGGAGCTTCCTTGGTATTATTCATCTTTGACCTCAGGTTGTATCTTTGCTGATCTACAGTTTGTAGAATAGCTTCACCATCCCATTCTTGGTTAATCTGGTCATTGAATAATCACTGTTCATATGTAGCTGAGGTCAAAAAAAGGTATTTCCTTTGTCTTCCAAACAATGGATCTCATCATCTTCTTCAAACTGCTCTTCTTCCATGACTACATTATGGAAAGGGGTCTTCACCCTTTGGTCTTCATTGGCCTCTTTGCTTTTTTGCAAAATCTGCAACTACTCATTAGTTCTTCTATATGGATTTGGATTTGGATTTCTAGGAGCAAAGGTATTAGGAACTCTTCCTTTCCTAGGGTGCTGCTCAACCTTTAATTTGGAGATTTCAGAGGCTAATGAATCTATCATTTGTGTCATTTTATCTATCTTAGGATCAAAAGGATGATGAAGACTCGCCC